>JAJEJO010000559.1:300136-386163 GCA_020662805.1 Glaucomys volans | reverse complement strand
ACAAATCTGTTTTTATTTGAATATGTTTTTGAGTAATGTGGATGGTTTGATATACATTACTTTCAATTCATCTGAATTGCATTTTATTTCCTGTCTTATTCTGTTTATTTTTTCACTAAGTATTTTAAAGAACATTCCATGTTACTATGTGTCATTTAATTTATTTTCCCCTCACTGAGACCTAACACTCCAAGGTTTCCACTCACCCCAAATTTTCTCCTCTGTAATGAACAACTAGGTGCACTCCAATACCACAAGTAATGCCTCTGTGAAAATGCTCATATGTGGTCCCTTAGAACCCTGGTGAGAAATTCCTGGATACAAGGAGCAGAATCACTGAGTCATAGGGAATGCTTTATCCATTGGGCTAAGTTGCTTTCCACAATGGTCTGCACTCTTCTTGTAGAACTAGAAGGCAAAGGTCTGCTGATTGTCCTGTCTCAATTCTCCTAGCCTAATAAGCTCAAATTGATGACTCATTTTAATTTGGATTTCTCCAATTAGGAATGATTTGGGACATTTCTTCATTTGCTGGTTCTGTTTTTGAGTTTCTGCTTTTGCAAATTGCCCCTTCATAATCTGCTCATTTTATAATTTATATTTGAGTTTGCATTTATCTTTTCTTATTAATTTGGAGGAATTCCTTATTTCTAGGTACTTGTTGGTTCAAAACATTCCAAACAGCTTCTCCTAATCTATCATTTGGTCTTTGTTGTTTTTCAGGACTAGAAGTCCTATTTTGATAAAATTCAATTAATAAATATTTTTAGCCTTATAGTTTTGTGCCTTCAAGGTTTTATTTAAAAGTCCTCCCCTTTCCAGGTCTTGAAGTTTTTTTTTTCTTTTTAACATTTTTGTCTAAAACCTTTCTGGGTTTGCCAGCTGCTGTGGTGTACACCTGTAATCCCAGCACCTTGGGAGGCTGAGGCAGGAGGATTGCAAGTTCAAAAACTGTCTCATCAACTTAGTGAGGCTCTGTCTCAAAATAAAAATTTAAAAAAGGGCTGGGGATGTGGCACAGTGATTAAGCGCCCCTGGGTTTAATCAACAACACAACCAACAAAATACCAAGAATCTTTCTGGATTTACAATTCTTTTGCTTCCTATTTGAATGCAACCACTAAAATAACCTTACTCTGATAATATTGTGAGTGAAATTAGTGGCAGGTTCAAGAATTTGATCATCGTGTACATCGATGGTTTCTAAGAAAACATGTGACATGAGTTCCAAAACATCAATTTAGAAGTGAAATTTGGAATGGACACTGTTTATGCATGAAGACTGCCAGGGTATTTATGTAAAGGAACTCTGAAATAACAACACTGGTCTGGCCATGGTCATTGCCTCAGTATCATTACAATTATAACCATCATTTACGATGGTCAACCTGATTATCAGTGACCTTTAGCCATACTGGTTCTAAAATCAATTGCATCGTGTTTACGTGAATGTGCTTGTTAAAAATAAAGGCTTCATGTGTCAAACCCTTGAAATGTGCAACACAAGGAGTGAATCCTGATGTAAACCATAGTTTTTGGTTGACTACAATGTGCCAGTATTGGTTCTTCAATGGTAAGGGAAGGACCCCACTTGCAGGATGTTAATGGTAGGGAGCTGTACGGCAGGCGAGGGGGTGTGTGGAAACTCTCCATACTTTCTGCTCAAATTTGCTGTACACCTAAAACCAGTCTAAAAATAAAGCTTATTAATTTAAAAAAGATTTCAGAGCTGTTCCTTACACCTAGTGAAGTCAGAATTTGCATTTTAAAGTATCTTAGGTAAATGTTATGCTCATAAAAGTTGGATGACCACTATCTGAAACTATTGTTTTAACTATAATAATAATGTTATGATAATATGGTTTGCTGTAGTTGTTACCAAGTGTGTATGAATTGCTGGTGAGGGGAGGAATCACTTTAGATTGTATCCCAAGAGATAGCCAGAGAGAAATAGGTTTTCAGATGGGGAAGAGCCCCCCAGGATTTATTTTAACTTCTAATAAAAATTTTATTACTTATATTTGTTTTATGTGATTTTTATTTGCTATGTTTATGGTGAGGAAAATAAAGATGTGTTGTGACCAAAAACACAAAGACCTACTAGCCTAGTAGGCACTAAATTTTTATCACCCTGTGGATGAACTAAAGTGATCATATTCTCCTACATACAGGGGATTCTTGTCTTTATTGCTTCTTTTGCCTGGGCAGAATCTCTTCCATCCATTACTTCAGAAGGACACCTCTCATGACATTTTTAAGGCTTGAATTTGTTCCTCATCTGTCTAGCAATACAGTGAAGGAATTCTCAGCCAGGTCAAAAATGGGTAACTCCTGGCCAAGGAGCCACATCTCCATGAGGGGGAACAAGCCTCCTCTTGGTGACTGTCATTGAACTTGCAGAAATAGGTGTACAGTTTGAGCTCTGTGGATGGAAAATGCTCTAGAGGAATAAATGTTGTAGAGAAATACCTTTGAATCCTTCCTCCCTCAAGATAAAGGCATATGTGAGAAGATTATAAAAAAACTAAGCCAAACCCCTAACCAATCAAAAAATGCACCCTCATCAGTCTTAATTTAAAAATGATTCATAAAGTTATCAGAAGAAAAAGAAAGTATCTTTAAGCATGTGGAGGAAGCCATCTCCAGTTCTTAATGAGACCTCCATTATAATTTAGTGTAGCTGGGAACAAAGAGAAACAGCAGGGCAAGGTAGAGACGTGAGCTTGCACCGCATGAATCAAGCACTGTGCAAGTGTTTGCGAAATACAATCAAAGTTCTAAAAATAACAATAGTTAATATGTGTTAGGCATTGTGACAGTTTACATGCATTATCTCATTTTATTTTCACAACATCACCGTGAGCAGGTTCTGCTAATGTCCTTACAATGAGGACAGTTAGGTCTGTTCAAGTTCACAGAGCTACTGGGTGGTACAAATCAGTTTCCCAAGGCTGGCAGAGAGCTCTGTTTTCCCAAAAGACAGCAATGGAACTATATCAGAAGCGAATGCTTTGTCTATTATTGAAGGAAACTTAACTTGATGTCAAAGACCACCCATCGATCTCTAATTAAAATAATTCTTTCCTCTTTCCATGCCTCAGCATCTTCATCTATAAAGGGAGGGAGTGGGGTGAACTCAACGGTCCTCAAACCAGTTTGCACATTAGAATCTCCTGGGGAGTTTCCTTTTTTTTTTATTTAAAAGATGTTTTTAGTTGTAGATGGACACAATACCTTTATTTTATTTATTTATATTTACTTATTTATTTGCAGTGCTGGGGATTGAACCCAGGGCCTTGTGCTTGCAAGGCAAGCACTCTACCAACTGAGCTATATCCCCAGCCTTATTTTTATTTATTTTTATGTGGTGCTGAGGATTGAGCCCAGTGCCTCAGACGTGCTAGGCAAGTGCTCCACCACTGAGGCACAACCCCAGCCCTCCTGGGGAGTTTTCACATCTTGATCTACTTGTATGCCAGCTGAATTAGAATCTCTGGGTCCCAGCACTGGAATTTTTTGAAAGCTCAGGTGATTGTAAAGAACCCCAAGTGCTTCCTTCCCCTAAATGTCCTCACTTTATCATCAGATCTCAACATTCCTTTAACTTGATGCATAATAGAGATGAGAGGAGAGGGTTGGATTCACCACACCACATCTGAAGGGCTATTAAACCCACAATGGAGATTCCCTGCTAGGCTGACCAAAAGAATCACGCGTTTCATGCTTTTAGAAGATTCTCCTGAAAAAGGGAAAAGAGCTTCACTTGCTACCATGTGCTAGTCTACACAGCATTTTTGAAGGCTATGTAGGAAAGATTGTCAACTGCATCTCTTCCATCTGGACAGTCAGGGGACACTAGTTTGTTCAGTACATTGGAACCCAAAGGCCAGCTGTTGGTGAGAACCATTAGGCCAGCAGATAGATTGTGCTTGTGTAACTTCTTCTGGGCTTGCCACTTTCTCAAGGGCAAGGGACAGTTGTTTTAGGCTTTCTTTGGACAAGCTTCCCCTTAGGAGGGCTCTAGGCCACAGCCCTCCTTTCAGCAAGTACTGTGGCCTCCCCTATCTCAGTTTCTCTCCAGTGACCTGCCTGTCTAGTGGCTCTGTCAGGACAGATATCGGGATGGCTGACACATACCCCACAGCTACTTTTTGCCCCAGCCCCTGGCCGAATTCTGCTCTCCAGATTTCTTGACACTGTTGCCACTCTTGCTTTTGAGGGCTTTGACAGCACATCAGCTTGCAGACAGCATCACATGGTGGTTGCCAGAATTTTCTTTTTACCTCTTGATCATCCCAGGCACGTTGCCAATGGTGACATGGTCAAGTTAGGGAAAAGATAGCTGCTCAGGCCAAACTGATTTTTCTCCCCATCAAATGTGAGGCTCTGACTACGTGTACAGTGAAGCAGGAAGAAAGTCAGTGAAATGCATGAGTAGAGTGTCTGCCAGGTATCAGCTGCCAACTATCTGTAAAGGCCTGGTCAAGAGTGATCATGTTGGTAGTTACAAGTGCTTTTTATCCAGTGAAGTTTCTGCAGTTTAGATTTTGAGTAGACTGCTCTGAAATGGATGCAAACAAGAAGAGATCATTCCCCATCTTTCCCATTGTTCTTACTTCTCTCTACTTGTCCCTGTTCCATGACACACCTATCATATTTTTTATTTCTTCCTAGCTATGTCCTCCTTTGTTTTATTTAATACTAATAGACTCCCTCATATTTTTCCATAAGCTGACTTTTTAAAGCCTCCCAGCAAATGAAAGCTTATATGTCCAATTGTCCTTGAGAAGCAGTCTCTGCTTATTATAGCATCATCTTTCATTGGTGCTGGAGTAAGTCAGTTGTCAGGGACAGGCGTTCACTCATTTTATATAGAAACGGCACCAACAAGGTGCCCTCGTGGAGCCATGGATGTCAAAGCAAGATTGGAGCTCAGAAAAACAGCCTAGTACCTATAATACCAAATGCCCTCCTCAAAGATACTTAGGGTAAGCCCTGTCCTGCTCAATTTTGAAGCCCCAGTGCCTTCACTAGATGAGTATTAAACACACAGGAAATCTGTGGTAAGTTCAATTGAATGCTGTGGTTCTGCACAGTGCTTCACACACAGGAAGTGCCCAGTGCATTTTGTGACAGTTGAAATGAGGTTTACAGAGGTGAGTTGACCTACCCAAAGTGGCAGAGTTACAGTCTATTGTTCCAATATACCACTCCTGGATTCTTTTTAATATATGCATCTTTTAAAATATTTCAGCTATCCCACTCCTTGACCTATACCCAAAGGACTTAAAATCAGATTACTACAGTGATGCAGCCACATCAATGTTCATAGCTGCCCAATTCACAATAGCTAGGTTGTGGAACCAACCTAGATGCCCTTCAATAGATGAATGGATAGAGAAACTGTGGTATATACACAGAATTGAATATTACTCAGCCATAAAGAAGAATAAAATTATGGCATTTGCAGGTAAATGGATGATGTTGGAGACTGTTAATGCTAAGTGAGATTAACCAATCCCCAAAATCCAAAGTCCGAATGGTCTCTCTGATAAGTGAATGATGATGCATAATGTGGGGTAGAAGGGTGGCAAGAATGGAGGAAGGATAGATAGCATAGAGGGACGGGAGGGGTGGGGGTAATAATAACAGAATGTGTGACAGACATCATTGCCCTGTGTACAATGACTGTACAGATGGTGTGACTCTCCTTTGTGTACAACCAGAGAAATAATAGCTGTACTCCATTTGTGTTCAATGAATCAAAATTAAATAAATTAAAAAAAATAAAATATTTCAGGCAGTGTGCAAGCAAATTTGTTTCCTTTGAAATCATTGAAGTAAGGGAGAAACTGCTTCATATATAGAACTGTTCAGTGTAGATATTAACTATTTACAAGACGTTTTTCATTAAACTTGTTTAACAAAAACAATAATAAAAAATGCTAAAATTTATTAAAGGACTTACTACGACCTAGGAACTCTAACACTGGAGATTACAGATAAACAAGACATAGAGACCCTAAGCAACTCAGTGAGACCCTGTCTCAAAATGAAAAATAACAAAAAGGACTGTAGATGTGGCTCAGTGGTTGAGTGGCACTGGGTTCAATCCCTGGTACACACACACACACACACACACACACAAAAGTCTAAGACTAAAAAGTAAAATTTGCATATTTTTGGGGACTCATATTTTGTAAAGCCTGACCAGACACAACACTTATTTCTGAAAATAGCCTCAACATTTATTTATCTCAGTATTACTTTGCTTGGCACTGTGTTCTTAGCCACCCTTCCAGATGAGAAGAAAAACTACTTCTTCTTTGCAGGGAGAAGCGAAGTGACAAATTACACTTCCATCAAGTTCTTTGACCTCATAAGAGAATCAATGAACATGTAAGCAAGAATGGATTAATACCTCTTCGGCCAAAAGAGTTTTATGTACCTTAAAAATAAAATTTAAGTAAGGAAGTTAAGGCCCCAGGAGATCTGACTAGAATTAAACTCAAGAGACTAACATTTCAGTTCCTAAATGTTCTCTTCACAGGACACGTGGGAAAAAAAAAAAAAAAAAAAAAAGAAAAAACAGACTCCAGGATGGGTGACAAAAGCTAGCATGAGAAATAACTCAAACAGCAAGAAAATAAACTTACACATACTTTTGTGATATTTATGGAGCAGAAAAAATTTTAAGAGGTATATTTGTGGTCTAGAATAATTTTGTAATTCTGAAAGACTAGAAGTAATTTTGTCTTGATGTAAAAGCAACTTCTTCAATGAAGGAGTTTGTATTACATGTTAAAATCAAAAATGAAAATACAGAAAAATGATCACATACCAAAGCTATGCAGAACTTTGTCTTATAAAAGAAAAAAGAATTGGTTACATATTTGCTATGCAGAAATAAATACAATATATGAACCTCAGTAATATTCACTGTTTTCACTTCTCATGATCATACTGCCAAACGGAAGAAGGGAAGGGGTGAAGGGTGAAGCTGGTAGGTTTTAACCTAATTGAAAGGTTTCATTTAAAGTTATGATGGAAAGTTGATTGCACAGTTAGTGGTAGGGCTAAATCCTGTGTATCCTGACTTTGTTGTATAAGGCTTCATTTCTCTATCAGTCCCTCTCTTTCTCTTGACTCCCTTTTCCTTTTTTCTAGCTGGTTTGATATTTACCAAGAGATCCTTGACTCTGCAGTCTTTATCTCAGGGACTAAAAAGATCACCAAAATGTCAAATTATTTTGCCTATGAAAGTAGAGTGGATAATGATGGAGCATGTGACAGCCATCCAGCCATCCAAAGCCAGCTCTGTTCTTGTGGTCATATTCCTTAATTGCTTCTTACTGGAAGCTAACTAATTGGAGAAGCCTGTAAGAAAACTATCCCTGCTTTGGGGGAACAGTTGGAGATTCTGTACCAGTCAAAGAACTCCCTCTTGGAGAAAACATGGTGCATTGATAATTTCTTTTCTTTTTTAAAAAAATTTTTTATTTTAGTTCATTGTACACAAATGGAGTACAACTATCATTTTTCTGGTTGTACACAAAGTAGAATCATACAATTTGCATATTTATACATATACATAGGGTATAGATGTTTGTCTCATTCTATTATCTTTCCTTCCCCAACCCCTCCCCACCCCTCATTTTCCTCTATACAATCCATCCCTTCTCCATTCTTCCCGGGCCTCCCCCCACCTCCGCTATGTGTCATCAACCACTTATAAGAGAGAACATTCAGCCTTTGTTTTTTTGGGATTGGCTTATTTCACTTAGCTTGATCTCCAATTCCACCCATTTACCTGCAAATGTCAAAATTTTATTACTCTTTATGGCTGAATAATATTCCATTGTGTATATATACCACAATTTCTTTATCCATTCATCTATTGAAGGGCATTGGTTCCACAATCTAGCTATAGTGAATTGGGCTGCTATAAACATTGATGTGGCTGCATCACTGTAGTATGCAGATTTTAAGTCCTTTGGGTACAGGCCAAGGAGTGGGATAGCTGGGTCAAATGGTGGTTCCATTCTGAGTTTTCGAAGGAATCTCCATACTGCTCTCCAGAGTGTGCACTAATTTGCAACCCCACCAGCAATGTATGAGTGTACCTTTTTCCCCACATCCTCGCCAACACCTATTGTTGCTTGTATTCTTCATAATAGACATTCTAATTGGGGTGAGATGATATCTTAGGGTAGTTTTGATTTGCATTTCTCTTATTACTAGGGATGTTGAACATTTTTTCATAAATCTGTTGATTGCTTGAAGATCTTCCTCTGTAAAGTGCCTGTTCATTTCTTTGGCCCATTTATTGACTGGGTTATTAGTGTTCTTGGTGTAAAGACTTTTGAGAACTTTGTAGATTCTGGAGATTAGTGCTCTATCTGAAGTGTGTGAGGCAAAGATTTTCTCCCACTCTGAAGGCTCCCTCTTCACATTGCTGATTGTTTCCTTTGCTGAGAAAAAGCTTTTTAGTTTGACTCTATCCCAATCATTGATTCCTGCTTTTATTTCTTGTGCTTTGGGAGTCATGTTAAGGAATTCTGGTCCTAGACCAACATGATGAAGATTTGGACCTACTTTTTCTTCTATTAGGTGCAGGGTCTCTGGTCTAATTTCTAGGTCCTTGATCCACTTTGAGTTGAGTTTTGCACAGGATGAGAGATAGGGGTTTAGTTTCATTTTGCTGCATATGGATTTCCAATTTTTCCAGCACCATTTGTTGAAGAGGCTGTCTTTTCTCCATTGTATGTTTTGGCACCTTTGTCAAGTATGAGATAGCTGTATTTATGTGGGTTTTTCTGTGTGTCCTCTATTCTGTACCATTGATCTACCTGTCTATTTTGGTGCCAATACCATGCCGTTTTTGTTACAGTCAACCCCTCCAATTCAGATGTTTTCCAAGTTACCTATAAGATAAGTGTGCAGGTAATTGGAGGAGATAATCCCAGTAGCACATCCACAAGTGGCTCCTATGAGGTTCTCCTCCTCTCACTACCAGTGGTGGGTGCTCTTCCTGGTTCCTTGCATGGGGAAGGAGTGGGTGGGGAGTAGTCAGTACTGACAACAGGATGCCCCCAAAGCCATGGAAACCACTTGTGAGTGTGTAACCCTAACTGTAACCATAACTAACACAATAATGGTCTCTAAAAAAGCCCAGAGCTTAAAACAGAAAGAGTAGCAATGGGTGGATGTTACAAAGAGGCACATTTCAACTTAACTAAAACAAACACTTTCTAAGAGTAAGATCTTCACAACCACAGAATAACCTAGAAAGGGCACACTTCTTCATTCAATAATTAATTCATTCAATGCACAATTATTGAGTGCCTATGTATGGCAGGCGTTATTCAAGTAGGGGGGATATAGTAGTGAGCAAAAGACAAAAATCTCTGCTCCTGTCTCCCCTGGGGAGACAGACAACTAGTAAGAAATGTACATGCCTCAAAGAGAAGGTAAAATCCAAGAGAGGGAGCAAGTGAGCCATGTGGTTTTGGGGGAGACTATTTCAGGTAGCAGAAAGAGCAAATGCAAAGACCCCAAAATAGATGGTCTCTGGTGTGTTTGGGGAACAACAAGGAAACCTGGTTATCTGGATTAGAGGGAGTAAGGGAGGCAAATAACCTAGAGAAGGTCTAAGTGGCAAAAATGGAGGCAGGTTAGCATGGCCTTGTTAAACATGGTAGGTGATTTTGGCTTTTCCTCTGAGTAAGATAATCTGAAGCCATTGGAGTGTCTTGAGCTTCAAGATGGTATGATGTGACTTACCGTTTAGCAGGATCACACTGGCTGCAGATATTAGACTGAAAGGGTGCAAAGGTGGAGCTAGTAAAACCACGCAGGAGTCTCTTGCAATAATGACAGGGACAGAGGCTGAGGACCTGGACCAGGATAACAGCAACAATGGAGAAATAGGAAGATTATGGGCATATTTTGAAGACAGACCTGACAATATTTCTTTTTAAATTATTAAATGTAAGTTGCCAGAGGAAGAGAGAAGATTGAAGTTTCAGTCTGAAAATTGGAGGGATAACGTTGACATGAACTGGGATGAGGAAGCGTGTGAGAGGAGGAGGCTTTGTGGGAAATATTAGGAGTTCAGGTTTGGAAGGGTTAAGTTTGAGATAAAGATCACGCGCTCAAGTGAGCAGTGGATCTATGAAATCAGACTTCACTGGAGAGGAGGGAGGGGGTTAAACCTGGGAGTGGTCATGATATAGATGTAATTTAAAGTTATGGTGCCAAATGAGAGAACCAAGTAGTGATTGTAGCTAGAAATGGTGCTCCAGTTAAAAAGAGTGGAGAGATGGGGGAAAATCAGCAAAGGAGACAGACTGAGTAGGAATAGCTGCAGGGGGACAGAAGGAAAATGAGGTAAGGTCAGCTACAGGAAGCCAGCTGAAGAGAATTTCAAGATGGGACCAGTAGTCCACTAGGAAAAGGGCTGCTGATGGGTCAATATAAAAATTGAAACTTGACCAGGAAATTCAGCAGTTAGGAAGTTGGAGTGAACTTGATAGTTGTAAAAGCATGAATGGAGCGAGTTCATGATAGAGTGAGGGAGAGGAATTAGAAGCAAGGATAAGACAACACTATGAGGAACTCCAAGGTCTGCTCCAACTCTCAATTTGAGCCCTTTAGAAAAAGTGCCAGGATATGTGCAGATTTTTGGAGGCATGTTCTGAGATGCTTTGAAGACCACAGGGACTTTGTTCAACACAGATCCCATTGGGAAGCACACAATTCACTATGGCCTTATTAAAGTTTTAATTCAAAGCACTTGAAGATGCTTTCTTCTGGGTTTCCTGATCTTGCTTCACTGGATTTTTAAATAAAATTTCATAGCTAAGTAAGAGCCTGAGTTTTGAAGGCTATTCTCAAGTGTATCAAGCTTTTGCTTAAATGACATCTAAAGGCTACCAAATGAAAGTAATGTTTACAGGGTTGACTGGTCAGGTTGAAAGCAATGACATCAACATCTCTTAAGAACTGATTACATGATACTGTGTAAAAGAAAGAACTTGTAATGTTGAGTAAAATGATTTGTGTTTGAATCCAATCCAAACCTATTGCTTCCTAGCTGTGAAAATTCAGACAAAATATTGAACTTGTCTGCACCTTAGTTTCTGATGTGTAGAACAAGGATGATGATAAATATCTCACAGTGCTATTTCAAAGACCAAATAAAATTTTATATGGGGAAAATTCTTAGTAATAAATAAAGTCTGTGTAGATACTGTGGATTATAAATTACTTCCACCCACATGCTTTTGGTGAACTCTCCCAATCCATTGAGGAGGCGGGACTAGGTATAGGTGTTCCCATCTTTAAAAGGTGCAGCTGAGGCTTTGAGAGGTTCAGGGACTAGCCCAAGACCTGCTGGGATGGAGACCAGCAACAAGTGTTCTGTCTCTGGTCTGGGGCTCTGTCCACATGGACACTGCATGGTTTCAGAACCTAGTTAGGCAAGGTGGCTCCTCTTTCATGGGTCCGAATTTCTAAATCTGACACATTCCCCTTTTGGTGGTATGAAGGGATAGGTCCGCATCAGCGTGTGTCAGCAGGTGGTATACAACAAGGAGGAAACACTGGGTATGCTGGAGTTTCTTCTCCTTGACCTTTATATTTCCCTCCTCCCCATCACCCTTGCATGCTCTAGAGCCCCTTGACGTATTTAATGTGTTCACTGCTCCAAGTGCAGGAGTTCTTAGCACCCTCAAATCCTCTTCTTAAAGGACACCTCTGAAGGTGTCCCCTGAATTGAAATATTTTAGAATTGGAAGGAACCTCAGATGCCATTTGGACAAACCCTGCATTTTACAGACCAGAAAGCTCAATTCTTGAACTATTAAGATGTTGCTGTCAGCTAGAGACAGTACAAGCACCGGGCAGCTTGAATCTAAGTGCACTACACACACTGCCACTCACAATTTGACCATGGCATGGGTGATAGCTAAAATCAAAATTTCAAAAGATTTCTCAATTAGTTAAGCAAAGTGAATTTATTCTAACTCTCCTTATTATAGCATTAAAAACTGTTTAAGTCACTTAATAAATAAATGGTAGCTTGAGTCACCTCTTGATGGATAATCATGTTTTCTCATTTGCAGTTTAAGTGCTAGAAGACAAAGTGACTTTAAAATTGCTCATGAGAGGACCCAATTATCTGATAAGCAGTTCCAAAGACCACACACACAAATGTAGAAACAGAACTCTTTATAAATGATGTCTGACAAGGAAAGAGATATTTGTGACATAGGAGCTCTGGAAAATGTAATTATTTATCCTTTCACAATTAATGAAAGAAATTGAAATTGAAGCTTTCATTTCAAATCCTTTTTATCTGGATGAAACTTTAATTTTACATAATTAAATTGACTTCACAGTTCAGTGTGTTAAAATATGCAATTAAACAGCATATCAAGGTTAAATGCCTACTGTTGTTGGCTCGTTTAGAAATCATGCTGCTGAACTCCTAAACAAGAAGGAACACCTGCCCATCCACTTTTGTCCCCAGAGCCAGGGGCACACTGCCTGTAGGACTGGCTTCCCCAGTTCATAGTAGAGGGTTGAGTTTTCTTGCATGTGCCAAATCCTGTATAAAGTCAATTGGATTCAAACAGTGGGGCATTTTTTTTTTTTGGCATGGAAAAAAAATCCTGGCACTTGATGGAGCACCATCGATGATTGACTTTATACAGATTTCCTCTAAAATAACTTGCATCTTCAGTGTTATTTTCAGCTTACTGAAAATATGTTAAAAGTCCCTTCTTTCAATTTTCCCATTCCATACTTTATGATAAATTCAGCTGAGACTTTTAAAAAGTGACCTTTGCACTCTTTGTAAAGGAGAGGCTTAAGAAGCATTGGGGGAGGTGTAGAGGGGTTGCTGAAATGGGATTGGGGTGAGTTCACTGGAAATGTATCTTGAGATGGAGGCTTTTATTTGTGCACTTCCTCCTTGTTTTCTCTTTGAGTAGCACCTTTGTGATGATTGGTTTATGGCTCAGGAGCATCTTAGATTCCCTTTCATCTTGGCTGTGTGAGTGGAGCATAGTTCAACAATTAGAATTGAGTTCCCATCCCTTCCCTGACACATGCTAGAATTCAAGTAACAGTCATTTTATTTTATCCATGGGGGTGGTTGTTGAGAAGGACTATGGACCTAAGTGATATCTTTGATGTAATGATACATGGAAAACATGACTCTAGATAGTGGCTTTTCCAGATAAATGGGGAGGTGTGTTGCTGGATTAATTATAATAATCAAAAAAGAAGATATGCCCATAATAGTGGATTGACCCCTTAGGTAGAACTTCTTCAAGCTGGGGGTGTATGGTACAATTGCAAAATTATTCCCTCTATGATGCTCCTACTACTTATAGGAGTAGGTTGATATGATTTTGGTGAACCAGCCATGGAGCTGGAAGAAGATGGCGGAAGATAGTACAGTGTGTATGTTGACGTAATTGATAGAGGAATGTATGAATGATTTAGTCTCTTGAGTCAAGGCCTGAAATATGGCATTACTGCTTCCATGACATCAGAGGACATGATGGGCTAATGAATTCTTCAACTCTAAGCTAAAACTGGATTTGCCTTTGTTTCATTGCATCATTCTGGAACCAACCTGAGGGCTTGGTTCATAAGGGATATCTTAGTAGCTGTATCAGAAAAAACTAACAGCAAGAGAAATGTTTTTAATAATGGAAAAGTTACATTAATACATTCATGTAGACTGCAAATTTATCTATTTATAAATAATCTTATAATGAGAAGTTATTCTAATATTTTAATTAAGCCCAGTCTGTCTTTCCTCAGGATATTGATGAAACTTAGATTTGGTTATTGCATCTACTTAAAAGCTATCAAACTATTAAACAACTACTAATAAACTACTATCTAGTGAAATTATGTTCACACACACAACACACAAAATCACTGATTGATCTTTTCTCAAACAAGCTGACTTTGGAAGTTTCAAAATTGAGCAGATGTTTAAATGATAAACAATAAAGCTGTTTTGTACATCAACTGTAAACCTTGTACCATTTCTCAGAAACTTGCAGGTTTGATTAGATTTTATATGAGGCTTGGAAATCTTGGTCTGATTTTATATAGACTGTGTAGCATGAGGGCCTGACAAGCCTTCATAGGAGACCTGTGTGCATCTTCTCAGAGTTTCACATTAAAGATTTTGGATTGAGGAATAAAAAGGCAATGTCATTGAGAGGTTTCATCAGCATGGCCTGATGCTCTCTGTTGCTTTATTGGATCTATCTAATCTGATGCGGATGAACTGCTACTGATTTTAGATCTTTAGAACACACTGGAAGAAATGATGGTGATGTGTGTAAATGGAGGAGATGAAGAATGCAGAAAAATCATACACAGATAATCTCTAAACCTTACATCAGTCTCTTTTCTCTTTCCAATCAAAACATTTAGCAGTATGTTCCTTGCTAATAATACTTTCTTTAATGAAGACTCAGAAGTGATCAGACATCAACATTTAACTGAATCAACCAGGAGAACAGACCCATTTTGAAAACTGTGGAGTATTTATTCTATAATCCTGGCTGCTCTGAGGCATGAATTGGAATTCTTAATGGCCAAGTAAAAATTTTCTTGCTTTTGTTATTTTCCTCCCTTTTTCTGAATATTTTTTACATTTGTGGCCAAGGATATTTGGGTGATTAAATGTTCTCAACATAACTTTGAACTTAGGGAACAAATAGCATTCTGGTCCATTGTTAGGCCCCAATGGAAACCAAATATTTGCAGAACATAGTGGTCTTTTCTTTAATTCATTCTTTCAGGAAAGGTGGTTTGTTCTAAGTTTGAGCTCTCCTTACCATTAAATTTGAAGTGAACTAGACAGATAACTATACACATTCAAAAAGCCACAAAGACAATAAAAGTAACACCTTAGTGAGTATGTGTGAACATGCTAAATGTGTAACATAAGTAAAAGTGTAGTTATTATCTTCATATTTTCTTTTTTTATATGCAAAGGTCAACTCCGAGAGGGAGGTAGTTTTGTCTATAGGAAGTTGTAGCATGACTCCCCTGTGAAGAGGTTACTCTTGTGTTTGGAGTATTTTTGATAGGACTAAGTAAACTCACACATGTTCTGTCTGTACCCCAGGTTTGTGGCTGCTCTCCTGAACTCCTCCATTTTACCTCTTCACACTTTATAAGCATAAGCATAAGTGATGGTCTCAACATGAAGCTTGCCACGTAATCATTACATGTGACATTTATGTAGAAATTAACATTTGCTTACATTGCAGACCTGTTAAAGCAATGAAGTGTTTTTGAAGTTAGCAACTTCTTGAAAAATAAATGAAATTTCACAATTCAAGGATGGATTTAGTTTCCAATTAGGAAAAATGCTAGAAGGAGCCACTTATCTGAAGGTACTGAAATAAGGTCAGAGGATTCAAGTTCAGAGATAACACAAAGAAAACAAGTACATGAACCTAAGTCTGTAACAAAACCTTGACATTAAAATTCTAAGAAACAGAAAATCAAGAATTGTCCTGAATAATGACTTGCAACCTCTTATTCACTCACTGTAATATATTTATGCATTACTCACCAGTCTTGCTTTCTATGCTAGTTTCTTTGTGTCTCAAGAGGCAATTCCTTTTGAAAAGATATCTGAGGACTTTTTTGATTACCCAGGTAACATGTTTAAAATCCAGCTAACTTAGCTACTGCAAACTCTAACTGTAACTATTTTGGGACCAGTGTTACTACTTGTCTCTGAGAAGATGAGTTTGAATTCAAATAAAGTGATTGTGATGACTTTAGAGATTTCCCCGTCATTCATTGCACCCTGGAAAATAACTGAATACACAGACGCACCTCCCATTCAATTCAATGGACTCCCTCCAAATGTTTCATCTTATTCATTAACTCTGATGGCAAAGCTGAACCCAGAGAACAAGAGAAGAAACTGGAAAAATGCATTAAATAATAACAGACTTAGGCAGCCCCAGAAAGATAGTACCTCAGAAAGATAAGTGCAATACTACAATTGTGCATATTTCTCTAGCTGAATCTGGGGGAAATCTGGGAATTAGTATTAATAGAAACAGCAACCTAGAACCACTAGAACTAGAGGGGAAGCACTAACAACTTAATGGGAAAGAACGAAAGTACCATTCTTTTTCATGCATAGATCAAGAGTTCCCTAAAGCAACCTTACCTTTGTTTTCTGCCTTCAGTTCCTCTGCCATCAAGCTGTCTTGTCGGTTACCAAGCACAAATGCTAGAAACGAGAGGATCAGCGCATCCAAAATTCCAATAATAGCCAGGATGTATGCCCAGCGAACTGAACAAGCCCCAAGAGTGTACTTGTCTGTTTTTTCTCCACACATCCGCTTTACTTCATCTGAATCCCAGCCATCAGGGAAAATCATACAGCCGAGCACAAGGCAGGCAGCTTGAAGAGAGAGAGAGAGAGAGAGAGAGAGAGAGAGAGAGAGAGAGAGAGAAACAGAACAAAAAGTTAGCATTTTACTGTAACAAATATTTCCATCATTTGTCAAACCATTGTTTCAAATTTTTCTTGAGGTAGAGAGCAACAAATCTCATCACTGTCCCACTCTGAGTATGTGTGCATATGTGTGTGTGTGTGTGTGTTTCTTGGTAAACTTAAAAGCATCCCAGCACTCTGTAGCAGAGAGGACTCTGGGAATGTACTTTAGGGTAAGCCCATGCATTCTGAGAGGTTAAGGTGGATTGATATGTGAGAAAATATTAAGAAATTGAATTTTTGTGTGTGCATTTTTGGGAAAGCTTCTATTGCAAACAGGTCATTAGGAATTCTAACACTGCAGAATGGCAATTCAAGGCTGGCTTTGAAGAGCTATGACAGTAGCCAGATAAGGGATTAGGATAACATGGAAAGTACCAGAGTGTATATTGACTTTGAATCACTGTGAAAAATACATTGACATAGTGATCCACCCCCGCTTCTACGGAAAAGTTTCTTGAAATTCCAGTTCTGAACATGTGCAATGCATGCTGATTCTTTCTATTCTACTCGCCATTCTATTTAATTTTTTTAAAAGTTGAAAAACACTGCAACATAGTGTGGCACCACAGAGCTTTTATGGAAATTAAGAAACTCAGAAGAAAATTTATATTCTATTTCCCAAACATCACTACTGGAAACATGATTTAAAAAAAAAATAGAAATATGTTACTTTGAAAATTAAAGGCCATTAGTAGTTATTGTTGCCTCTTTTTATATTTAATTGAATTACTTAGGAGCATATGACTGTATATTTAGATTAGAGCTTTCTGAAGAGGAAGTTTATTCATTCATTCACTCATCCATTCATCAGCATCTCCTATGTAGTGCCAGGCACTGTTCTTGGAGCTAAGGATAAAGTGATCAAGAAAAGAGATATGGGGCTGGGGATATAACTCAGTTGGTAGAGTGCTTGCCTTGCAAGCACAAGGCCCTGGGTTCAATCCCCAGCACCGCCAAAAAAAAAAAAAAAAAAAAGAAAAGAAAAGAGATATGGTTTATCTTATATAAAGCTCACGTGATATCAGAAAAACAAAGGAAAGACTAAGTATGCAAATAAAATAATTGCAAGTTGTAATAAATACTAAGTAGGAAAGACACAAGGGGCTCAGATAGAAACAAAAGGTAGAAGCTTCTTTAGAAAATGTGGTCAGGAAAGGCTTTTCAGGGGGATTACATGAAAGCTAAGGCCAAAAATAGACAATGAATTAGACATGTGAAACTTGTGGGAAAGGTATTCCAGGGCACTGCATGTGCAAAGGTCCTGTAGTTGGAAAGAAGCTTGCTGTGTTTGAGGAGATATAAGGAGATCAGTTACTGCATTGGGCAAAGGGATCATGCTGCGGTTACGAGGCAGGTGGATTCTATATGTTATGGCTGGTTATTGTTTCCAAGGTATGTAACTTAACTATAATGCCACATCATGTTGGAGTTCTGTGACTATCAGGGACAAACAATTTCTGAAGCTGGCAAGAGGGATTGCCGTATTACTGTTGCCTCATTGCAACTTAATGAACAAGACAAAACGGACCCTTACTTTTCTTTCTAAAAACAGGTACATGGATCTACAGGGCAGATCTGGAGGAGATAGAGACAAAAGGCATGGAAAGCAGAAAGACTGCCTGGGAAACCTCACTTCAGTGTTCCATGCCACCTTACAGAAAGGCAGTTCAAAACTCTGAGTCACACTTGATTCCTATCTTCTTTGCCACACATCCCAAGTGTCACCATCCTTCCCATCTCTACCTGTGCAGCATCTGTGCCTAGAAAGGTACTAGTAACACTCTTCTACTTCAGAGAGATCTTTTCTCAGGGTCTTTCTATCCTGAGGGTAGACTCTCTTCAAGGTTTCCATTTCTGGGAACTCTGAGTTATGAATTGGGATGAAAAGAGCAGAGGTAGAATTGACACCCGGAAACTAAAACCACAGGAAAATATGAATGACAATCCATTGTTCCCTATTTTCTAAGTATTTGGCTTGTTAAATTAAGTTTTCGAGAATATGGGAGATAGATAAAATTAATTTCCAACTCTATCTTATACAAAGGGTATTTTGCTGAAAGTAGTAAAAACAGAATTTTTGAAACACCATATGTATTTTCAACCATCTAAGGAAACTGGATGTTTAGAGACGTCTTAAAACTTGACTAACAATGTCAAGGGTTTTGGGTTCCTGAAAAAAAATATTTAGGCCCATCTAGCCAGGGCAGCCCAGATCTCCTTTAGGTTATAGACACAGCAAAATGTCCAGGTTGTCCACCTGCTTCTTGTCAACCTTTCCTTAGTATGAGGAATTTGAGGCCTAATTTATGTGATTAGAAAATCTACATGGTTATCTAGTAGGATCAAAATATTCTCACAAATGCATTAAAAACTTAAAAACCTTTTATATGGCTATGGCATAAATTTTCTCTTTTTTTTTGATAATATGCTATCAAACATACATTTTCTTCTCCCTATCCAAACTCCTTCCACTTGACTGTTTTATTTTGTCTTTAAAAGTATTTCTCCCAAACTTTAGTATGTTTAATTTAATCCATTAAAACAGTTTAGACTCTGTTGGTTTCTTCAGAGAGGCATGACTATTATCTTCTGCATCAATGCTTGAGTGCTATAATAATTCTGTTGTCTGGCATTCTATTAACCAGAACCTTTTTAACCTGCATGATTTGCATAGCCACTAGAAACTAACAGCTGCTCCCAATCCTAAGAAGTACCTGCAAGATTCCCAGGCTCAGTCAGTGAAAGATTAAACAATATTCCTCTTGCTTTCATAATTATTTCCAATTCTTTACAAATTGATCAACTCTAAGATGTAGCATCATCACTCAACAGTAGAGTATATGTTTTAGTCAGCTTTTTTGCTGCTGTGACTAAAGGATCTGAGCAGAACAACTTTAGGGAAGAAAAGTCTATTTTCTCATAGTTTCAGAGGTCTTAGTCCATAGAAGCCTGGCTCCATTCCTTGGGGTTCAAAGTGAGGCAAACATCATGGTGGAAGAGTATGGCAGAGGGAAGCAGCTCACATAATGATAAGGAAGCAGAGAGAGAGAGAGAGAGAGAGAGAGAGAGAGAGAGAGAGAGAGACACTTCACTCTCCATATACAATATATATACCCCAAAGCCATGCCCCCAATACCCCACCTCCTCCAGCCACATCCTATCAGCCTTCAGTTGCCCTATTAGGGGATTAATTCACTGATGGGGTTAAGACTCTCACAACCCAATCATTTCCCCTCTGAACCTTCTTGCATTGTCTCGCACATGAGCTTTTGGAGGACACCTCACATCCAAACTCTAACAGTATACTAGGCACCAGAACATTTGATTAATTCACACAAGCTATTTCCTGACCACAAGAGACAGTGGAAAATTAGTTCCAATTGAGCTATTATCTAAAAATGGGTTTCTTATTAGAATGCCACCTAGGAAATGATGATGTTCCTTGCAGTTATATATTCCTTCATCTTGGCAGCAGGTTTTCTGGAAGTATCTCAGAAATTATTCTTGAATGCTGAGGAGAAATGAGAGCTCACAAGCTGGAGGTGAGTAGAGAATGGCGAACAGAAACCCAGGGCCTTACTGTGTGCCACCATGATAGCTTCTAATCTAGACTATATAACAAAGGTGTCCTTGTGAGGGTGTCACTGTTGATTTCCATTTTAAGCATGTTCCAAATGGTTAAGAAGTGTTCACATTCTAAAAGGAAGCCCTGTGTAGAGACTGCCGATCCCACAATGGGCTCTTCTGAAATAGTACACAAATGGCTAATGGTTCCCCAGAGCCACTAATTGCCCTGGCATTTTTCTTGCTAAAGAGCTGAATGTAATCTCTGTGGAAAAATTCACAAACCTTTGTAATTGGGTCTTTCTCCAAAAGAAAATGAAGTAAGATGAAAAAGCAACAGGGGTTCTATGACTTGAGTTACTTGGGCCTGCTAATATTGCTGGTCCAACTATCCCAATCAGGGCTTTTAGTGTTGTGAACCTGAGAACTGCTTATTTTTTGAACAAGGAAGAGAAAGTCTAAATTCGTTCTTTGTAAAGTCTATGCACTGTTGCACAAAAAGCATGATAAATTGCCTCATGTCGCTGAAGCACTCAAGGGGAACGTGGTGAAAAAAGGAACCTGCATTCACTTAACTCTATCAATTATTCAAGTATACAGTAGTTGAAGAAATTGATGCCAGCAAATGCTGCCAGGCTGTGGAGGGGGAACTGTCACACAAGGATTGTTACTCTAAACACCTGGTAAAGGAGATAGACAACTCATTCCTACAGCTTCTTCATCAGCTCATGACTGACAAACTTGAGCAGGAAGTGTACTCTGGAAAGAGGCATAATATTTACACCTCAGTTTACTTCTAGAAAATGGAGCCACTAGATAAACCAGGACATGAAATTCTGTCCTGCAGAGTGTGGTGGAGAAAACAAATTGTGTCTTGAAAAATTTTGGTTTTAAACCCAATATAATTTTGTGGGCATTTAACTTGGGGTGATACCATGAAATATATAACATCCCTTGGTTGATTGATGGGGGGTTAAGAGAAAATATAAATAAACACTGAGCTCTCAAAAGAGTTAGATAGCTGTGTCTGGTGAGGAGAAAGCCTCTCTATTCTGCCAAGTTACTCATGTGCCTGAAGAAGCACATTGTGCTGAATTAGCTGTGAAAACCTGGACCGTGGTGGTAAGCAGATGATTAAGAGTCCATCCACATGTGCATGTATGAGCTACATAGTGAGTGGAGAAATGTATATTACCAAATATGATACCAAACAAGTGGGAAAATGCTTAATTGCATAACATCACTTGCTAATCTGCCCAAGTTTTGAGGGTTAATAGCCACATATAATGAAAATCAGAATTAAGCATGTAAAAAGTTAAACATAGTTCTGATCTCTAGAGCACTGCTAGATGACCTTTGATATACATTATAGGTCCAAATTCCTTGAAATACTGAAACTCTGGGATCAGGCTCAGCCTTTTATGATGACTTGCTTTGGGAAAGACTCACTCTAGGAGATCAGGACCCCCTTTCTAGGTCAGGGCCCCCACTGACCCTTCGGCCTCCCACTAGGCCCCATGTCTTAAAAGTTCTACTGTGCCATCACCACAGCGGGGACTGAGCCTCCAACCCGTGAACACATAGCACTGGCCAAGACTAGGGAGGTAAGTGTGCCTGATTCAGAGATACAGATGAGGAAGTCCTTTTGGCCAAAGGATGTTACAATCCAACCTTTGTAATAAAGGGACTAGTTTCATTTCTATCTGCCAGCTCCTCACTATCTCTCAGTTGGCTCATAGCTCAGGAAGAGGGATAGAGGGTTGCCTTTCATTGTTTCTTTGCCAACATTGATTTTATTTATCACTATTATTTTTACATATGAAAAAACGAAGACACAGAAATTTTAAATAACTTACTCAATACAAAACCCCTCTGCTGCAGAACTGGGATCTGAACCAGCCTTTGCTGTAATCCTCTACACACGCACAGTCACAGTGCGTGTGAGATCACTCTATAGACTACTGGTGTTGGTACTAAGAACAGATAGACTCTTGGCAGGATTAACATCACTTTTTATAATTAGAACTTTATTTGAGTATGAGAACTACTAAAATGAAAATGACACTTAAAAGCTGTTAGTTTTTATATGTATAAATATTTCTTTCATTTACACTAGTATTTCACCGAACTAGAATTTCATCTTATATGTAATGCCAAGAACATTATATTAATTACAAATTATAAATGTGTGGAATGGGAATTTAAGAGGTTTTGTTGTACAAATAAATTTATAAACATATGTGTATTTTTGGTTTTATACACACTTCACAAGAAAACCCATCCCTTTTTTTTTGGCTTGATTTTTTGGCTTGATATTTTAAGTTGGATATGCATTAGCCAAACTTATGGTTTAAATTTTTTTTACCTAAAGTAGGCATGTTTTTATTTTATTTTATTTTATTATTTTATTTTTTAAAATTTATTTAATTTTGATTCATTGAACACAAATGGAGTACAGCTATTGTTTCTCTGGTTGTACACAAAGTAGAGTCACACCATCTGTGCATTCATACATGTACACAGGGCAATGATGTCTGTCACACATTCTGTTATTATTCTTACCCTTCCACCCTGACCCCATCCCTCCCTTTCCTCTATGCTATCTATCCTTCCTCCATTCTTGCCTCCCTTCCACCCTGCATTATGCATCATCATTCGCTTATCAGAGAGACCATTTGGCCTTTGGATTTTTGGGATTGGCTAATTTCACTTAACATAACAGTCTCCAACATCATCCATTTACCTGCAAATGCCATAATTTTATTCTTCTTTATGGCTGAGTAATATTCCATTGTGTATATATATACACCACAGTTTCTTTATCCATTCATCTATTGAAGGGCATCTAGGTTGGTTCCACAATCTAGCTATTGTGAATTGGGCAGCTATGAACATTGATGTGGCTGCATCACTGTAGTAATTAATTAGGACCCCATTCTTGTGGGGGGGGCATGATGGTGGGGTTCATGTAGGTATTTCATGTGTGTAAGAGGTATATATTCCTGTTAAGGTTGTGCATGCTTGTGCGTGTGCATGTGTGTACCTTATTAACACATATATATGATTACTCATATGTAGAATAATTTTTGCTTTGGATAAAAAACAGACATGAATCAATTAGGTTCTTGTTAAGTTTTTTTTTTAAATAATTAATTAATTAATTTATTTTAATTTACTTATTGATTAATTGAACACAAATGGAGTACAGCTATTGTTTCACTGGTTGTACACAAAGTAGAGTCACACCATCTGTGCATTCATGCATGTACACAGGGCAATGGTATCTGTCACACATTCTGTTATTAATTTTACCCCCCACCCGCCCCCACCCCTCCCTTCCCTCTATGCTAGCTATCTTTCCTCCATTCTTGCCATCTTTCCCCCGCCACATTATGCATCATCATTCATTTATCAAAGAGACCATTCGGCTTTTGGATTTTTGGGATTGGCTGATCTCACTTAGCATAACAGTTTCCAACATCATCCATTTACCTACAAATACCATAATTTTATTCTTCTTTATGGCTGAGTAATATTCCATTGTGTATATATACCACAGTTTCTTTATCCATTCATCTACTGAAGGGCATCTAGGTTGATTCCATAATCTAGCTATTGTGAATTGAGCAGCTATGAACATTGATGTGGCTGCATCACTGTAGTAATTAATTAGGACCCCATTCTTGTGGGGGGGCATGATGGTGGGGTTCATGTAGGTATTTCATGTGTGTAAGAGGTATATATTCCTGTTAAGGTTGTGCATGCTTGTGTGTGTGCATGTGTGTACCTTATTAACACATATATATGATTACTCATATGTAGAATAATTTTTGCTTTGGATAAAAAACAGACATGAATCAATTAGGTTCTTGTTAAGTTTTAATGAAGTTCCTTCTTTTAAATAGCTTATTTGGATGACAAAAAATAGTTTTAATGAAAATTTCCATAACCACAATACTGAACATATTGGCAGGTCACAAATGTGTCGGGAAATTTGCAGGGGAGTTTTTGGCTTAGGTGTATTTCTGTGTGCTTAAATCTATACTGCATTCCAGACATGATATTTTCTAAAAATAAAAATTATTTTGTATCTTAAAGGTAGACAACTTGATGCTTTAAGATACATGGGTATAGTAAAGTGGTTGCTACAGTGGAACAAATGAAGAGATCCATTATCTCATATCTATAGTTACTTATTTCTCCTCTTTGTGGAAAGAACTGCAGGGGCAGAAATCACTCATTTAGGAAAAATCCCCAAAATGGTATTATTAACTATAATGCTGATGTCTTTTGACTTGTTTATCCTACCTATTTGCTAATTTTGTCCTTTTATCTACATCTTCCCATTTTCTCCTTCCTCCCATCCTGATTCATGTAAATACTGTTTTATTCTCTAGATTCCACATAAAAGTGAGATCATGCAATATTTTTCTTTGTGTCTGGATTATTTCACCAGACGCATAATACCCTTCGGATTCCTTGGGGCTGCACTCAATGGCAAGATTCCTTTCTCTTTAAGAAGCTGAGTAATATTCCAGTGTGTGGCACACCATTCATTCACTGATGGACACCCGAATTGTTTCTCCATCTTTGTACTGTGAATATTGCTGCAATGAACATGGGAGTGCAGGGGTCTTTACAAGGTGGTGATTTCATTTCCTTTGAGTGTAAACCCAGAAGAGGGATTACTATGCCACATGGCAGTTCTGTTTTTAATTTCTTTAGGAAACTCCATTGTGTTTTCCATGGTGGCTGCACCAAACTGCATTCCCAGTAACAATGTACGGGGTTCTTTTTTCTTCACACCCTCACCGATACCTGTTATCTCTGTGTTTTGATAATAGTTACCCTAAAAGGCATAAGGTAGGATCTCATAATGGCTTTGATTTTCATTTCCCTGATAATTAATGATGCTGAGCACCTTTTTTATGTACCTGTTGGGCATTTTTATGTCACCTTTGAAAAAAATGTCTATTTAAATATTTCACCTATTTTTAAATTGGGTTATATATTTTCTGGCTATTGAATTGTATGAGTTCTTCATAAATCATAGATATCCACTCTGTATTTGATGTTTTTTTGGAAATATTTTTTTGCATTCTGTAGATTTGCCTTTTCTTTTGTTGATCGTTTCCATTAATGTACAGAAGCTTTTGATGTAATTCTATTTTAAAACTTGCTTTGGTTATCTAAGCTTTTGGTGTGATATCCAAGAAATCATTGCCAAGGTCAATGTCAGGCTTTTACTTTTAAGAGTTTTATGGTTTCAGATCTTGCATTTAGGTCTGTTATCTATTTTGAGTTGCTTTTTGTATATAGTGTGAGATAAGGATCTAATTTTATGCTTTCGCATGTGGAAATCCAGTTTTCCAAGCATCATTTAATTATTAAAGAGACTGCCCTTTCCCCTTTGTGTTCTTTTGGTGCTTCTGGTGAAAATTAATTGACCACATATGTTTAGATTTATTTCTGGGCTCTCTATTCTTTTTACTGGCTTATGGGGACAAAGGATAACAAGAGAAGGAAAGACTATTTTTCTCAATGGCCACACATACAAGACCCTGTGTATTCTCCCAGCAATATCTGCTTTAGCCAGGATAATACCCAAAGCAAGGCAACACAGACCAATGATCATCCTTCCAGCAGTTCTTCATGAGCCTCTAGACCACCCTCTTGTGCCATGGTTATTTTATTTGTAAATCAGGGAGCCCAGTTCCAGATTACTGAGCGGTGATCTCCAATTTACCTTATGTTATTCATATTTAGTAACAAATTTATATTCATGTGATGTTCCATACACATATCATGAGAAATAATTGTACTTGTAAAAATAATTCATGAGCTCACTAACTGTTTTTCTGCACAGGGGTAGAATGAGGGTGGCATACTCACTCTCTGCCCTGACCAACCAATGGGACTCAAGGAAAATCACTGTACACTGAAGTTAGGTGAGGTCAGGAATCTTGTGCCAAGCTGGCTATCAGCATTTCAGTTCTTAGTACAGGGCTGACCTTAGGAGAAATACAATTCCTTTTCAGTGAGGACATGATCTCCCCAGTCCAAAAGAATCCCTGGAAACAGCATACCCATTTCTACTCACCTTCCTAATATAGAATGTGGCCCCAATACAGGATTTCCCCCCTTAATTTTATTTTGTTATGGTCAGAACATTTAACATTAGACCTGCATCCTAGATAAATTTTTAAATAGTTAACTAAGCACAATATTGTTCTGCAGATCTCTGAATTTTCCATCTTGTATAACTGGAATTTTATGCCTACTGCTTAGTAACTTCCTCATTTCCCCTGTCCCCTCAGTCCCTGACCGTCATCATTGTACTCTAATCTTATGAGTTTGACTAGTTTAGATGTCTCACGTAAGTAGAATTATGCAGTATTTGTCATTCTGTGACTGGATTACTTCACTTAGTATAAATTAGTATAGTATAAATTTCATGCATATGGTAAATTGCAAAATTTCCTTTTTTTAAAAGGATGAATAATATTCCATTGTATGTATATATCACATATTCTTTATCCACTCATCAGTCCTTGGGCGTTTAGGTTGTTTTTATATCTTGGTTATTGTGAATAGGCTGTACTGCACATAGGAGTGCTAATATCTCCTTGGGACCTTAATGTCAATTCTTTTGGATAAACCCCAGGAGTGGGATTGCTAGATTATATGGTAATTCTTATCTTAATATTTTGAGAAGCCTCCGTACTATTTTCCATAGTAGATGCACCATTTTGCAATCCTCACCAACACCTTTCCACCTCTTTTTTGACAATAGCTATCCTAATGGATATGAGGTAATATCTTACTGTATTTTGATTTGCATTTTCATGATGATTAGTGACACTGAGAATATTTTCATATACCTATGGGTCACTTGCATGTCTTCCTTTGAGAAATGTATATTTAATTCTTTAGCCTATTTAAAAATCAGTTTATTTGTTTTTGTTTTTGCTATCAAGTAGTTGGAGATCCTTACAGTTTTTGGAAATTAACCAAGTATTAGATATATGAGTGGAAAATATTTTCTTCTGTTCTGTAGGTTGCCTTTTCATTCTGTTGATTGTTTTTTGTTCTGTGCAGAAGCTCTTTAGTTTTATTTGTCCCATTTGTCTGTTTTTGTTTCTGTTGCTTGTGCTTTTGGTATTATACCCATGAAATCATTACCAACACTAATGGCATAAAGCTTTCTCCCTGTTTTGTCCTAGGGGTTTTATGGTTTCAGGTCTTATATTAAAATCATTAATCCATTTTGACTTGATTTTTGTGCATCTGTTAAGAAAGGGGCCAAATTTCATGCTTTGACATGTATCTATCCAGTTTTCCCAGCACCATTTGTTGAAGACTATATTCTTGGAAACTTGTGAAAGTTTAGCTGACCATATATGTATAGATTTGTTTCTGGGCTCTCTATTCTTTTGCATTGGCCTCCATGTCCGTATTAATGCTAGTACTATGACTTTTTCTAAGTTATTGTAGTTTTGTAACATACTTTGAAATCAGGAAGTATGATGCATTCAGCTTTGTTCTTTCTTCAGAGTGATTTTGCTATTTGGGTCCTTTGTGGTTCCATATGAATTTCCCCCCGCTTGTACTTCTATAAAAAATGGCATTGGGATTTTGATAGGAATTGCATTGAATCTGTAGCTTACTGTGTGTAGTATGGATATTCCTACAATGTGAAGTCTTAACTAATTCATGAACATGGGCTATCTTTCCATTTGTTCTTTTTTTTTTTAAAAAAACCATTTTTTTAGATGTTCATAGACCTTTATTTTTATTAATTTATTTATATGTGGTGCTGGGAATTGAACCCAGTACCTCACACGTGCTAGGCAAGTGCTCTACCATTGAGCCACAACTCCAGCCCCTCCATTTGTTCTTGTTTTTCTTAATTTCATCAATGATTTGTGGTATTTAATGTAAAAGTCTTTCACCTCCTTAGTTAATTTTATTCCTAAGAATAACCTTTTTGGTGCTATTATAAATGGGGTTGTTTTCCTTATTTTCTTTCCAGATAGTTCATTGTTAGTGTATATAAACATAATTGATTTTTTATGTTGATTTACTATCCTATACCTTTACTGAATTTATTAGTTCTAACAATTTTTTGTTTTGGTGGAGTTTTTAGGATTTTCTATATAGCAGATCATGTGGTCTATAAAAAGGACAGTTGTACTTTTTCCTTTCTGATTCAGGCACTTTTTAATTTTTTCTTCTTTCCTAACCTAACTGCTTTGGCTGGGACTTCTAGTACACTGGTGAATTTTACCAAACATTTAAAGAAGAATTAATGTCTAATCCTTCTCAAACTTATTTAAAAAATCAAAGAAGAGGGAATACTTCCAAACTAATTTTGTAATAATAGTGTTACCTTGATATTAAAGACAAAGACACCACAAAGAAGTAGAAACTCGAAGCCAATATCCCTGATGAATATAGATGCAAAAATCCTCAACAGAATTCTGACAAAATAAATTCAAAAGCACATCAAAAGGATCATCTGCATTGCCACACAGGATTTATCCCTGTGATGCAAGAATGATTCAACATGCAAAAATCAATCAATGTGATACACTACAGTAATGAATAATATATAAAATCACATGATCTCAATATATGAAGAAAGTGTGTTTGACAAAATTCACACCCTCTCATGATAAAAGGATGTATTTGAATATAGATGCAAAAATTCTCAACAAGTTAGGATTGCCTCAACATGATAAAGCTCACATGTGAAAAGATCACAGTGGACATCATACTCAATGCTGAAAAGCTGAAAGCTTTACTTCCAAGATTAGCAACAAGGTAAGGATACCCATTCTTGCGTTAAATCCAACATATATGTGAAAGTAATATTTTAATGCTTTCAAAACTTCAAATGGGGGCCTGGGACTGTAGTTCAGTGACAGAGTGTTTACCTGGCATGTGTGAAGTCCTGGGTTTGATTCTCAGCACCATGTATATATAAATTAATAAAATGAAGGTCCATTGACAACTAAAATGTATTTTAGAAAACTTCAGATGGCAAAAACTGTTTTAGGAAAATACATAGCAAAATAAATAGCACATACTAAAAACATTGAAAGTGGAACTAAGCTCAAGGAAAGTGAGTCCTTCCCTAACATACCCTCATAAGGGGAAAGATTAATCAAGGGTAATCCAGCTCACATACTCACACATTTTAACAGGCACCTAAGTTATACTTTTTCACACAATTTAGTGCCCCTCTTTCTCTTTCTCTCCCTCTTTCTCGTCCTGTGTGTGTATACCTCCATCCCGGTCCTCATACCGTTTAGGAACAGTTGTGTAAGCGATGGAGTTGCAGTTGGCAATCTCCTTGCAGAGAGAGGTTGTAATATCACTCAGGACAGACATGGTCTAGCCTTGGCACTGAATTTTATTTATTTATTTATTTACTTATTTACTTACTTACTTATTTGACAATATTGAAAGAGCAGAAGAGCAACTTTAGTTCAGGACACAAAATCTTGATGCTGACAGTTCTTATGGGTATTCCTTCCCTCTTTGGTGTCATTTCCTCTCCAATCCCCTCACCTCCTAGATGTTTAAGATCAAGGTAAGAAGGACCCTGAGTGACTTATTTATTACAATGAAAGCAACTGCTAAAGGAAAAGTTTACCATGGCAAATTATTTGATTTTTAAAAGAATTTCTTACTTCCTTTCCTCATCAGATTTGTCTAGAATTTTTTAAGGCATCCACACTTTTTGCTGCTCCTTAAAAAAAATTATCCAGACTTTAAAAACTCAAGATAGACTATGGCCAATCCATGGTAAGATCTTCCAGTAACATATCTTTATTGAGAATGCTGGTGCATTAGAACAAGAAACTATCCCCAGAGAAACTGAATTGGAAGAGGCAATAGGTTTCAGAAAAAAAGTCTGGACAAAAACCCGTCAAGAGAGGGTAAAAGCAGTCAGCATGCTAAATGTTCTGTCAAAAGATTTTCACACATCTTTCAACTTCAAATTCTAACAGCAGTAGCCCGAAGTTTATAGATAAAGCCTCAACCAGTATGACATTTGAAGAACAATGCCTGAGTCAGTACAATGTGTTCCTTTGACTAAAATGAAATTTCACCCAGTCCTAACCTGACAGTGAAATGTCCAGAAGGCGATTTTGCTTTGAAAATGGGTCCCAGCGTTGTCCCAGGTGGGGCCTGACAGAGGCTTTGGAAACTAAGCAGGGAGCTTGAAATCTGCTTTCTGTGTTTGGTGGTCTTTCCTCCCCTTTGGGCTCTATGTTTGCACCTTTTAACTAGGGGTCCAGGTTCCCCCATTTAGAAATCTATGGCATTTAGAAATCTATTGTAATTCATTCACCACTTGTACAACAGAAGCTGGGGTATGTTGATGAAATGACAGACTGTGATGAAAGCATTTTAAATGCCAAGATGCTGCTCATTTGAATGACTGATCAATTCAGAAGATATTAATCCTTGTTGGAGAGCAACATATGACCATGAGCAGAGCTTAGAGTTTCTGAATGGAAATTGAAGGCATTGAGAGCAGCCATGCTTTGGGCTTTGGTCGGAATTCCTTCCCTGGTCACAGCTCTGGGTAATAGAAAGAAGATGAAATACATTTTCCATCCTCTAACCCTGCCCACTCCCCTCTCCAAGAAGTTGATTTTTACATACAAAAGAGCTATCATTCAGGGGAAACTGGTTTTGTTGGAGTCAAAGACAATCCGGCTTAAAATTTTCCTCAATAATAATGTGTATTAATTTTTTATTGCTGCTGGAAAAATAGCACCACAAATTTAGTGGCTTTAAACAACACGTTTAATATCTTATTGTTCTGTAGATTGGAATTATAACATGGGTTTCAGGTAGCATTAAGGTGTTGGCAGGACTACTTTCTGGAGGCTCAAGTCAACAATCTGGTTCTAGTCTTTTCTGGTTTTTAGAGGCTGCTTGCAATCCTTAGCATGGCTCATTTCCATCTTCAAACCCAGAGACGGTGGATATTATGGGCTGAATGTTTTTATCCTTCCAAAATCCATACACTGAAATCTTCTTAAAAATTTGTTCTAATTAGTTATACATGACAGAAGGCATTTCAACTCATTGTACACAAATGGAGCACAACTTTTCTCTGGATGTACATGATTCAGAGTCACACCATTCCTGCAATCATACATGAACACAGGGTAATAATGTCTGTCTCATTCTACTGTCCTTCTCACCCTCACACCCACCCCTCCCCTCGCTCCCCTCTGCCTAATCCCAAGTTCCTCCATTTTTCCAGAGCCATTCTCCCATCATTATGGATCAGCATGAGCATATCAGAGAAATCATTTGGACTTTGGTTTTTTGGGATTGGCTTATTTTGTTTATCATGATATTCTCCAACTCCATCCATTTACCAAAAAATGCCATAATTTCATTCTTCTTTAAGGCTGAGTCATATTCCATTGTGTATATATAACCACATTTTCTTTATCCATTCATCTATTTAAGGGCACCTAGATTAGTTCCATAGTTTAGCTATTGTGAATTGAGCTACTATAAACATTGGTGTGGCTGTGTTACTGTAGTATGCTGATTTTAAATCCTTTGGGTATAAACCGAGGAATGGGATAACTGGGTCAAATCATAGTTCAATTCCAAGTTTTCTGGGGAATCTCCATAGTGCTTTCCATAGTGGTTGCACCAATTTGCAGTCCCACCAGCAATGTATGAGTACATTTTTGCCCACATCCTCACCAACATTTATTGTTGCTTGTATTCTTGATAATTGCCATTCTGACTGGAGTGACATCTCCAGTGTAGTTTTGATTTGCATTTCTCTCATTGCTTGAGATGTTGAACATTTTTTCATATATTTGTTGATCAATTGTATATCTTCTCGTGTGAAGTGTCCATTCAGTTCCTTAGCCCATTTATTGACTGGGTTATTTATTTTCATGTTATCCATGCTCATGCCTGGACAATAATGACACTGTCATTTTTAAAAAAGAAATTTTTATTTTGTGGTGCTGGGGATTGAACCCATGGCCTTGTGTATGCGAAGCAAGCACTCTACCAACTGAGCTATATCCCCAGCCTAACACTGTCATTTTTATATAAAGTTAGACTCATTATTTAGGTGTCCTAGAGTCTAGAAACACCGGTGAGATGAGTAGTTTGAAAAAATGTTGAAGAAAATAAAAAATATTGTCATGGAAATTGGTAAAACTAGTAGTACCTTCATTTTCCTCAAATATATTAACAATGTAAAAATAATAGCTGACATTTAATGAGAATTTACTATGTGCCAGGCACTCTTCTAAATGTCTTATGTGAATCAACTCACTTTAAGCTTCATTACAGCCCTATGAGGTGGGTATTATCATTACCCTATGTTATAGAAAATGAAATAAGAATAAGTAAGCTGCAATTTGTCACAGTTAGTATGGGAGTTGCCAGGATTGACACCATGGGTAGTCTGCTGCCATCCCCTTTCTTAACCATTATATAATTATAGAGTATAGTTTTTACTGTTTCAGGAAAATATAGATATTTCCCCTGATAGTAAAACTAGGGTAAGCAAGGATGCATCATCCAAGAACCGCTCAGACTGATGTAGGTAATCTGAGATGAAGGACTGGTTTGTGATTTTATTAATTATGACCAATAATTGAGATCAAAGCAGGCTGGAAAAAAATGGAAAAACTAGACTCACAAACAAATATTTGCATTTCAGGACATGGCTAGAAACCCATTACTGAGAAATAGTCTTGTGATGGGACAATACTGGAGTTCCCATGAACTTTTAGAAATGAGTCCACTTATCTTAAAGTATTGGCATTCTGAGTTGTCAAAATGACACCTCTAGAAATAACTGGCAGCAAAAATCCCAGTAAACTGAAATGCAGAAACTTCATTGATTTTTGTTGTTGTTGAACTTTAGAGTAATACATTCCCAGTTAAGGGAATTCTTGTCAGTGACTGATGAGCATCTGAAGAGGTACCTTTTTTTTGAATGGCCAGACATAAAATGATTTTACATATTCTTGGCAAATAGCCTCTTCAGTCAGGCGACTGTTATTTATGTCCCAAGTCTCAGGATGGTGGTGATTAAGACAAATCTAATTCCTTCTCTCAAAGGACTTATAGTCTGAAAAGGTACCCAGAATAACTGCTGCAATGAATAACAACATGAGGAAAAAATGGAGAAAAAGGCAATTAAGTCTAAGTGAACATATAATCTTAAACGTCCAACCTATGCTGCAGAACCCCACAATTTACTCAAAGGGAATATTTAACCTTTTTTGTCCTAGACAATTATTCTTTCAACCAGATCCAAGAACTGGAAGAGATCTGGGCACAAGGACTGACAGTTGGAGAAGGGAAGTAAATCGTATGTATGTTTGTGCGGGTGTGGTTATTTAATTATAGTAAATACATAAAAAAACATAAATGTGACTAACTGTTAAGAATAGGAAGGTAACTGGTATCAACAAAAACATGCAGAACTTAAAACTGCCACAGAGAACAAAAGGGATTTCTTTTTAAAGCTAAAAATTTGAGCAAAAGAAATTTGAGCTTGGTTTATAGTGTAACGCTGAGGAGGTCTGGGGATGTCTCTTATATCACCATAAGATTCAAACTCAAGCCCTCTGCATCATCAATATTATTTAATTCAGCTCTTCTACTGGAAGTACAGTAAGTATCGGGATTGAACATTTCCAGTCAGGGTGAAAAATATGTTTACTTTGTAGGGTCCTCCATATAATAGGAAGAATGATTGATCATTCCCAGATTTTGAATGAGGATACATCATATATTTTTCCAATGCCAGATCCTAGAATGCTGCTGAGGACCATGGATGTGAGCTATAGATTGCAAAAATCATACAGGACCTTGCACCTTTATACATGGTGGTGGATGTCTGGTTGTTTTTTCAATCAGCTCTCAAGGATTGTCCTTGAGAGCAAGGTGAAAAAACTTCTAGGCAATCATACTCCTGCTCTGTCCTCACCTTCTTTGCTTCTGACATATTCTGTCTTCAGCCTTTATTATCACCTCTGGATTTCTCTTTTAGCATTTTGTAAGTCAGCTCTGTTTTATAGATTTAGAGTACTCTTGCTTCTCAGCCTTGACTAGCCCTGGTTTGGCTTGTAATATCATGGTCAACACTGAGATCTGACCTCCCTTATGCTTACTCCTTCCTCCAATGGGTAGGGAATCATGTTGGTTTGTCACATTCTGCAGGAAATATTCTTATTCCTTTATGTATACAATCAGTACAGAACTGAATATGGTTTTTGTAACCCAGAATGGAGCTAAAATATAGGGGGGAAACTGATAGAGAAAATGGAGAAGCTTTCTCATGTGTCAGAGGGAGAAAAGGAACATCCAACCTCTGTGGTGGTGGTGGGTGTCCCCGCAGGGTTTCTATCAGGGATGGCTAAATTTTTTAATATAACTGAGGTTCCTTGAGGTTTCAGTTGAAATATGGCTATTGTAGACTGGGCATTTCAGTATATAAGTTGCTGCAATATTATAAATTATTCTCTTCTGGTTGGTAGCCAGTGCATTCTGATGGTTCCTAGAAGATTTCAATTTTGCAGGTCAATCTTGACCAGGGGTTTCTAAACACCGTTGGGGATGTAGGTATTTATTGCATTCATCTTCATCCAACGGTCCTAAATTTGACAAACTATATATTTCAGTGAACTGACTGAAACTTAAGCTTCTGTACTTTCCCCTGACTGAACACTATATGCCCTGGGAAATGGTGAGCCCTGGAGTGAATTAAGCCTAATGGAGTGTGAACCTTGGTCTCCATTTATTTGATATCAGGCACATTTATGTATTGGGTTTGACTTGAGGTGGTGCTTTAGATGTGGTTGAATGATAATGCAGCTGCTCTTTTGGATGTTGGTTGGCATCATATACTAGTCTAGCTGGGCATCAGATCTTGTTGACATCATCTACTCCAACCTGGAGTGTCAAAATTTTAGCTACTCATATTTACAACTTGAAAGGTTGCCAAGAATGAGAATTGTGGCTGGGCCACTTAATGTGGAATGATATTAACATCAGTGCTGATCACTAACGTGCAATCATAGAGACAATTATCACCCACACAGCTGATTAGTGAAGACCTTTTCCCCATCTGAAGGCTAACAAAAAGGAGGAAATCCTGGGGTATTTTGTAAAATATGCTTCCCCCACCCAAAAACTGTCCTCCAGGGAATAGTTAATACCTGTAACTTTTACCAATCTAATACAATAAATTTTGATATATCTGAGGGAAGGGGAACAGGACAAGCATCTTCAAAAAATGTGATACTGGGATATGATTTTTTCCTCATATTTTTTATTGGTACATTGTGATTGTACATATGGTGGGATTTGTTGTTACACATTCATACACGCTCACAATATAACAATATAATTTGACTACTATCATTCTCCACTATTTCCTCTTTCCCTTCACTTCTCCCTTCCCATTTCCTTTCCTCTATTCTACTGATCTCCCTTCAGTTTTCCTAAGATTCCCCCACCTTTCTTTTCCTTTTTCCTCTCGTTTCCACATATGAGAGAAAACATGACTCTTGACCCTCTGAGTTTGTCTTATTTCACTAAACATAATGTTCTCAAGTTTCCTGGGATAAAATATTTACTGAACTTAAATTTTGGCTTTGCCTCAACTGGGATACATTATGGTTTGGATATGAGATATCCCGCAAAAAGCTCATGTTAGGGAATGCAGGACTGTTTAGAGGTGAAATTGTTAGTTTCTGAGAGCTGTAGCCTGATCAGTGGATGGATTAATAATCAGAATGGATTACTGGGTGGTATCTGTAGGAAATGTGGCTGGAAGAAGTAGGTAACTGTGAGTTTCCCCGTGGGGATTTATATTTTGTCCTTGGCTTGTAGCATGCTCTCTCTCTCTCTCTCTCTCTCTCTCTCTCTCTGTTTCCTAGCTGCCATGAGCTTAGCAGCTTTCCTATGCCATGCCCTCCCTCCATGATGTTCTGTCTCAGAGCAGACCCAGAGCGATGGTGTTGGACAACCATGGACTGAGACCTCTGAAACCATGAACCAAAAATAAAATTTTCCTCTTCTAAGTTGCCTTTGTCAGGTATATTGATTACAGTGACAAAAAGCTGACAATACAGCATTAAATCTACATCATGGATAATAGCCATCTTGCATATGAGGCCTTGATAGCCAGGAAGATGAGAATACTCCTCATTTGGCCAGACTTGTCTAGCTCTGACAACCTATGGAGGTGCTGATGATTCTCTTGTCCTGTGTTCTCCTGATGGTGACTCACTGGCCAGAGCTAGTCATCACAGAGTCAGTGTCCTTGTCAGAGGCCTATTTGTGAGTGATTTGTCTATCTGGTTCACCTGCCAATGGTATTGCTGGCTGGCAACAGGTGATGCCCTCAAATTTTTGAGGTGATGGTAATTTCCATGCCTGTCATTGCTTTGGTCTGAAGATGTTGAGTGGCTACCATAACCATAAAACAGGACCAGACTGTGGGACCCTGACACAGTCAATCACTTTGCCATAAAAGTTTTGAATTAGAAGATGGAGGCCATAGTACTCATCTCTGACCCCTTCCTCTAGTTTCCTCCTCTGGAAACACAATGAAAAAAAAAATGATGTTCTTGGCAGAGTCTGAAGGGCATATGCCAACCTGGGAGTCAAGATCTTTTCTCTCTGTGGTTTTGGGAAGAGTAGACAGGACTAAGGGTGAAGACTCCATATTTCTTGTTCCCTGAGGGGGCCAGACAAGTAGAGGTATATTTGCATGTGGTGCATATGCTCATGGGAGTGGCTGCCAGACCTCACTGGCCTGGAGGAGAGATATTTTGGCAGGCTCAGATGTTTCCAGTTCCTGTAGTCAGAGGGCAGTGCAACTTGTCCTCAGACAGGTCCCCATTCTGTATTGGTGTAGGCATTGCCAGCTCAGTTACTTACAAATTGACATAAACAGAAAATTTCAAACTGAACATTATGGACGGGGGGACCAAAGTCCTAACTGAGTTGGGGCTGAAGGTAACAGAACTCTGAGGAGGTACAGAAATGACAATTCTTTTAGAGAAATGTAGGAATCAAGGACCCAAGGGAAGAAGGCCAAGCTGAACTGGGCCTGGGGGCTCTTGCTGCAGTAGAACTGAAAAAAAGGAGAGAAAACTCTAACAAAGCATTGAGCTTCCTCAAGATGATGCAGTTAGTTAGAATACTCAAAACATCTAGGGAACAGCACAACTTTAATTTAAAAAATCTTCAGGTTGGCTGCTGCAGGACTGGGGTTATAACTCAGTGGTAGAGCACTTGCCTAGCCTGGGTGAGGCACTGGGTTCAATTCTCAGCACTGCGTATAAATAAATAAAATAAAGGTTCATTAACAACTAAAAATATATTTTAAAAAAGATGGTTGCCTCAGAGAACTGAAGTAGTAGTTTGGAAGTCATGGTACAATGAATATACAAAGGAACAAAATCCCAAGGATATGACCGAAGAGAAGAAATTTGGAGGTTAGAGACTTAAAATGTAAATATTAAGAGCTCTGGGAAGAGAAAAAGGAATATATAGAGAAATTATATATTTTTAAAAGAAAATTTCTCTAGAGATAGACTTAAATTTTTATATTCCTAATAGTTACCAAGACCCAGATGGTATTAATGAAAAATTGCACACCTAGCAATATCTTGATAAAATATGTAAATTTCTTGGGTGAAGAAAGGAGTCTTCTAACTTCCCATATAGAAAATGACAACCACCACCACTACCACCACCACCACCAAACAGATTAAAGAAGAAGAAACGTGAGCAACAACAACCCATTTATTTGTGATGTTAGAAAGGAGAAGAAACAACATTATCAACAGACTGTAGAGAAGGGATTTTAAGAAAGCTAGCTAAATAGTCATTGCATAGGTCATTTGTGTAAAATATGCCCAAATAGTTGATGTTGGCAATTAAGGCAAATGAAAATACACATCTGTTCATTTTCTTCATCATTCACTACGAAAACTAAAATTAGGAACATTTTTCAGTCCAGAAAGAGAGGCAATTGAAAAAACATTTATTATAATGCAATAGAATGTTATATAGCAATAAAGGAGGAAGAAAAGGAAAGCCTTTATGTTCTGATACGGGTTGAGGTCCACTGTGAGAAAGCAGAGTAGTGTGCTTCCTGTTGTGCAGAACGGAAGGGCATGAGACTGTTCGATGTGCATGAAGTACGACCTGGAGGGTCAGTTACCTGCAAGCACCTGGAGGAGTGAAGCATGGGACCTAGTCAAAGAGCAGTGGGGGTTGTAAGGAGACTTCCCACAGTGTGCCTATTTTCATTTTTATATTTTACTTTTCAAACCCTATGAATGTATTTCCTATTCAAAATATTAAATTATAAAAAGATGTTTATTTTATTAAAGAAGAAAAGAATTCTGGCTAAAATACCTACTTGCCAGGGCAAGGAAGATACTTTTAGATATGCAAGGATCACTCTTGTTTTATTTATGAGGGAAACACTAAAATGTAGTCTATTCTAATAAAAATAGAATGAGAAGAGATCTTAAAATATAGAAAACAATGGTATAATTAATTTGTCATAAATACTAATTCTTTTAAAATTTATGGTTAGGAGGATGTGTATAAGTTATATGCAAATACTATGCACTAGGAGTTCAGCTTCTTTGGATTTTGGAATCCATGGATCCATGGAATCCAATCCCCATGGATACTAAGGCCCAATTATATTCTTTCATATACTTATGACATCAACAGGCTCGGTTCTGAATGTTAGGACATGATGGTCTCTCTTCATCCAGTTGATACCATTAGTTGAACATTATTGTTTCTAGCATATTTCTTTCTGATTGTAGTGTTGTCCTGACCTGTACTTTACATTCTATCTAAATGACGTCCTTATCTTCACCAAACCTGCCTTTGCTTGAGGATCTCCCTTGGCCTGAAGTGACCTTACCAAATCACATTAAACAGTGTATTTCTGACTTAAAACTAAACACTGACACCAGTGAAGAAAACATAAAACTCCCAAATATTCATGAAATAAGTTATTAAAACACACTAGTGAAGTCAATTCAAACAGTATTTAAAATTAGCTACTTCTCCTAAAACAATATTTAAGTGCCCTGAAATCCGATAGCAGCTATTATTGAAGAAATTGGCAGAGGTTTTCCAAAATGTGACAATCCCCCAAATATATATTACCAATAAGTTATGAAGTTAAAAAACTTTTCAAAATTAAAAGTAATAAAAATAAATTTCAATCAATTTGTGAGAGGAAAAAGAAGAATTATTTTTCTATTCTCTTTGAAAATTATAATAAAACATCTTTATAAAATCTAGAGCTAACCAGAATATAAAGTCAAAAAATTTAGAAAAAAAGAGTATTCCAATGATTTTTAAATAGTTCTTTTCTTTATTTTGAGAATTCTATGTGTCAGCTTTCTTATGTCTGTAATTTATAATAATCTGTTTTATTTCAAATAAATATTTACTTTCATAAAAAGTAAAATTTATGGTTAAGTCTGAATGGGTACTTGTGACTAGAAATAATTAATATATATTATAGGGTTTTGAAAAACCTTTTAAAAATGAATATAATATTATGGAACTAAAATTCTTAAGAAGTCTAGAAAGAGCCACAAATTCTAGTGGAAGTAGAAAACTGTTGGTGTGTCAGTAAATGATTAACAACTGACTCTATGGAAAAACAATTTTAAAATCCCTACTTTGTCCTTGTAAGCACATGGCCCTGGGTTCAATCCTCAGCACCACACACACACACAAAATAACAAAAACAAATCCCTACTTTGTGATGTTTGCTGATTTCCACTCCTACCATGGTCAATTTCAAGCTACCAAGGTGATATGACTGAACACAGAGTTGGGAAAAGATGAGTTAGTATAAACCAGCTCTACCTCATTGCTGTAGAGAGGGATAATGTAGGTAAGAGTTATAAGATCCTAAACATGTAACATAGGTAGAATGGTGAATGAGTAGATAAATACAATATCTTGGTGGGAGGATGCTGTTAATGTGTATATATTATTAGAGAAACAGGGATTACATCTGTGAGGGCAAAAAGGGAAGCTTTGGAACAATTGAAAACAATTAATTAGAACTTGCAAATTAACAAGGCAATAACGCAATGAAGAGAGAACTGACCAGGTCACAAAAGAAAAGTAAAAAGAAAAAAAATAAAGTATGTTAAAAGCAAACAAAATAAATGGAAGACACAACAATCCAAACCCATGTGTTAAATTAGAATCACCGAATAACTAAGATGGAAAACGAGGGTACAGCAAAGATAATCCTACCAATGCAAATGAAGGAAGCAAGAGTGGCGGAATTCAGAGTCAAAAGCATTAATGGGATGAAGCAGTGTAGGTGCTGACAAAAAATGATATCCATGACAGAAATAACCACAAACCTTTATGCAAGAGTCTATGCACAGACATTGGCTGAAAACTGCTAAAAATCACAGTAGGAAATTTTAATAAACATTTTCAGAATTTGATAAATAGTCTAAAAATAAACATGTTGAGGATTTGAATAGTGTAATCAACAAGGTCAAATTAATTGACATTTATAGAATTAGTATCCTACAAACAGAATAGATTATCTAAGTCCATAGAACATTCACAAACATCAATATGGTGATAAAGGGCCTAAATAAATTCATCACAGTTGGGATTTTAAAAGCTACATTTTGATTTGAAAAGACTTGAAATCAACAATAAAAACATGACCAAAAAATGGCTTGGAAATTAAATAGATACTGAAGTTAAAGTGAACTAAAAGAAATGGAAATGTTTTATTTCAATGTTCTTCTGAGCCTCTAATTAAATTGACAATACCAGAAAAAAAAGACAGACTCTCACAATAAACAGGATAGCAGATGGGAGGGGAGAGTTGTTACTGGCAGCTGAGACCTTTCAGAATTTTCTGGAAGCAAGGAAGCAGATGTAGTAGTGGCGAATGATGGAACAATGTAGAAGAGACCACAGCTTTGAATATGAGAGAGATCCAGGGATGAGGACAGACCCTATTTTAGGGCATCAGTAGAAAATAGGGCTTAACCACAGGTGTCTGTGTAGAGAACCTGGCCCCATTCCTTTACCAGGTACATAATTCCAATGGGTCAGGAGTTTATGTCTCAGGCCAAAAAATTACAAAACTTCCACTTAAGAAATTGAAGAAAATATTTGGGAAGAACAAAGGCAACCAGTAAGGACACCGACCTTGAAGAGAAAAGGATCTTGCATTCAGGCATTTTTGTTTCTTAGTCTGAATGTAAACATATTTCTACATATGAATATTGAGCTTTTCCAGCAACATTTTTCCAGCAACTTTTTTGTTAAAAAGGCTATTTTTTTTTTCAAATAAAAAAAAATTTTTTTTTTTCTGCCTGCTCATTCGAGAGTGAAGTCCACCCGTTAATAATGCTATTCAGATATTCAGGGTCTACCATGAACTTATTTTTGACTGATTCTGAATTGTGAATGGAAAATTAAGAATTAGTAGATATTTGAGGGAAGCTTGAGACATAAGCAAGAAAAAGAAAAATAATCAGAAAAAAGACACAAATATAATGCAAGGAACAGAAAAAAATCAGAAAACAAATCACAATCCTATTTGTCCATCATGACACACAGAAATTTCTGACTAATATCCACCAAAGAGCCAAAGGTGCCATAGAAAGAGTTCCAAGAAATACAGAATTTTCCAAGGCTGAAAGATATGAGCATTTGGGAGTCAAAAAAATTCATGAGATGCTGAATAAGATGAGTAGAAATGGACAACATATAAAATGTCATTATAAAATTCTAGGACCCCAAAGGTAAGAAGGTAATGTCAGTAGACTGACAGGCTTATCAGTAACACTCAATGCTTTATGACCATGTAGTCATTTCTTAAAAATTCAAAGGATAGGTTATTTTCATTCAAAAATTTTATACCCAGACAAATTATTCATCAAGTGGAAGGCAGAGTAAAGACACAGGCATACAAAGACTCTTAGGACATACTGTAGCAAAGTGAGGATGTAGATAAAGAAAGAGGAAAGCATGAGATCCTGAGACTGCAGGGCCTAACCAGAGAGCATGGAGGAGCATGGAGGGAGGTCCTTGCTTATGGAATGAGCAACAGGCCTGGAGACAAACTGGCACAGATTGGAGAGGGGAATGAAGGGCTCTAGTAAAAAAGAAACTGGATAGAATAGGTAACTGTGAGGGATGTTTTGGAAAAACTAAGAACATAACAACATTAAATAATGTAAGACAAACAGGCCATTAAAACTAGAAAAATCAAAACTGCAAATTAAAAATACGGCACAAATTTAAACAACTGATGGACTAAGAGAAAATGGAATCCATTAACTCCAATGCTAAGCATACTCTTCTCTGAGTCACCCATAGAGAAGGAAATATAATCAAATCCACTATGTGGCCCAACACAAAATCACATTTACAAGTCATATTAATATAAAGGCCATTTAAACATTTTCAACTTTTAGATTCAACTGAAAAAACAATACAGATGACTTGATTTTGCTTGCAGGACACATTGTATAGGAAGTCACATACTCCCTGCCTTCTAGGGAATGAGCGGAGAGACTTTCATGCTGGTAGAATTAGGAGAGGGAGAGTTCATGGCAATGAGTGAAGAAGAGTGAAGACCCTGACTGGGACCCTCAGATTGGCTCCACCCATTCTGGCTCGTGGCCTTGGTGGTTGGGTGAGTGGAGAGATTATGAAATTCAGGCTAAGAGGGAAGCCAAAAGTACAGGGGACCAATGCTCTACTTGCCAGTCATCTTTGAGGTAATACTGGGAAGGGCCAGGAGAAAATGAAATGGTGGTATGATATGTTGATTCAAGAAAGGGCTTAAGGCAGCTGTTAATTGCTCCCTCATATCCTGTAGATCCTGCACGGTTCTAACACAAGGGATTGCGGAAGATGCCTAAGATCCTGATTGGTGGGCTTTCTAGAGGGTTCACTGCCACAAGGGGTGATATGATCTTATAATCAAGGACTGAAGGGTAGACTCCTAAACTAGTGAAGGAATAGAGAATGTTGCTGACCCCAGGGGATCTGTAAGGCCTGATGGTCGCAGTAGGGGCTTACTCATCAGAGGCAGATGGCAAGCTGCCTGGGAGCAATCCCGAGAGAACAAATTACAGATATTGTAACTCTGGAGGCACTCTGGATGAAGCTTGCTGAGGTCAAGACACCCCAACCAAAGCTAGCATGGCACCAATGCAGTGAGGACACCCAAGTGTTCTCCTGCAAGGTTCTGCTGGGGAGAAGAATCAGCAGGAGAAGCCTGAGAAGTGAGAAAAACTTCTCTAAAAGGGTTGTTTCTGACATAAGAATGTACATAAATAAAATTTAGCTTTTAAACCAAGTTAAGTATTCAGTTCTATAGCATTAACTACATTCACATTATTGTGCAGCTATTGCTACCATATACTCCAGGTCCCTTTCATCTTTCCCAGCAAAATTCTGTACTCATTAAATACTAACTCCTATTGACCTTTCTCCCCAGCCCTTGGCAACCACCATTCTACTTTCTGTTTCTATGAATCTGATCACTCTAGGAATCTCATATTACAGGTATTATTTAATATTTGCCCTTTTGTGACTGGCTTATTTCACTTAGCATAAAACCTTCAAGGTTATGGTGCCTACTAAAGCATGTTTCCTTCCTTTTTGAAGCTGAATAATATTCCATTGTATGTATATATCACAATTTGCTTACTCATCCATCAATGGACAGTTGGGTTGCTTCTACCTTTTGGGTATTGTGGATAATGCATGCTATAAACATGGGTGTTCAGGTCCCTGCTTTCACTTCTTTTGGCTCTGTACTCAGAAGTAAGATTGCCTAATCATATGGTAATCCTGTTTAATTTCTTGAGGAATCTCCATCCTTTCTCAGAGTGGATGCACCATTTTACAATCCCACCAGTAATGCACAGGGTTCCAATTTTTGTATATCATTGCCAGCTCTTGTTATTTTTCTATGTCTTGATAATAGCCATCCTACTGAATATGAAGTGGTATCTTAGTATAGTTTTGATTTGCCACTTCTCTAATGAGGAGTGACATTGAGTATCTTTTTGGGTGCTTATGGACCAGTGCATGCTTTGGAAATATATCTATTCAAATCTTTTCCCATTTTAAAAACAAGATTTTTTTGAATTATCGGAGTCATTTTACATTCTGGATATGAATCCCTTGTCAGATATAGTAATAAGCATTAAGTTTCCTCCATGTCTTTTCATGGCTTCATAGCTCATTTCTTTTTAGTGTTGAATAATATTCTATTGTCTGGCATGTACTAGAGTATATATATACATGCACCTACTAAGGGACATCTTAGATTGATCCAAATTTTGGTTAATTATGAATAAAACCACTGTAAACAGGACATGCAAGTTTTTGTATGGACATAAGCTTTCAACTTCCTTATCAAATATATGGTTTGCAAATATATTCTCCCATTCCATGGATTGCCTTTGCAGACTGTTTATAGTGTCTTTGATGCACAAAAGTCTTTAATTTTGATGTTTCCAACTTACCTAGTTTGTCTTTTCTTGCCTATGCTTTGGTCCTTACAGGTCTTAAACTTTGAATTGATTAGATCTAAAGAAGTTTAAGACAAATTCTCCACAGCTTAATCAACAAAAAGAGACACGTTGAACTTTAATTGGTAGGTTGATGACTTTTTGTTTTTTGCTAGGTGGGAATAGGAGTTCTAATGTAAGATCAGATTAGTTATAAAAAAGAAAAGCTATCATTTTGTTGTTTGCATGTTTGAATTTTAATGTACACATTTTGGCCTTTTCTCAAAAGGATGTCAAAAGATTCAAAAGGATAATTGAAGAAAAACCCAAGAAAACTTTCCTGGGACACTGCTTCCCACTAAGGACTGCCTGGAATGAGACCTGATCAGTGAGCACATGGCCCAGCACTTTAGAGAGAGAGAGATGAAGGCCCTGTGATGTTGGGGGAGGATTTGGGACTTAAATTTAAGTTAATTTATTTTTCCTTTTCAAGAACATGAAAAACATCTTATTGAGAAAAAGAAACTGTAATACAATCACAGCACAGATGGGAATTTAAATTGAAAGTTCTAAAAGGCCAGAGTTTCAGAAAGAATCAATGTGCTGTCAGATCAGTTGCCTTTCCACCAGATCCCTTGGATGCTAACTCATTAATTGAGTGTTCTTTTCAGAAATGATATTCCAGGAGAGCATGTTAAAGCACTGACAAACTGGCTTCCCCTTCTTTGTATTTAAGTGTAAATATTACATCAGTACTAGGGTAAAACTCAATTATAAAGACAAGTTAGATGGAAAGCTCAAAATAGAAACTTTGCCCTATGGTTTTGTCATACTTCTGAAATCAAATATGGAACAACTGTTCCAATCTCCAAAGCATGGTACTTTTTATTATTGAAAAGTCAAATGAATTATTATACTTACATTCTTTGACCCAATACATAGCAAATCTGATTTCTGTTCTACTGGTGCTTCTAAGAAGGCTATAAACTTCCTTTTGGCAGGAAATGTCACTCTATATTTTACTTATTTTTAAATCATGTGCTGTTAATACACTCAGGCAGCATACTGCTCAATCCTTGTTTATGGGCACTTGTGACACATAAATTTTGTGATACTCCTTATATATTTGTCAATTTAAAATAGATTGTAGCTCTTGCATAGATTCTTAAGGTAGTCACATTGTTTAAAAAGTCTTTGTTCAGAAGTTGCCTCTTATGAGTTGCTAATTTTTGTTTTAATTTTTAGAGAGAGGCTATTTACTATAGACTTGAGTGTTTGTGTCCCCCCAAATCCATATGTTGAAATCTTAACCCCTTATGTGATAGTATTAGTAGCTGGGATTTTGGTAGGTTCTTTCCTCAGGTTGGGATTAGTATCCTTGCAAAAAAGACCCCAGAATGCTCTCTCAATTCTTCTACCATAGAAAGGTACCCTTAAAGACAGCTATTTATGAACCAAAAAGTGGGCCCTTACCAGCCACCAAATCTGCTGGTGCTTTGATCTTGAACTTTCTAGCCTCAAGAACTGTAAGAAATAAATTATTGTCATTTATAAGAACAACAAAGTGCTATTGCACTTTGTTATAGTAGTGCAAACAGATTAAGATATACGTTAATACTTTGCATTTATTTATTTCTTTAATAAAGCAGTTCGAATGTCAACTCCCAAAACAAATTCCTGGCTTAGAACTATGTAGGGACACTTAATTTCCCAGGTGCTAAAAATATCATCAAAACTATCAATTCCTTTCATCCTTTCTGGTGTGATCTTGAAAAATATTTTTAATTTTTTCCTGAAATTGGTCTTGTTTAATGATGGTCAGGTAGGGACTTATTTTTTTCCTTACATCTGACACTGTTTTTCCCCATCTCCTTAGCTAAGTTCACCTGTATTCCCTATAATCTTTTATAAGGTGAACTGTGATTAAAGTAAACACACACACACACACACACACACACCCCTAGTGATATTTTATCTTTTTCTGTTTCATCCTTTTAAACTTTCCCCCATCTGTTTATTTAAATCTACATTTGCCAAGCCCACGTATTAGACACTGGCTCTTTGCAGTTCACTTATTTAATTCTCAAAACAATTTTGCAAGTAGTGACTAATCCTGGTTTACAAATGAGAGATTTGAAGCTCAGAATTCAAATTGTCTGGCAAATCGAATACACATTTAGAAATGAGGGTGGGTGCAAGGAAATAAGCCCAAGTCTGCTTTCTTTTTCTACTATGGCCCATTGCTTTCGGGTTTGGTATTTGGTGCAGTTTCCAGACCTCCTGCTTAGGCTTGCTGTCCTTGTTTATCTAAGCTAGATGCATGCTATATTTAGTAAATTTATTGCCATTGCTTGTAGGTCCCTTGGGTATGTGGTAATTTTCCTCTGGACACTTTCCATTCCTCCTTGTCACCTTATTTCATCTGCATGGAACTCACCCAGAAGAAATAATGTGTAAATCTTCCTGGTCTGAAACACTCAGGTGCAAAGCCCTTGGTTTTCTTAGTCTCAGCAGCTTCATGGCCTTGTTTACAAATTAGGATGTTTGTTCCTGCTCATCAGCATGTCTCACCTGTTCTTACTAGAATACTGAGATTCCAAAAAACTAGGAGACCCAGCAGATCAGATTATGTTCTCTTGATAAGATTCTCATCTGTCTTCGTGCTTTTTTTTAGTTTTGCCTCTTATTGTAGCACTCTTAGTTCTAGTTAAGTAAGGATGTCTTATTTGCAGCAATTTATATTGAGTTAACATAATTTGTTCACTTATTTGAGTAAAAACCTATTTTTTTTTTCATTTTTGAAAGTGGTGGTATAGGTAGCCATCCTACAACTCGGCATTTTTCACTGTTTTGACATCATGTCCACAACCCTTTGTATAGAATTCTTATTACCACTCCTTCCACTTCCAGAAAAAAGAAAATAAAAAGAAGTGTGTGGAGGGTTCAGGTTTTAAGTGAATTAACTATGTTAATTATACATTATTGCCATAGACCCTTTAATAATTGATCTTTTTTGAGTATTCTCTGGTTAATACTACTAAACTGGGTTTCCGAGGCTTCCTCTGAAAAAAAAACAAACAGCGTTTCTCAACCTTTGCTCATTATTTCTCTCCAAGAACATTTTTAGATATTTTTTTAATTGTCCCCCTAAGAATTTTTCATACTAAATTTATTGGGCATCTGTTTATATACTAGAACCCTTTCTTTGGTGAGGGTCTAAAACACTGTGAATTGATGCTGCATCCACTGAGAACACATGTACAGACCACCAATGTGAATTCTTTGAGACTCTGGTTCGATTTTGAAAAATTCTGGACTCTGGTCCTTATACTTTCTACACAGGAAAGGAGAGGTAAACACTCATTATTTCTCTTTCCATTCCAAGACCCTATCTGTACACCTAGCTACATCCTAGTTTATGCAGAATATAAACTAATTCCTAGTAACATGTGTGGTTATTAGGAACCTCAGATATTAATTCAGGTGTGCAAGAGACCTAATTTTCTGCATTTTTCTATAATGGAACTTTATTTCTAACTCTTATTCTGCTGGATGGTAGAAATTTAATATCAGGCAATTAATGGTTCTCATTTCCCTTTCCGCTAGAACTTTGCTTAAACTCCACAAAGGCTGAGAGAGCTTCTGGTCCTCTGAGTTTCCTATCAATATCATGTCTGTTGAGATTCCCTGGCTTCCAGCTACTAGTCCAGGTAGGTCACTGTCATATTTTCCTTGCATCCAACCTGAGACACTGTGAAATATGTACAGGTCTTCAGAGCATTCTGGTTTATAGAACATAAAATCTTTGGACTCGGCTGAGTAAGGAGTGTCTTATTTTTTATTTTTTATTTTTTTTTGTACTGGGAATTGAGGGGCACTATACCACTGAGCTGCATCCACAGTCTTTTTCATTCAGGGTCTCAGACCTTGAAGCTGTAATCTTGCCTTTGTCTCCCAAATGGCTGGGATTGCAGGTGTGTGCCATCACACCTGGCATGAGTGTCTTCTGTATGCTGGTGATGAATGGTGGCTGGGGGCCTCTAGATAGCTTTAGGATGGGGTTTAGTCACTGGAAAGATCCAGGCATAGTTAGAGGGTTGGGACTTTCAGCCCCACCTCCAAACACCTGAGTAAGGAGAGAAGGGTTGAAGGTGAAGTTTGATCATCAATGGCCAATGATTTCATCAGTCATGCCTATGTAAAGACATTTCTATAAAAACACAAAAGGAAAGGGTTCAGAGAGCTTCTGATAGCTGAGCATGTGAAGATATCTGGAGGGTAGAATGCCAAAGAGAGCACAGTGCTCTGCAACCCTTCGTCCGACTTCACCGGAGGCATCTCTTCTATCTGTTTGTATCCTTTGCAATATCCTTTCTAATGAATGGATAAATGTAAGCTAACATTATGTTTGAAAGAAATGATATCAAATACCCTTCACGCAGTAATTCCACTTTTGAGGAACCAGTATTAAGAAATCAACAACTCTGGACAAAGTCTTATAAAGAAGGTTCATCATGACATGATTTAAATAGCAAACAAAATTAGAAACTGTATATACTTTCCATTGGAGGTGGTTAAATTTTGAGAATCACAAAAAAGAATAATAGACATCCATTAAATTACCTTCAAATTACATAATGTGAGAAAGTTATCAGACAAACAAAAAAGTCCGGTGACAAGATTCACTAATATAATTTCACTTTTGCTTGAAAAAAAGACTAGCAAGAAATACACCAATGTTAACAGCAGTTCATATTTTTTAACTTGTCTATAATAAGCATGTATCACTTTCATAGGCAGATACAAATAACTTCATAAAAAGAAAATAATTCCATCTGGATCAAATATAGACTTGAATCCAAACTGTTGCGTATTAAAACTAGTGTCAAAACACATGGCACAATCCAATCCTAACAATGGCTCAGCAGCTGAGAGGATAAAAATAAACTCAAAATTACACGGTAGAGCAGGGGAAGGGGCCACATTTCCCCCTAAAGTTGTTATTCCAGTTGGCACAGGCCCAATCCAGGGCCCTCTAAGGCTAGACCTCTGAGCTGGAGGAGGACAAAGAACACTTTGTTCTTCCCTAGAGGGCTAGAGGGGGTGGGAGGAGGCATACAGAACAACACTTTGCTGGCCTCAACAGGTACTACGTCGGGCAATTTAATTCTCATATTTTACCAGATGAGACAATTGAGGCCTAAGCCTTTGAGAAGCTGTGCTCCTCAAAATTCAATGTGTCTGTGAATCTCCTGGGCTTCTTAAAATGCAGGTTCTGAATCAGTGGGTCTGGGTGGACCTGGGGTTTTGCATTTTTAAGAAGCTCCCAGGTGAAGCCTGGTTCACAGATGACACCTTGAGGAGGAAGGTCTTACAGAAGGACGGACCCTTGTCCAAAGGTACACAGTTTATTAAAAAAATGTGTGTGGGAGTTGCTGTTTCAACTGTTGTTAAATAAAACAAAGCGAGTTAGAAAGAGGTAAATGAGAGACATTATCTCTCCCAGGATGCCTACATGAAGCATTTTCCATAACTAGTTAAGCTCTAATAACAATGCTTGGCAATTATGTAGCTCATTATACATTCAATGCTTTTTGTAACTATTAATTTGCTAATCTACAAATTTCTCTGGAAGAGAGGTAATTATTATCATCTGTGCATTATGGTCCTGAAAATTTTACACAGTGTCTCCAAATCTTTTACAATATGCTGGTGGCAGAATCTGGATTTAACTTGAGGTGTCTGAGTATCAAGCACAAGTCACACAGATATGTATCTGAATCCAAACCAGGACCCTGTGTCTGGGATCTGGCCTATACACACCTGAGTGCTGTCTCTTCAAGGTTAGGAGAATGATGTTTGTGGGAACAAAGTCCTTTGTTAGCTATGTGGTTTAGGCAATTGCCTAATTTCTCTAAATCTTAATATCCTTATTCATCCTCTATGCTGTCCTCTTTTCCTTTCCTTTATACTGCCCCTGGCTTTGTGTCAAGTTCATTGTGCTCATCTCTTTGTTTTTCTTCTTTTCCAATATTCTGCTTTGCACATGTTAGTTTGGAGAAGCCAATCAATCATCCTAGTGGACATGGTGAATAGGCATCATACAGGTCTGAAGATTTGAACCTCCTTGAACTGCACGAGATCACTCAGTGACAGACTGTGGACAGGGAAAGCAGAGCAGCAAGGAGTTATTCCTGGTAGAATGCTTTTATCTGTTAGAGCAAAGGAGCAGAGCACCCACTATCACACTTTTTTGCCCCTTTCCTTCAGAGTTGAGAGACACCTGAATTTCTTGAGCTCTTTTTTCACTAAGAATCTAGCAAAATCTTGGAATACAGAGGACATCATGCATTTTTTGGCTTTTAATTTCATAAAGGTACAATATTATTAGTGGGTAAAAATGAGTCAGACACATAATTACAATTATGGTCTATCAGAATTCCAAGAAACATGAGAAAAAGTATGTCTCCAGTATGATGCTTGCCTTGAATCTCAGAATGTAAATTCTATTCAAGTTCTAATTATGGCTTAGCCCTTGTCAGTTTGACTACAGAATAATAAACACTGACCCATTGAGCTACTTTAAAGCCATTTCATGTGCTGTGTGCATTTTGGTTTAAAGTATGTGCATTCACTTTGATACAACCCTCAGGAGATGGAGTCTAATTCTTTTTATCTACAATATGTGGTAGACTAGTGATTCCCTGTTAATAACAGCACAAGGCAGACGTGTGGTGGGTTTGCAGTGGGTTTTGTTTGTTTTTGCAGTACTGGAGATTGAACCCAGGGCCTTGTACGTGCCAGGCAAGTGCTCTATTACTAAACTACACCCCCAGCCCTTAAAAAATTTTTGATACAGGTCTTACTATGTTGTCTGGGCTGGTCTTGAACTTGCCCGTCTCCAGCCTCAGCCTCTCAAATATCTGGGTTTATAGTTGTGTGCCCCACACGGGGCTAGTATGTGTGTTTTATAACAAGATTGGGTCATAGAAGGCACTGAGGTTTCAGGTTCTCTGTTGGCTTACAAACTCTGGGGCCAGCCAACTGCCATGAAGTGAGCCAAGCAGCCCTGTGGAGAGGCCCATGGATGGAGATCTGTTTCTGTCATAGACAGTAGGAACAGAGTCTTCTTGCCAACAGCTACATTAGAAGTGGATCCTCCAATTGAGAGCTGAAGGCAAACCTTCCATGACAGTGGCCCTGACTGACAGCCTGACACAACCTCATGACCCTGAGACCCATGAGAGACCCACTAAACTGCTCCATCATTCCTCACCTTCAGAAACTATGTGGCCAGTAAGTGACTTAAGCAATGAAGTTTTGGATTAATCTGTCACACAGAGATAGATCGCTAATACAATGGATGATTAAGAGTTACAATAATCTGAAGTACACTTTTTTATGTTTGGTTTATCTTTTAGAAAACACTGAGATTTTAATTTAATTTTCTAGGTGCCTTCTCAGACTAATGTGAGCAAAAGGAAAAAAAATTCATGTTAGTTTTAAAAAGCGAGAAACAAGTAAAACCTATGGCTACACTAATGTTAGTATTACAATGCAGAGTTAATTGCAATGTAATGAAAGCCTAATTGAAAATTTTATTATGGCTATATAATTATATCTAAATGCTTCTGCCATAATTTCATTATTTTTAAAACATTATTCTCCCATTAGGGTATAATAGTTACATTACCTTAAGTGCTATAAAATTTAATAATCCTGGTTAAGAAAAATTAAGAATTGTGCCTTTTTCTTCCAGTAAAGAAAAGATAGCAGGTTCTTTTTGAAGCTTTTAAACATGTTAAATCTGACCTGGAGAAAATAGGTCTTAAAGCATCAGTCACAAAACAGTACCAGCAGAGGAGCATTTTTCTCTCTTTTTAAGGGATTATGCCGGGGTAGCTTTTCACATGTAACTAACGAACAGCACATGCAGACAGAAAAGAACTATTTAAAAAAGCAACATTTGATAAGGGTGCGGGTCATCTACCCAGTGCATCGGACCCTTGCTTTGTCACATTCAAATAATAGAATTCTCTTCTTTCCAGGACTTGGAAGATTCTTTAATTATATATTTTATGACAATAATCCAATATATATATATTGAGAAAAAATGCACACTGCAGAACTCATTGTTAATCTTCCTAGAGTTTGGAAATAAACTTTCAGTTTCTATTGAGAAACTGATGAGGAACCTAAATCCAGTGGGGTTGGTAGTCTCAGATCCAGTTTAATCCAGAATTCTGATATTAAATGAGATCTGCTGATGCTTTCCTCTAGGCCCCAGGCCAATCCCACCACAGAATGTCAATATCCAATATAGTTACTCTTTCCTTTGTGTGGTTCTAAGACTTCAACTCAATGAAAATTTAAAACCTTTTCCCATAAAGCAATAACAATATTCATTACATCTCTTTTATGTAACAGGCATGCAAGCCCACATTAATCTTCAAAAATAAAGGGAGTTTTTGTGCTTATAAAAATTCAGTTTCTCAGTTGAACTAACTAGATTTCGAGTGCTGAATAGTCATGTACAGGTAGTGTCGATGGCACTGAACAATACAGACAGAACGTTTCCATTATTTCAGAAAGTTCTAATGGACACGGCTACCCTAGAATATTGCTTCTCTGTTGCCTTTGTAAAAAATTCCTGGCCTCTTCTGTAATTGCTCCATGTGCCAATGTAGTTAGTAAATGGTAGAAAATTTGGAACAGGCAAATCTTAACCACCTCCTACTACCCAGAGATGAGTATAACATTTGTTTTGTTTTCTTCCAATTTGTATTCTAGGCATATGTAAATAAAATTAGGTCATACACTTTCACTATACTGAGAACATTTTTTTCATTACTTCTGTAACATTGTTTTTAATTGCTGTGTATTATTCTTTCACACAGGCATGTTACAGTTATTTAGCCATTTAGTTATTATTTATGTTGTTCCAAAATTGTCACCACTTCCATCCAATATGGCTGTTATGAGCATCCTTGTAGGTAATTCTTGCCCTCATCTATGATTGTTTCCTTTGGATATGCTGCAAGAATCAGAATTTCTAATCAAGTCAGAATTTGACTGCCAAGTCAAAGAACAAGCCAGTTTTCAGGTCTTTAATAAAAATTCACGCATTTACCCAGAAAATGATACCAATTTCCAAAATCATCAGTGTTGTTTTAGAAAGATCACTTCCACACCTCCTAGTCAACTCGGGAATTTTTCTCTATTTTGTATTCTTTGTCATTTTGAGTTGAATTTATTTATTAATGAGGCTAAAGATTTCCAAGCTTTACCAGTGATATTTCTAGGATGTTTTGCTTCATCGAAAATGGTTGTCAGGTGATTTTAAAAAATGCTTTTATTAGTGCATTGTAGTTATACATAATACTGGGGCTCATTCTGACATACTCATACATGCATGGACTTTAATCGGCTCCATTTCAGTCTCCAGTATTTCCTTTCCTTCTCCATATCTCTCCTGCGATTCCCCTTCCTTCACTCTACTGGTCTTTTTTTCTTTTTTTTTTTTTTAATTTTAATTCATTGTACACAAATGGAGTACAACCATCGTCTTTCTGCTTGCCCACAAAGTAGAATCATGCGATTTGCATATTTATACATATATATAGGGTATAGATGTTTGTCTCATTCTATTATTTTTCCTTCCCTGACCCCTCCCCACCCCTCATTTTCCTCTATACAATCCATCCCTTCTCCATTCTTCCCGTACCTCCCCCACCCCCACTATGTGTCATCAACCACTTATAAGAGAAATCATTTGGCCTTTGGTTTTTTGGGATTGGCTTATTTCACTTAACATGATCTTCTCCAATTCCATCCATTTACCTGCAAATGTCATAATTTTTTCCAAGTATTTTATTTATTTATTTATTTTTATTTTAAAGTTTTTTGTTTTTATTTTGATTCATTGCACACAAGTGGATTATAGCTGTTGTTTCTCTGATTGTACATAAAATAGAGTCACGTCATTTGTGTAACCATACATGTACATAGGGAAATGATGTTTGTCTCATTCTGTTACTATTCTTACCCCCTTCCCCGATCCCACCCCTCTTTTTCCCTATGCAATCCTTCCTCCATTCTTGCCTCCCTCCCACCCAACATTATGTATCATCATCCACTTATCAGAGAGATCATTTGGCCTTTGGTTTTTTGGGATTGGCTAATCTCACTCCATGACCATCTCCAACTGCATCTGTTTACCTGCAAATGCCATAATTTTATTCTTCTTTATGGCTGAGTAATATTCCATTGTATATATATACCACAGTTTCTTTATCCATTCATCTATTGAAGGGCATCTAGGTTGGTTCCACAATCTAGCTATTGTAAATTGAGCAGCTATGAACATTGATTGGCTGCATCACTGTAGTAATCTAATTTTAAGTCCTTTGGGTATAGGCCAAGGAGTGGGATAGCTGGGTCAAATGGTGGATCCATTCTAAGTTTACTAAGGAATCTCCATACTGCTCTCCAGAGTGGTTGCACTAATTTGCAACCCCACCAGCAATGTATGAGTGTACCTTTTTCCCCACATCCTCGCCAACACCTATTGTTGCTTGTATTCTTCATAATAGACATTCTAATTGGGGTGAGAAGATATCTTAGGGTAGTTTTGATTTGCATTTCTCTTATTAATAGGGATGTTGAACATTTTTTCATATATCTGTTGATTGCTTGTAGGTCTTCTTCTGTGAAGTGTCTGCTCATTTCCTTAGCCCATTTATTGATTGGGTTATTTGTATTCTTGGGTAAAGTTTTTGAGTTCTTTATAGATTCTGGAAATGAGTGCTCTATCTGAAGTTTGTGTGGCAAAGATTTTCTTCCACTCTGTAGGTTTTCTCTTCACATTGCTGATTGCTTCCTTTGCTGAGAAAAAACTTTTTAGTTTGACCCTATCCCAATTATTGATTCCTGCTTTTATTTCTTGTGCTTTGGGAATCATGTTTAGGAAATCTGGTCCTAAGCCCACATGATGAAGATTTGGACCTACTTTTTCTTCTATTAGGTGCAGGGTCTGTGGTATAATTCCTAGGTCCTTGATCCATTTTGAGTTGAGTTTTGTGCAGGGTGAGAGATATGGGTTTAGTTTCATTTTGCTGCATATGGATTTCCAGTTTTCCCAGCACCATTTGTTGAAGAGGCTATCTTTTCTCCATTGTATGTTTTTGGTGCCATTGTCTAGTATGAGAAAACTGTATTTATGTGGGTTTGTTCCTGTGTCCTCTATTCTGTACCATTGATCTATCTGCCTATTTTGGTGCCAATACCATGCCATTTTTGTTACTATTGCTCTGTAGTATAGTTGAAAGTCTGGTATTGTGATATCCCCTGCTTCGCTCTTCTTGCTAAGGACTGCTTTAGCTATTCTGGGTCTCTTATTCCTCCAAATGAATTTCATGATTGCTTGCTCTCTTTCTATGAGGTCTGTCATTGGAATTTTAATTGGAATTGCATTGAATTTGTATAATGCTTTTGGTAGTATGACCATTCTGATAATATTAATTCTGCCTATCCAAGAACATGGATCTTTCCATCTTCTAAGGTTTTCTTGAATTTCTTTCTTTAGTGTTTGTAGTTCTTGTTGTAGAGGTCTTTCACCTGTTTTGTTAAATTGACTCCCAGGTATTTTTTTTTTTGAGGCTATTGTGAATGGGGTAGTTTTCCTAATTTCTCTTTCAGAGGATTCATCACTTATGAATAAGAGTGCATTAGATTTATGAGTATTGATTTTATATCCTGCTACTTTACTGAATTAATTTATGAGTTCCAGAAGTTTTCTGGTGGAATTTTTAGGCTCCTCTAAATATAGAATATCATCTGCAAATATTTCAAGCAATGAAATAGAAGAAGTCATCAAGAGCCTGCCTACCAAGAAAAGTCCAGGGCCAAATGGATTCTCAGCTGAGTTCTACAAGACCTTCAAAGGAGAACTCATTCCAATACTCCTCAAAGTATTCCATGAGATAGAAAAGAAGGGAACACTTTCAAGCTCATTCTATGAAGCTAATATCACCCTGATACCAAAACCAGACAAAGATACATCAAGGAAAGAAAATTTCAGACCAATATCCCTAATGAACATAGGTGCAAAAATCCTTAACAATATTTTAGTAAATTGCATACAAAAACATATTAAATAGATAGTACACCATGATCAAGTGGGTTTCATCCCAGGGATGCAAGGTTGGCTCAATATCTGGAAATCTATAAATGTAATTCACCACATCAGCAGGCTTAAAGTTAAGAACCACATGATTATTTCAATAGATGCAGAAAAAGTATTTGATAAAATACAGCACCCCTTCATTCTCAAAACACTAGAAAAAATAGGGATAGTAGGAACATACCTCAACATTGTAAAGGCTATCTATGCTAAGCCCACAGCTAACATCATTCTAAATGGAGAAAAACTGAAAGCTTTCCCTCTAAAAACTGGAACAAGTCAGGGATGCCCACTTTCGCTGCTTCTATTCAACATCATCCTTGAAATTCTAGCCAGAGTAATTAGACAGACTAAAGAAATAAAAGGGATTCGAATAGGAAAAGAAGAGCTCAAACTATCACTATTTGCAGATGATATGATTCTATATTTAGAGGAGTTGAAAATTTTTTTCTATTTACTTATTGTTTTTAAAATTGGTACTTTATAGACACACATAAAAGTGGAATTGATTGTGGCATATACACAGTGTAATTTTGTCGAATTCATTCCACATTTCCTCCCTTTTTCCGTACCTTCTCTGCCTTCCCTCCGTCTTCTTACTCTACTCCACTGATCTTTCCTCTATTTTCGTGATGTCAGGTGATTTTGAAAAAAACCAGCTACGTGTGAAAAAATGTCATTTACCAGAAGGTAATATGTGCATCATAGACCCATCATATAGGAAGGTTATTGGTGAGATTTTCATTACATCTTTGCTTTTACATTTGATTGACTACTTAAAAATCGTGTTTTTAAGAGCTACTCTGGTGCATCCTGCTTTGCATATACTAAGTATGCTCTGCCTTGGGGCATTTGCACCTGCTATTCCCTCTAGAAAAGTCTTCTCCTTGATATCTACCTGGCAAGTACCATTTCATCCCTCTGTTCAAATATCTTTTTCTTAGATAAGTGCACAACCTCCTATCCCTGGGCTTCTGCTCCGGTTTTATTTTCCTCCAAAGTATCACCATCTGACACATTATATATTTATTTATTTTAAAAATTTTCTTATTGCCTGTCTTTTCACCTCAAAATGTCTTCCCCATGAGGAGGAGGGACAAATCTACTCTTTACTGAAGTATCCCATGACCCAGAACAGTTCCTAGCAGCACAGTTGGTGTTTGCCTAATGAATACTTTTGTATCTGCTCTCCTGGAAATTGCTCAGATAATCCTTTTATTTTTCTTTATTTTATTTTCTTTAGAGTTTGTAGTGTTTCTCTCATTGGTAAATAAGAGTGATTTATATTTTGCATTCCTTAACTCTTCGTTGGTTAACTCTTTATTGGGAGTTATAGTTTAGATCTTAAATGTCCTCTAAGGATCCAAGTATTAAAAGCCATGGTTCCCAGGGAGGCACCAATGGGAGCAGGCAGAACTTTAAGGGGCCTAGTAGGGGGTCTTTTGGTCTTGACGACATGCCCTCAAGGGACCTGTGGTGCCTTAGCCTCTTCCTTGCTGTCTTTCTCTTTTTGCTTTTTGGCTCATGATTTAAGTAGTTTGGCCTACCATTTGCTCCTGCGATGATACACTGCCTTGCCACAAGCCCAAAGCAATGAGGCCCCCCGATTATGGACTAGAACTTCCAAAACTGAGCCAGATTAAACTATTTCTCTTTATAAGTTGTTCATCTCATTTTTTTATAGTGATAGATAACTAGCCCAGAAACATTTTCTCCTAATTTTGATTGGCACTCAGATTTTATTTATGATGTCCTCTTAAGAATGAAATATTAAAATTTTATGTGGCCAAGTGGGTCAGTCATCTCCCCATAGTTTATTCCATGAGTTTAATGAAACTTTGGAATTTCAACTTTAATGAAATTCCCATTTCAAATTTAATTAATTGAATAATTACATATAACCTTGAGGGGTGTTTTTAAATTTTGGAACTTTTTAATCCATTTGGGATCTCTTTTGCTGTATGGTGTGATTAGAAGTAAGACTATGGTATGTGAGAACTGACCACAGTAGGATGGAGAAGTCAAATCTTCTAGAACATAGGATTGGTTCCGAAATGACATACAGCATGTATCCTGAGATTTAACTAATCACGAATAAGGCAAAAAATGTCCTTACTTTCTGCTATCGGGATTCTCTTGCCTCTAAGGAGATCCTGGAAAAGCCCGAGTATGACCAAAAAGGCCCTGCTAGAGAACCAAGTGTGTCCAGTTGGTCTCTTCCCAGGAATCTTACAGCCCAGAAGTCCTCTTCAGAAGTCCAGTTTCTTCTCTTCTTAAATGGGTTAAATAGTGTTATTTGATGAACTACACAGCAAGAAGAATCACACAGATACAATTCTAACACAGCTTGGCTAAAGGTGCTATGCTTTCATTTCATTTCCTGGTCCAATTGAAGCTCCAACTTGAAAATAAAAATATTTGTCTTCATTGTTCTCATTCAGCTCTGAGCTCTTGCTACTAATTGTGACTGCACTGGCTTCAACCCATAAGACCAATAGCTTTTTACGGGCAATGTCTTCTGGATTCATTTGGCACTCAGTCTGTAGCAGGCAATTAGCAGATCCTTTTTTGGACTAGGGTTCCATTGTTCCACATGCATATGCCTGTTTCCCTAAAGAAAAACAAAAGCTCCCTCATGCCCCCACAATCGAATGCATGCTGCTTTAGAAAACATCAGAAAGTTACACATCTGGTTCAATTTGAGCTTGAATTTCATGTGGAGGATGTGGCAAAGGTGCAAAGATGGATAGTAACTACTAGCCAGAAGGTTCCCTGTATGTTGCTTTTGATTATCAAGATCTTTGATCAGCCATTTTGATCATAAGATTACAAAAAATCAGTGCCCCTTCAAAAAGTGTTAGGTGAGAACACATGACATAGATAAAATCAAATTATTTTATACTTAACATTCTATCTTTGAACTTAAGCCAAACAAAACAATGCTAATTTTGTGTTTCCCAAGAACTTTATACAATGTGTGAAGTCACTGGATCTGTGTATAATTTTTTTGAGTATTTAAAAAATTCATTTTAAATTTACTTTGTACTTCCAGGCATTCCCATCTCTTTAAAATATATAGCCTACATGGAGGGCAGTCTGTGAACTTGCAGGGTATCTCTGGGATGTCATAATGGGATTTATACATAATTGGAAACTAATCACTAAGTAAGCTATGGCTGCAAAGAATATACATCAAAGATTAAGTGAAGGGTGGGGTGACATATTTCTTTCAGATTAGAAATAAAGAACAGCCTTGGGAGAGACATACTGAGAAATGACCATATTTTTTTTCTTACTGATTGAGTAGAGAAAAAGATGCAGGAATCCCAAGTGCCTGGTTGCTCTCAAGAGCAGGGCAGCAATATGCATCCTTTGCTGGGATCAAGGTGATGGAAGAGGAAGAAATATGTAGGTGAAGGAAAATTGCAGGAACTCGAGGGTTCAGGATGAACTGGCACGGTGTCCACAAATGCAAGGTTTAGGACTGGTTTAGGACTGAGGTGCCTAACTATACTTGGGCAGAGAAGGAGAAGAAACAAACTTTTGAGTTCCTGTGACGTACTAGGCATAGTCATGATTTTATGATACTAATTCCCTCATCAACCATAGGAAAAGCAGGAGAGGAGCCTGAGCTGGCTTTGAAGAGATTATTTGTTTCTAGAAATGAACAAATAAATAAAAAATTTTAAAAAGATTATTCATTTCTCTGAATCTTGGTTTCATGTCACTCACTCTGTAGTCACTTATTCATTCATTTAAGCATTTATGAAACACATTCACTATGCTAGGAACTGTGAGTACAAAGGTGAACTAGTGTAAGAACTCTGGCCCTAGGAACTCTCCAGTCTAGTCATAGCCTATCTGTTGGATTGATTATAACATAAGATGGCTAGTGTAACTAACACAAGAGAGACTGTGTGAGCCCTGATCATTTATCCTGGGATGATATTAAAAATATCTGACATCTCAGACAGGATGGTACCAGTGAGATGCAGCCATAAAAAGCCAAACAGTCCACCTACCTGTTTGGCACTTCCTGTGCTTCTTGCGTGACTGAATGTCAGTCCTGCGTAAGTCCTACTAATAAGGAATTTGCATAAGCAACTATTGTGCCTCGTCCCCCAATAACAACTGTTGGAAATTAAAGAAGGGAAAAGAAAAGATATTTTAAAAAAATTCTCCCACTTGCTTGCACGAACAGCTCTTTAGTGTTCCGATGATAATCTGCACAAGTAATGGAAGGAAAGAATAATTCTTTCAAATGAAATAGGACATTGACACTTGCACAGAAAAAGAAATTCAAACACCAATTTTCCAACTAAATTATAAAATGAATATAATAATATCTTGCTGGGTTGTTAGAAATAAATTAAATAATGAATGGAGAGAAGATACTTCAGAGCTTAGCTCCTAGAAGGTTCGGAATAAAGAGGGACTATTCATGTCTTTCTTTGTTAGACAAGAAAGAAGTTAAGTAATTTGTTCAAGTTTGCACAACTAGTGTTGGAGCCAGATCTTAAAATCACTTTATGATCATATAGTGAAACAATACATAATTTCCCAAGCATTTCTTTAAGTACTGGTATAAATTGTAAATTGGGAATATAATGGCATGTTAACCTTTGTTACTATTTACTCTTGGTTGTTTTGACAAGTTTAATGTTGTGCACTCAATGGTTAGCAAACATCAGTTATGCCAACAGTTGATCCAATTATGGAGGCTTTACAGGAGGACTACCTAATCTGACCACAAGTTCATCACCCAGATGGCATTGATCCTGCTGAGGCAGCTAATCTAAATTACAGGCATAAACACCCAGGAGGATAGAAGCAACCGCTGGGATGTGAGCCTTGAAAAGTCAAATCTATAAAGTGACAGCAATGGCCCATAGCATGTGATACTTAATGCAGTCAGGGAGCGTGAAAGTGATTTGTGATGACAAGAACGTGGGCATAGCCACCATAAAACACCTTTATGCACTCATTTGTAACAGGTGCCAGGCAGGCCAATTAAGGAATATTTCCCCTGTGAAAATGGATAATTATTAGAAGGGATCTATGCTTGGGAATTTTCACCTTTGAGAAAGTTTCATCAGAAATTATTTAAAAGCTTTTAATAAGATTTGTAAAAGTAAAGCGAGGAACACCTGCAATGAATTTGGAGTCTGCAGTTTCATGCCTGCAGGAGTCTGAGTTACAGACAGAAGAGATGAGCAGCAGGAGAAATCACCACCTCACAATGTCTGAGTCAGGTAGTCTTTGCTGCTGGTTGAAGAATTTGACTACACCTGTCAATCTAGGCACTGGAAAAAACTCAGAAACAGCAGATATTTTTTTTTTCTCATCCACAAGTCCATTAGAGATAGGTCATTCTTTTCTCATGCATCTGAAATAACTTATCTTTGTGTAGAAATAAAACACATGCAATTTTCACTGAAAGATCACATTTTCTTTCAAACAAGTTATGAACAAGGGATACATGTGAATTAGGGTGTCTATAATCATAGCTATTGCTGCCTTGTCTTGATGTAATGCTTTATAGCCATGCAAAGCAGATTTATTCACACAGAAGAGTCAAAGTTACTGTGGAAACTTCAGCTTACACATTCCTGGATTAGAAAAAAATTCAATGTGGTTGTATTTTTTAATTGAAAGGATTATTATTACAATCTGATGTTAAAATCTCTGAACCATGTCTTCTTTTGAAGAAAGAACTTCAATCATGGAAGCCATTTGATGTATGATCTTCATGGATGGACCTACCTGCTGAATGTTCTGGTAAAAAATACACAGGAAAGCCAGTAAGTAATTACCGATAACACAATCCACTACTTTCCATTGGATGCTGCATTTCTAGATAACAACAGTGTTTCAATAAAATCATGACCTATTATTTCCAACAAGGAATAAATTTTATCTTTTAAAAACTGACTTTGTAGTAGTAGATTTATATATCTGGGCCAAGAACTTCCTAACCAGTAGACTAGTAATTAAGTGCTAAAATTTATGCCTATGAACATGGTATTGCTGTTAAGAAATCTGAAATACAATGTGCATTCCTTTTATAGGATCAGCAGGATTGTTGCTAAGTATGTGATATGCCTGTGACTGAGATGGCCAAATGTTTATCAAGGACTTATGCTTCTCTTCCATGATGAAGAGTTGTTGCTGGGAAGTGATTTCCAGCCAGAGACTACATTTTCCCAGGCACCAGTGCATCTAGGTGAAGCCATGAGGCCAGTGTTCACCAAGGGAAGTCATAGGTGGCACTTTCAGGGCAAGGTGGTTCAGAAGATAGCACATGTCCTTTACCCTCTCTTGTGTTGGGCTGAAGATTCAGAGACAAAAGAACAGGGATCAGCAAATGGTAGCCTATGGGACAAGTCTATCCTGCTATCTGTTTTTATAAATCAAATTTTAATGGAACATAGCTATGCTCAATCTTTATCTATGGCTGCTTTTTGGGCTAAAACTACAAGAATTGAGAAGTTGCAATGAACCAAATTGCCTGCAAAGCCTAAAATATTTACTCTCTGGACGTTTAAAGAAACAAATGCCAACTCCTGCCTAAGGGATAGTGGGACAGAGTAGAGAAGCCGAATATTAGGAAACTAGAGTATAGGAGTCTAGTGTCCTTGATCCTCATGGTGCAGAAAGGTGCCTGACCAAGAACACAGATTTTGGACCTAAAAAGGGAGAAAGAAATTCCTACTGTATTTGAGGCATCTTAAAGGTTTTTATTTTAAAAATCTGTATTGTTTTTAGTATGTGTTCAAAGAGAATTGGAGGGTCAACGTTTTTATAGTGTCAGAAAGAAAGAATGCTTGAACAAAATTACTGTTGGTACAAAACTAGTTACTGCCAGAGCAATAAAAATGTGACCTTTGGTTTACATTTTCTATGGGACAGAAATTATTGCCATCTCTACTGGATAAAATTCATTGCAATGTTATATCAGACAAGAATTGTTTTTGTCACAATCAGTTTTCTAGGTGCCATTATCTGTCTGCTAATCAAGGCAAATTGTAGGTCAAACAAAGGAGTATCAAGAGAATCAAATAATTCCCCAAGGAGATTTGCCAGTTATTCTATCGCCAAACACTGAAAACACATGTAATAAAATACTTTGTCTAAGTCAAAGTTTTGATGATCTCATGGGTAAGGTGAACAAAGATGGTATAAGTGACCAAATATTGAGCACCCAACTCTGAAGACCTTGTTCACATGGATTTGATTCTAGGATCATGGGATTCTGTAATACTAAAGGTAATTTGTCTTCATAATATACACAGCATCCCAAATCTTGAAGTTTTCAGTTTTTCCATTTTCCTCATGAGATATGCAGCTAGAAGAAAACATTTTGAATATTTTAACCACAAAGAGATGATAATTGTTTGAGGAGACAGGTATGTTTAACCAGATTGAAACTTTATACCTTGTATCCATGTGAAGTATCAACATGGTGCCCATTAATATACATAATTTCTATCTATTGGTTAAAAATAAATTTAAATAAAAAATAAACACACACATGTTATGTTGTTTCTTAAACTTACTCTCCCACATGGTAGTCTAGAAAATTCTGGCATCTACTCTAATTCTATTTGGCTTGCCAATGATAGTAAGGCTGCTAGCAGGGCATATTCCTCTTCCCAGCTCTGCATGTTGCATATGAAGTCTTCAGCCAGCTGGTACAGCTCATTTGTCATTAGTAGCCTGGATCAATGCTCAGTGGAGGGTGAGTGAACCATGGTTCCTACTGGAGCTGGGGCATTCCACTCAGAACTGGGCCTGGTCTTCATCTGCATCCCTCCAGAGCAAAACTCAGTTCTTCTTGGGTTGCAGTGCTAACACTGGTTGCTCAAAGGTGTTGAGGAAAAAGAAGAAACCCATACAGGTTCTCTTTGCTGTGTTGGCTATTTTTTACTTTTGATGTTTGTGTTTTCTTTGTGTATGAGTGGGTCTTTCATACAGCATGTGGTTAAAATGATTGTTTTAAAAACAATTCATAAAGCATTTCAGATTCCAATTCACATGTGCTCTAACCAAGTTTGAAAAGAAACTCATGAATTTGAAAGAAAACTTTTAAACTCTTGAGTTTGTGGTCAAGGTTAGTATTTTATTTTATGCCCTGAGGTTAACATTGGCAGAATAAGCATTCATACTAACACTGTTTTTAAAAAAGTGTCTATGATGGTTAAATTTGAGATGAGAGACTGCATGAGGAGCTGGGTCTTATGTAAACCACGGAAAAGAGGAAAGTGTTTTTAAACACAGACTGTCAAGGCATTTGAGACAACTTATGAGGGTACCATCAGTTCCACATGTCTCACGTGTTTCTGGAAAATGAAACGTTTTAATTCAAAAATTAAAAATTAGTGATCTGATAGAAGACATATAAAGATTTTCACCTTTTATAAATTAATTTGAACCAACATTTGGGAAGATTCTGTTTCCAAATTCAGGAAGTGTGAACCTCCAGGGAGACTCCAGGGAGCAAAGTTAGGTCTATCATCAACAACTACCCCCAAAACTCCTTTTTTCTTTCTGCAAACTGGTTCAATGTTCACTCGTTTGTTTATTCTTGGTATATCATCCATCCAACAAACATTCTATGAAGCCTCGACATTTGCTCTGGGCACTGAGGAGAGCCCACGGCATCTCGTGAGGCACATAGCTCAGAGAGAGTTGACTTGGAAGCCAAGATGTCTGAATTTGATTCTAAAACCCTGGAAAAGTTATCAAGGGTCAGTGTGCTCAGTGTCTTCATCTGAAAAGTGGAAATTAATGTGAGCACCTACATCACTGAGTCTTCTAAGGGAGTAAATGAGAGAATTTTTGAAAAATTCCTGAAACACTGAAGGCATGCCATACGTGCTAATATACTTCTGCTACAACTATTACCTGTAAAATGATTGATTTCAAACATTACCAGAACTGAACCATAAAGGACAACCACAAGCTGTGTCCTGCCCCCAGAGTTATGTGTTTTTGTTATGAAGAAAAAACATTTGGAGTTATCAATTACTTTTCCTTGTCCTCATCTCAAAATGACATAGAATATCTTTTTCTCTCCTCTTACTAGGACGATAGTCAGGACAAAGGTAGTTTTACTTCCTGATTTAATTGAATGTGGTTCAGAGAAGCAGCACACGTAAGGACAGTCCATCTGTCTATGTAAGGACAGATCCTCTCTCAAGTGCTGGTCTAATCAGTTAGGTCAGTTTGGTGGCAATATCACCATGGACATTCTAACTACTTGCAGAAATGACTCCAAGAAAGAGGATACTGGATGGAATGTGTAGGGTAGGCACCTTCCTACCCTCAACCAGTGAATGACACCCTGGAGATGATGTTTCCAGTGTATGTTACATTCATATCTCTAGCTGCCACCTCCACCTCACCGGAACCTGACATGGTCTTCCCTTGGCATCATCGTTATGCTCACTGTACCATGGGTCCAGAAACCCCATGGACCATCACTGCATTATATCCCTAATCTTTTCTGATACTAGTGCTCATACAATCTTGATACCGAGACATCCATCCCATTAAGAAAGTTAGCTGTGCCTCTAATAGAAATGTGATATATTCATGACCACATTGTCAATAAGCAGCAGCAGTTTTAAGATATAAGCCATTTGAGTTTATATTCTTTGGTGTACTATGAAGATGTGTGGCATCTACTTTTAGGGAAAGTGGTCTAGTGTAATGAAAAAGAACCAGACACAATGGTATACAGTGGAGTATGTAACTGTGGGAAAATCATTTGCCTTCTGTGCATCATGCAGAATGAGATGGATATGGATGCCTAAAGGGCTGTTGTTAGGCTGAATGTGGAAGTTTTTGGAAAAAAAAAAGCTATGCAAATGTGACTATAAATATAACCTGAAAGGCAAAGAGGAAAGTCTTCAAGGATGATTTAATTGACACTGACTAGAAAGTAACCTACTTCCTTATGCTTCACCTACAACAGAAGGTGACTAGGAAGTTCACACTGGGTTGTTTATATAGCAACTTTTTAACCCACCCTGACACATAAATCATGTACTTTCTGATAAATTTGCATCTAGTTGATAGAAACAGACAACTTGGCATAGTACAAACAGGCACACGGCATGATAATATTCTCCCCCACACTGACAGAGGGAAATAAATCCATTATTTGTCTAAGCCAAGATTGATTGGGAAGAGATCTTAGCCTGGAATTAGAGATGGGCAAAACTAGGCTGGTTGTGCTGACAAAGCAGATGGTGAGCTGATCACTTGCTGTATATCAGTAAACAAAAAGGATAGGAAACTAGGAGGCTCAAATGGAATCAATTTGAAGCATCTCATAACGATCAGAAAGAAAGTGACAGTGAGGTCCTACTCTAAGGGCAGGTGCCAGCAGGCACATTTGGGCACTGCTTCTAAACCTTTCTGACATTAGCGTTAATTGGTTCAGAAATGGACGGTCTGTGGCTAAGCCAGACCAAAGTAAGACAGCTTTCTATGCTATCAGCCCAACTTTCTCCCTGATTGCACTGCCTCATGTTTTGAGAAGCAGCTAATACGAAGGGCTTCTACCATTCATTGCATCTGCATATGACTGCATATAGCACTGAATGACTGAAAGATGATGGTGGTCTAGAGCCTGTGAGATATATGTAAGAGGCACATCCTAAGTTCTAGGGACTTCGGGGGAGACCCTGGGTATGTGCAATGAAGCTTGCCACAGAGAACCAACAGTCTGTGTGGGCACAACATGGGTAGAACCTGCCCTCTTCAATGTGGCATATGCTAAGTATCAGAGCAAGCCAAGGTGCTCTGAGTGAGGAGAGGATGTGCTCTGCCTACCCTGAGCTGGCCCTGAAGGATGTGTTTGGGATTCCATCAGGCAGAAAGGAGAAGAGGGTTCTGGACATACGGAGGTCATATGCAAAGGCAAAGAACTATGTGAATGCATGGAATGCTCAGGAACCCGGATGGTACAGGAGGTGGGATCTCATTGAATCTCAGTACCTCACATATCTGACTTGATCCAATAAGGTAAATCTTTATTGTGATTGCTCTTTAATCTCTTCCAGCTTTTTTGAAAGTAGGATCTACAGTGTACAGAATGGAAGACACAGAGACAAGCCCACATAAATACAGTTATCTCATACTAGACAAAGTTGCCAAAAACATACATTGGAGAAAAGATAATCTCTTCAACAAATGGTGCTGGGAAAACTGGAAACCATTTGTAACAAGATGAAATTAAACCTCTGTCTCTCCCTCTGCACAAAACCCAACTCAAAGTGGATCAAAGATTTAGGCACCATAACAGAGACCCTGTGCCTAATAGAAAAAAAGGTAGGCTCGAATCTTCACTGTGTTGGCTTAGGAATTGGCTTCCTTACCAAGACTCCTAAAGCACAAAAAGTAAAATCAAGAATGACTAAATGAGAAGAAATCAAACTAAAAAGCTTCTTCACAGCAAAGGAAGTAATCAAGAATGTGAACAGAGAGCCTACAAAATGAGAGAAAATCTTTACCATGTGCACCTCAGATAGAACATTAATCTCCAGGACATATAAAGAACTCAAAAAAACTTAACACCAAAAATACAAATAACCCAATCAATAAATGGGCTAAGGATGAACAGACACTTCACAGAAGAAGAAATACAATTGATCAACAAATACATGGAAAAATGTTAAAAAAATGTTCAACATCTCTAGCAATTAGAGAAATGCAAATCAAAACTACACTGGAGATGTCACTCCAGTCAGAATGGCAGTTATCACGAATATAAGCAACAATAAATGTTGGTGAGGATATGGAAAAAAAGGTACACTCATACATGTCTGGTGGAACTACAAATTGGTGCAACCACTATGGAAAGCACTATGGAGATTCCTAAGAAAACTTGGAATTGAACCATGATTTGACCCAGTTATCCCAATCCTCAGTTTATAGCCAAAGGACTTAAAATCAGCATACTACAGTGACACAGCCACATCAATGTTTATAGCAGCTCAATTCACAATAGCTAGACTATGGAACTAACCTAGGTGCCCTTCAACAGATGAATGGATAAGGAAAAATGTGGCACATACACACAATGGAATATGACTCAGCCTTAAAGGAGAATGAAATTACAGCATTTTCTGGTAAATGGATGGAGTTAGAGAATATCATGGTAAACAAAATAAGCCAATCCCAAAAAACCAAAGGCCAAATGTTTTCTCTGATATGTGGATGCTAATTCATAATAAGGGGGATGCTTAGGGAAGAATAGAGGTACTTTGGCTTAGACAGGAGGGAGTGAAGGGAGGAAAGGGGATATGGGGTAGGAATGATAGTAGAATGAATTGGACGTTATTACCCTATGTGCATATATGATTATATGACCTGTGTAACTCTACATCATGTACAACCAGAAGAATGAGAAGGTATATTCCATTTATGTATGATGTGTCAAAATACATTTTACTGTCATGTATAACTAGTTAGAACAAATAAAAAAAAAAGGAAAGTAGGGTCTGGGGATCAACTGTGTCAAAATTATCTAGGGTAATTGTAAAAAATTCAGATTCCTGGACTTTAATTTAGAGTACCTTGAATTTGAATCTGGGGGTTCAACTTAAGGAGATGAATTTTAAATAGGTACTCCAGGTATTGAAGATGAAGAACCACTAAGGCCATCCATAGGGATTCTGGGCAATTCAGAGATGTGCTAAACTGATTTTAAGACTTACTGTGTAGCTAAAGGACTGGGTCAGCATGTTTTCAATGTCGTGTGAGAGTTAAAAAGAAAAAACCCAGAAAGATGTATGTGTACAATATTGGGAAAAGATAATTCCCAAGAGTCTCTTCTTGGTCTATCTAAAAATGCACTTTATATTTAAAAGAAGTCAGAACTATGTATATATACACACACATACATATATTTAATGGTGCATAAAATATAATATGAATATTATTTGACCAAGTCAGCATTAAATACCAAGCAATTCTAACTGCAAGGCAGTAAGAAATTTGAAAGCTCTCCATAATTTTACTGAAATCATCTATTATTTTCTTCCATTGAGCACTTTATGATTTAATATTATGGCCTCATTTTTTTTTCTGCTGAAGTCTTAGCATTGAAAATAATTGTACTAGTATCTCTGCAAAAATACTTGATTAAGTGGGCCCACATATCACCATAATTGCTTTCTACTGGCAAGTTAGTAGCCAAATAAAATGGAATATTATTCAATTGTTGAAACTGAGGATTTACTATTGTAAGAACATTCAAGTTGAATGTGATTGTGGAAGTTTTTAACACAGTAGGAAGAGAGAGTTCAAAGCTATGACCTCTGAGCTGAGCTGGGAATGGGAGATTTGTAGGGTTTTGGGGAGGAAACTTTAGAGTAGGAAACAGACAGAAGGTGGAAAAGAATTAAATGAATGGAGGGACCAGGGAGGGCGAGGGAGAGAGAGAGAATGCAAACGAGTGTTTATGCGCGCATAGGACAACGCCATTTGGAACCAGACCAGACAATACTCACATCCAGGCACCTTCATGTTTGGCAAAGTAATTACTGACATAATCCTCAATTTCTTTAGCAAAATGAGAATACTGTCTGCCTTGAGAAGCTGTTATGAGGATTCAATCTATATAATCTGTATACATCTTAGATATTAAAGAAATAGTAGCTATTAAAACTAGACTCTTTATATCCAACAGAAACTTTTTTAAAACTTAGAATTTATTTTTAGTCCCTAGAATAAATTCCAACCAATGACTTGCTGCCTGAAGAATTATACTTGAATTTGGCCTTACCATTGCCATCAGCTACACATGCCTTACAACATTTCATACTATTGATATGTAGGCTTATCAGAGCAAGCCTTGGGAAGCAGAATTCCTTTGGACAGCATTTCTTTTATTCTGAATTCTTCAAAGACAGTTTGTACAGATTGCTACTGGTTTTAAAGTATAGGGAGTTGGAAAACATGTTGATGATGGAATATTTTGATGTTTTAGAACAACTTGAGGAAGTTCATAGTATCAGTTAGTAGGCGCGTAAGTCTGCTTAGCATGTATTATGTCTTGTTAGATTATGCATAACTGAAAACAAAAAGAGATATGTGGAGATAGTTAACCATCAATATCAATCAGGTTTCTTGTACTGCCCCTTTAAAAAGGTAAATGAGAAGCCTGGACTTTATAGCCAAGCATTTTTTTTTCAGGTGTGGACTTGGGGAGAACCAAAAGTTCAGAAATAAAAGTAACTTGAGCTCCAAAACGAAATGGTAGACACCATGAACTTTCTTTTTTTGGGGGGGTGGGACTAGGGATTGAATCCAGGGACACTTGACCACTGAGCCAGCCACATCCCCAGCCCCATTTTGTATTTTATTTAGAGACAGGGTCTCACTGAGTTGCTTTGAACCTCACTTTTGCTGAGGCTGGCTTTGAACTCTCAATCCTCCTGCCTCAGTCTCCCAAGCCACTGGGATTCCAGGCTTGTACCTCTGTGTCCAGCACGATGACCTTTCTTTAAATGAGCAAAAGAATGTGAAGATGCTCACATGGGGAATTAGAATGTCTGTGTGGTATCTTCTTGTAATTCTTTTATCATTAACACACTAATTGTAGAAACTTGGGATTCACAGAGGTATTTCCATACGTGCATGTGGTCATGCATTGGTCATGTCCATCTACCCTTCTTCTATTCCTCCTTTACCCCGTGAGTACACTTCCCAGTCATCCCTAGTAATCCCTCTCATCCCTTTTCTACTTTCAGGTCAATTTCTTTTAAAAAAGTTTTCAGATATGAGAGAACATGCAGTACTTTGTCTTTCTGTGTCTAGCTTATTTCTCTTAACACAGTATTTTCTGATTCCATTTATTTTGCTGCAAATGGCAAAATTTCATTCTTCTTTATGGCTGAACAATACTCCATTTAAATATCTACCATATTTTCTTTATCTATTAATCTGCTGATGGTCTATATCTTAGCTCCTGTAAGTAGTGCTGCATTAAATATGGGCATGTAGGTACTTCTTTTTGTGCTGACTTCACTTCCTTTGGATATATACCCAGGAGTGGGAGAGCTGGATCATATGGTAGTTCTATTTTAAGTTTTTGAATAAATTCTATATTGTTTTCCATAGTGGCTGTATTAATTAACATTATCCCCAATAGAGTACAAGGTTTCCTTTTTCTCCACATCCTTGCCAGCATTTGCTATTTTTTTTTGATAATAGTTGTTCTAACTGCATGGTGCCTTAGAAGGAAAATAAAACATGATTGTAAGGTAGGATTACTACAGTTAACAATAATTTCCTGTAGGTTTTACAATATCAAGAAGGGACGATTTTGAATGATCTTACCACAAAGAACTTATGAATGTTTAAAGTAATGGATATGCAATTACCTGATCTGATCATTACATAATGTATACATGTATCAAAACATTATAATTTACCCCACGTATGTGTATAATTAGTATGTGTGAATCAAAAAATACTAAAACAGGTAAAGAAATCAGGGTAGTAGTTAACTGGAGTGGCAGGGGTGATTGATAATATTGGAACACTAAAAAATTCTGGAGTACTAGAAACATTCCATATCTTGATCTATATCTATATCTTGATCTAAATCTCTAACTTATGTGGCTACATGGGTACTTGCCTGTATAAAAATTTCTTAGCATGCAGTTTACCTTATCTATATTATCCCTAAATAAAAATATTTGAAAAACTCCCCCAAAACATGATTGCAAATGGTCTTATAATCAGGAGATATTTGGTCAGAGAGGTCCACAGTCCCTCAGCACAGGGAGGCCTGGGGAGGTGGGAGGAGAATGCTATGAGGAGGGTGATCTGAGTAACCTTGTGGTCACTGTGTGCTTGCTGTAGATTCCTTGGATTCCATGGAGCGGGCCCTCTTTGGGCTGATTAATGTCCACAGGACCACCCTTTTGGATCCTTTTCAGGAATCACAAACGGAGAGGAGGCTCATGTGTGTCACTCATCCCCTCATCTCCTACTCCCTGAGTCATACATCAGCCTCCACTGGGAGGTCTGGTCAGCAGGTTCCAGGCATTTTGAGGGAAACTGAGAAGCTGGGGCTTTGAGTAGGGAGTTAGCAGTGTCACACCTCTAAGAGCAGTCCCCCAGCACCAAAGACATTTACTCCCCAGCAAGAGCCATTCCAGTTCCTGTTTCCCTACTCTCTGGCCCACACCAGGCCTCATGAGGCTAATGGATTCACTTGGGTTAGGCTCATTTAAACTCACTGTTGCATAGAGCAGTACTTAGCAATCATGCAAAAATAAATGCCTCTGTGGAGTAGAGTATTCATCTGCACTCCCTCGTTCCCATCTTACCTATTTTCCCTGGAATCATATAAAGCACATTTAGCCCACTCAGGGATGTTGGATGAAATCAAATAAAAAATTAGCAGTAGTAATCTTGTTTTATTTAGGCAGAGCAGTTCCAATTATTTTTTTGAGCAACTGGATTGATTGCATAGAGTTTTAAATCAAATGTCAAAATTCTGAAATATGTGACAAGAGAAATAAAACCTCTCCAGCAAAGAAAACCCCTAAGTCTTTTTCTATTCTTTTGTTACTGGAGTAATTTTATTGGAAAAACAAAATGCAGTGCTTTTCTGGAGACAAAAGCACAATGACTAGTACCAACCTTTATCAATGCAACACAAAAGCAGAGATATTTTGTTTAACACCAGAAACCTACAAATGAAAAACTGAAAGTCATTGGTAACCAAGGAAACTAACAGTGAATGGTTGAGTGTAGCTGGAACTCGTTCAAAGCGAGATAAGAAGAGTCAGGAGAAAGATAATGCAACAGAGGTTAAAATCCCACTGCGGGAAAAGCTGCACCATGGCGAAATATTTCCTATGTGTCACCACTATCAGCAGTTTCTTAATTTTGTAACAAAATTCCCTGCTACAAACAATTCAACGCAAGGAATGTGTATTTTAACTTTAGTCCTCAGAGGAGTTATGTTTTATAATAAGGCCAGTTTGATATTTCATTTTGTTCATGACCCTTTATGCATCCCCTTTATGCAAAACCCTTTATGTTTTGCCCTCAATGACTGTCACTCCAACATGAATATCAAATGCCACTTTTTACCAAAATATTTTGATGCCTCTGTGATGACCAAGTCATCATTTCTGGAACAGAACATTGTCAGATACAGCTAGTCCTGATGCAAACCCGGATACCTGTCTCCACAATCACCTTTCTCCATTTTTAATCACCAACCAAAAGCATTCGCAGATGCCTGGTGAATGCTGAATGAATGGTAAGGCAGAGGAAGCAATATGTAGAACCCTGGGGAAAGGAACAGAGAACCTCAGAGATAAAACAAACATGGAGTAAAAAAATCAAAGACATCCAAAGGGAAAAAACAGCAAGAGAAAACAGGAACAGTGCTTAGCTACACAGTATTGTACATGAGTGTGGATAGATGGAGTGAGTGGAACAAGGGTTGACATCACTTAGGGAAGTCTTCCTGAACCAGCTAAAGGAGGGAGGGAGAAAGGCAGGAGTGGAAGGAGCCATAAGGAGCTCCAGAGCTAGGAATATGTCAAGCGTGAGTGCTTAGGGGCAGGACTGAACAATATGTACTTGGATAAGGGAATGCATGTGCAAGTGTGTACAGACGTGAGTGTGCAAGTATGCACAGAGGTGTGTGTACAAAGGTTTGCTTAGTCTTCACATGGAATATAACCTGCACTATAGGAAGGGGCTGGTGGGATAAAGAAGCATGTGATTAGGAATCTAGAGATCGTAGGATTAGAACTGAGAGAGACTATAAAAAATTCACACTGTTCAGCCCTTCATTTTCAGGCAGATGAATATCCAAACCACTGGGCGTATAGAGCACCTCATTTCATTTTATAGTTTCTGAAATGAGACTCAATGACCTTACAAATATTATTATTACAACCATTTACTGAGTGCTTTCTGCATACCAGATGCCTCATTCAGAAGGCTATGCATAGTATGTCTAATCTTCATACTGTTCTTACAAGGTAGGTACAATGATCCTTATCTTACAGATGAGAAATCAGTGGTACAGAGAAGTTGGGTAACTTGCCCAAGGTCATACAGGTAGGAATCTAGGCTGCAGATCCAAGTCTAATTGCCAAGTTTGAACATTTCCAGTATGACATCCTGCTTCAGAGGGTTCTGGATTCAGGACGTCATTTACTTATGACAGCCCATCTACATCCATTTGATCCTAGAAACATGTCTGAATATTTAACACAAACAAAACTTTCAGACATTATTATCATCTGAAGGGAACTGATTCCTCTGGTCAGCCCTTGGAGTTTCTGTCAGGGATACAGGGCAGAAAAGCAGTCTGATGCTGTGGACAGATATCACATCTGCTTTCCTGCTTCTGTTCCTAGATATTGCAGCTGACTAAGAAACCCATTAATTACACTGCATGTGGAGTTGCAATCCGAGGGGACCTGGAGCTACCTACTTGAGGTTTTTCTTTGGAAGTGAGTCAGGAATTTCTTGGCATGAACTGAATGGGCAAACCTTAGGTGCCATCTTAAGATATTTTTAATGTGAGCGTTGTCATGCAGGAAGTTGCTCCCAATTAAGCTTAAGTAGTGGGCAAAAAAGTGCTGTCTCTAGGGAAGCAACATCACCTGGCTCTGAATGGAGGCTGTTGGCATGCAGTTTGACAGAATGAATTGGGCATGTGGATTTGGGGGTATGCCAAACAACAAATTAGTTCTGCATCTAGTAGATGAGGCTGTAATTTCTTTTCCTGGCTGGGAGGAGGGGTGAACTTTTGCAGGTGAACATTCTGAGAAATCCCCATTGGCAGGTGGAATGGCGCAGCTTCTGGGCATTTCTAAAGGTTGGAAAGTGTTAGCCCCACATGTATGTGAGATCAAACCAGTTTAGAGCAGGGATTGGCAAATGGTGGATGTCAAAGCCAGCTTGTGGCCTGTTTTGGTATGACCCATGAGCTAAGAATAACACACACACACAAACACGCACACACACACATATTTTTTGTGGTACTGGGGATTGAATTCAGGGGTACATAACCACTGAGCCACATTTCCAGTCCTATTTTGACTTTTATATTTTTAAAGGGTTAAAAAAAGCAGAAAAATATATGGCAGAGACTAAATATGACCTACAAAACCTAAAACATTTACTATCTGGCCTTTTGCAGAGAAACCTTGAGGACCCTGATTTTGGACATTGCCTCTCTGGGTCCCTCATGGTTCCACTTTGGATATCTGATCACTTGTGTGCTTGTGCTTTCACCCTGAACTCAATTTTGGATTCAATCTTTCTTTTCTCCTGGATCTTTCTATTCCGCTTAAAAATATATTTGCATTTCCATGACCCTACTCACTGTGACAGAGACTTTCTCTCTGATCAAATTCAAGCTCCTCTGAGTGCTCTTCTCCACTAGGCCTCACCTTGGCCCATAAGGACCACAGACTCTCAGCACAAATGACTTCATCCACTGCTCTCTGCAATAACTTTTGAACTTTAGCATGGTTTCTAAGAGCACGAGGCAGTGTCCCTGGAATGACTCTGCCTGTTAAGTTCAAGTCTGGGAAAGCTCCAGTCTCCAAAAGAAGCTATGACTTGGTCTAGTCAACACCTGAAGACAGGAACCCCATCTCCCTGCCTCTGTGGGAGGTAGGAACCTAACTCTGGGCAGCGCCAGTTAATACACTCAGATGGCCAGCCTCATTGACCACCCCCTTTACATGAATTTTGTAATTTTCCACTTTCCTGCTTCTGCTTGAGCCCCTCCTCTCATCCCTGACATTTGCTTCCTCATTCTCCTTTTAAAATGCCCAGTCATCTCAGTACAGATTGGAACCGAGCTCACTTTTTGCTGGACTCCCTTCCCTATGTACTTACTGAATGAAATCTGTTATTTGTGCCTTAACTACTGTGGTGTCATTTCTCATGGACACAACTGCAGCTTTGGTCCCTCCTTCAACACCTCCAATCTCTTTCCTCCACACACTCTTCCATTTCCAGCAATCAGTACTGTCTCTAGAAAGTGTGGTCTCCATGCAGCGGAGGCTTTGGGAGGATTTGAAACCACACGCAGACCTTCTTTTCTCACTCCTGAAGGGTCCAGGACAGTGCCATCAGCTGGTTTAACTCCCATCTCTCTGATGAATTTGCTCTCTTTTCTCCAATCCACCCTTCACCATTGGTGCTGTCTGATTGGTTCTGCTTTCCCTTGTCCCCTTCTCCACCCTCTATACACTCTTACTAGTGGCCTCAACCAACATCACCTCAGATGTGTCAAACCAAACACCTGCTTGTCCCCTGGTCTCCTCCTCTTGTATTTCCCTTCTTAAGTGAAAGCATCTCCACTAACCGAGTTGCCAAGCTTAAACACTCAGACACTTCTTTCTCCCTCCTCATCTGCATTTTATCACAAAACCTCTGGATTCTCTGGGGAACATAGGTAAGGTAACTAATATTTATTGATCATCTATTATATAATCAGAAAAACATGCAAGACACCCCACATAGGTGATGTCATTTAAATCTTCACAATTTGTGGTTTTAGAATTATGAACATTTTGTCCATCAGTAAATTGAGGCTCTAAAGGCTACTGATTTTCCCACAGTCTCACCTCTAACGAGAGGCAGAGGCTGACTCCAGAGCACATGCTCCCTTGTGCTTCAAGGGCAAGATCAAAGTGGTGGTACATGCTGGAGGCATAGAAGAAATCAGAAGTGTATCATTGTAACACTTGACTTGGAGACAGACATGAATGTGAAAACACCTGGCTCAAGTCATTTTTACTTCTTTTGTATGCTTCTATGAAATAATCATGATGTTGGATCTCTTGTATCCAAGTCCGTCCTACCTGCATGAGAAACAAAGGGAGGCACGCTGCCTCCCTTGTCTTCACACACTGCAAGGCTGAGGGCATATGCCAGGGTGAGCATTTGATCCAGTGCCAGGTGCAGAGACACCACGGAGCAGGTGCCAAGGCCCCGGGGCACAGGGCTGCACACAGTCGTGTTTCCCCAGGGATCGTTAATCCTTTGAACATCTTGGGTTCACACAGCTCACAATGCCTTCCAGCTGGTTATCCTATGCTTTAAAATCTTCATTTCAGAATACTGGCAATAAGCAGTACAGACAATCAAGCCTTTGTTCACATTTCTACCAGTTTTAGAGCTTGAGGAGGTTTGAATTTTTTAGGTCATGGAAGAGAAACTGCACTGCCAGGCAAAGTGCTTCTCGGTGTGGTCCATTAAACTGCAGCCTGTTCCTCCTTATTCAAAGATCTGATAGACTTCCCGGGTGGCTTGGCTCAAATTCACAGGCTCTATACCCCCTGCAGTGCCGTGTAGTCTGACTGATTCTTGTGGTGGCTGCTCCCTCACCCCATGGCTACACTCAGAGATGACCCTGCTGCCACATGAAGATGGTTAGTTAGACTCCTTAAAGTCCTTTGAGATGAAGAGACTCATACTGAAGCAAGTCACTGTTGAGCCCGATCTTTTTTAACCAAACTCTGACAACATGAATCATTCATTTGATAAGTTCCACAGTGATGCACCACAGAAATTTTGAATCATGTTAAATGGTTGTCTACTTTGCTTTCTGCAATGCTGTCCCCTTGTCCTGCCATTGACTTCTTTTACACTCCCCACAGTGCCTAGCACAACATCCATTCCTGACACACTGTCGACTGTCTACCTACCACACTGCGGTTTGATCAAAGCAAAGGGCAGCCAGCAGCTTGTAGCAGGAAAATGCTCTCTTCCTGAAGCGGAAAAGCTTTCTAGAGGCCACAAACTCTAATGCTCAGGCATAATAAAAACAATGCTTTCAGGAAGGAATTTACTAATCTGAGGGGGCTAATTTAATTTTTGCTCATGTATAGCTATGCATTGTCATTGCAAGCTTTGTATGAAACGTTTCCCTAATATTCCCTATTCACTAAGGAGGGGCAGCCGCCAGGAGCAATGATTTCTACCATCACCCCTATTACAGGGGAGCTGCCTACCAAAGCGCCTCCTTCCCCCTGCTCCATATTGTGGGTTCTCCAGTATTTTCTAAGGCTCCTGGGGATGTGTGCATCCCTCCTCCTGAGCCCTGCTCAGTCTGTCCCTAGGGAAACATCCTCATTTATGGTGGTTTAATAGTAGCCTCTTACTATATACCACTTCCACAGTTCATTGCAGCAGAGCATGTGGCATTCAGTCACTGCATCTCAGATCCCATTTTCCCTCTTGTATGGGCAACTGCCCATGTGTACTCTTGGTTGATGTCTTTCCTCTGTAAGTCACTATGGATCTCACTGCTGGGATAGGATTCAAAACGGGCCCCTTGAGACTCTTGTGCCGTTATAAAAACTAAATGTTGTGTACGTTTGTAACAACTCTGCTAATGTTTCTAAAGTCTTAAATCGTCTCTTCTCACAAATCAGTGGCATTTGGGACTCCACCATAAGCTTTAATGAATTACTGTCTTCATGGTTTTCAGAGACTGGCTGAATACTAATTGCTTTTGTGCCAACTGTCTACAAAAATAATGTTTTGTTGTTGTGTTTATTGTTGTCCTAGCATGAGCTGCCCTGTGTATGCCTTATCCAGTCACCTGCTGACTGCCACCATGGGCCTCTGGATTGCCCTGATGCTGAATACCCTTAACTGTTCATGCCCCACCTGATAAAGAACAGGATGTGAGGTCACTTCCCCCAACTTCGCTCTCTCTCAGCAGGAAGCAGCTTGGAGATGTTGCCCATTTTTCCATAGAAATGGAATGTAAAAATAAGTAGTAGGGAAATAGAACAGTGGTTCACTTTATGCTTTTAATGTAGCCCTTGCTGCTCTGTCAATAAAAGCCCCCAAACCAAACCAAACCAAACCAAACCAAACCAAACCAACACAACAACAACAACAACATCAAATGGGTCCTTTGATAAGGTTTTTCTGTTGTCTGTGTCCTGGAGCAGTGCCTTCAAACTTCAGTGGGCTTACTGAAGTTACTGAAAGCTCCTTGGTCAACAGATCTTAGAAGAGGTTGGAGATTTTTGCATATGTGACAAGCACCTAGGTGCTCTCCATGTGCACTGATGACCACATTTCTTTGGATGCATGGCCCTGGATTCAATGATACTGTGACAGCATATTTGATGGGCCACCCCAAGAAAGCCCATGTTCCAGTTTGGGACACAGAGTTACTTCCCCTGATCCTACAGCTTCCCCTAACCTCTCTCCCTAAATTTAAATGAGAGTGTGGCCTTCTAACAGGAGGCTGTATCCAGTTTGTCAAAACCTCAAATGCAATAAATGGAATAGTTTGGCCCCATCACGTTTCTGGACTGGTCTCCTGCCCTCTTTCTTATCTCATTCACCTTCCCAGGAACTCATATTGGCTGAAAGGTCACTATGAGCCAGGTTCTATCTCTTGATCCCTAAAAATTTCCTATGCTCTTTCATTCCTCAGGGCTTTTTCATATACCGCCCCTTTACCTGGAGTCCCCTCTGTTCTCTTATCTGCTGTTGAGTGGGGAGTGTTCCTGGATCTTCCCAGGTGGGGTTGGTCAAACCATTCTCTTTCCTTTCACAGCTTCCTGGACAGATGTTTTATTTTGGTCATTTTCCTGTCTTTTTCCCTTACATGTACAGACTATAAATTCTTTAGGGACCTTGAAAGTGTCTTGCCATTCATTACTAATGTCCATCCTGGTACCTTTCTATGCTCTTTGAATTAATGCAATAAAGTGAATTCTGCCTGCAAATGTATTTACTCTTTAGAACAGTCAAATCCTCTCTCAACTCCTTGGCTGTGAGGCTAAGAAAGCAGTATTCACATGATTCTGTCCGTCAGCCCACTATACTAGAAGACAAAGAATAAGGAAAAATGGGAAGGAGAAGGAACTTGAGAAGACTGAAGGTCAGGCAGGATGTGTCTACAGAGCTCCCACGGTTTGTGTTCGATGCCCAGCAAGACTTGCCAAACACAGCAGAATTAAACATCACCATGTGTTACTCTGAGAGGCAGAATCTGATGAAGAGCATGGTGCCCTGGATTAGACGACCCGGCCTTAATCTGAGCAAGCAACATTCCTTTTAGAGCCCTGTTTTCCTGATAGAACCATTACTCACTACACAGGCAGTAGCTGTAGGATATGAATGGATTTATCCACAACTAGCACTTATCTCAGTGCCTGGCACAAGGTAAGCACCATCTGCATCCATCATAGTTACCATGTTACATCTTTACCACATTTACCTGAGGGACACTAAAAAAACAAGCTTGGTGCCTAGCTGGGTGACACTGGGCAAGTTACCAAGTCTTACCTAACCTTCACAAACTTTCATATTTTCAAGTGGGGATTCCATAATGTCTTAATTCTGTGGTACCACCCATGGAAAGTCACTTCACTGATTTAATGACAGATTTTTTTGTAGGAGTCTGGAGGAAGAAGATATTAATGGTACATATCATCAGAGAACTTCATCTTAGATTTGAGGAAATATGGCTGGTTGAAAAGCCTTGAGAGCATCTCTGGGAACTCCTGAGCACAGTGCTTGCTTGACAGGAAATTTCCAGTACACACAGCTGTATTGTCACTATTATGAATAGAAGCAGCCCATGAATTGGAACAGCACTCACTTCAGGATTTGTGCCTTTGTCTATAGCTTCCTACACAGGAGAGGTCCTTCAGGGATAATTTTCTCTGTGCTTTGATTCATGAGATGGAAATGGCCAATCTCATCAGTTAAGAAGCTGAGAACATGTATCTAAATATTTGATAGAAACTAATCTTCAATCACTCAACAGAAGTCTTCTTCAGAAGACAGATATCACTGCTGATGTGAGTCCATCTATTTTAATTAGCAGGCATTGAGGCCAATTATCCAGTTATTTCAGTGCTATCCATTGCACCCATGAGAGGGGTGTACGGCAGACTCTGGTGGCTGGCTGACTAAGCTTCTTCCTGACTCCATTCCTCTTGCTATTTTTCCCTTCTGACCAAGGGATGGTCAGTGGGGGTCTGTTATAGGCTTTCTGGGGAACTTTTGCTTTCCTTATAAATGTTGTCTATTCCTCTCCTTCCTTTTTCCTAAAAGAACATACAAAATATGTCAGGAACTTCATCAATCATTGAACAACTGTGAGGAAAAGAAGAGAACCAAGGAGATTTCTGCACTGGATTTTTAGAGTTGCTGAATAAATTATAGAAATTTTATGTGAGAAAAAGAAAAGTCCATTTGTTTAAACTGCTCTAGTTGAATGTGGTGCTACTTGCAGCTGAATGCATTTTTAATTAATGCAGCATGGCACAAAAATGAATTTTTTAAATTTATTTAATTTTGATTCATTGAACACAAATGGAGTGCAGCTATTGTTTCTCTGGTTGTACACAAAGGAGAGTCACACCATCTGTGCAGTCAAACATGTACACAGGGCAATGGTATCTGTCACACATTCTGTTATTCTTACCCCCCACCCCAGCTCCACCCCTCCCTTCCCTCTATGCATTCAGTCCTTCCTCCATTCTTGCCTCCCTTCCACCCCGCATTATGCATCATCATTCACTTATCAGAGAGACCATTCGGCCTTTGGATTTTTGGGATTGGCTAATCTCACTTAGCATTAACAGTCTCCAACATCATCCATTTACCTGTAAATGCCATAATTTTATTCTTCTTTATGGCTGCAACGATGAATATTTGCTGTGGTGAAACACTGTAAATGTGTGCTAAGAACCAATGCAACAAGAGGAAGACAGGCAGACAGGTTACTAAAGACTCGTTTTAGATGTTCCTAAGTGCCTGTAGAACTCAAATCAATAATTCCAGCCCCACTCTATACATTCCCTTGGAGGCTGTATGAATATTTTCCTCAGGCAGAAATCACTAACTCAAGCCAAATTCAGCTACCAGAGGTCCAGAGCCACCCTGAGTTGGAATATGTGGGCCTGTATTAGTTCAGATTATTTCACTTGAGATACTGAATCCCATGAACCCTTCTTATCTTTTTTTTTTTTTTTTCCTTTTTGGTGCCAGGAATTGAACCCAGCAGTGCTTAACTACTGAACCACATCCCTAGTTCTGTTTTATGTTTTATTTTGAGACAGAGCCTCCTTAAGTTGGTTAGGGCCTCACTAAATTGCTGAGGCTGGCTTTGAACTTGTCATCCTCCTGCCTCAGCCTTCCAAGTCGCTGAGATTACAGGCATGGACCACCATGCCTGGCTAATGCCACGAACATTTCTGAACCAAAGGGGAAGATTTCTAGAGTTGGTCCATATCTTGAAAAACTGAGGTCAACAATCCATATGCTTCAGCTACTATATTACAAATAATAGAAACAGGATGGTGCTTTTATTAGGCAAAATGAAAAGAAGTAAGTAATTAAGACTACCCATGAAATTTTCAGACTGTCCAGGGGTAGCCATGGGCAGTTACCCTTTCATTGGATATAGGACAGGAACCATGATTCTGGGATGAACAATGCCTATTTACAATGGTCACAGTACTCTGGAGACAAAATTGAAATACTCAGATTCATGGCTCCCTGAGAGCCTGGGGGTGGAGGATGGGCCAGGCACTGTGCTTATCCATCTTTGTATTCCAGCACCTACACACAGAATCTGGTATTCAACAGAAATTTGCTAAATGATGAATAAATGAAATTGTTTCTATTAATACTGAGTTGGTAATTCAAGTTTCATTGCTATACTCTTAAGTATATTACATTTGTGAAAACCAACTTAGTGACTAATGATTTAGGTTATATAAACATTCAATAGCAGAGTCCCCTATAATTATGTTTGTGTTTGATTAGGACAACTATAATTTGTGCCTGCCCATTTAATTGGTTTTAGTATAATGCACATTACAAGTTAACTTGGAGAGTCTTCCAGTTAAGACAATTTTCTTATTGAGTTTAGAATCTATTTTCCTACTGGAAACCAGATAATGCAACCAAAAAGGTTTCAGATCTCTCTTCCTTCCATTTGCCAATTCTTATATTCTGTGTTACAGAAATAAAACTCTGAATCATATTTCCTCATTGTGGCCAGGTGCGGCAGCTCACGCCTGTAATACCAGTGACTCAGGAGGCTGAGGCAGGAGGATTGCAAGTTCAAAGCCAGACTCAGCAAGTTAGTGAGGATCTAAGCAATTTAGTGAGACCTTGTCTCAAAATAAAGACTAAAAAAGGGCTGGGATCTGGCTCAGTGGTTAAGGACCTCTGGGTTCAATAACCAGTACCAAAAAAAAAAAAAAATCCTCATTATGCATATTTACAGTGCTATTTTTCTTCACTTACAATGATGTTAATGATAAAAAAGTTAATATGATGCACTATGAAAACGAAAACTTGCAGTCCTTGGTGAGCAACTACTGATCCAAGTGGAAGTGAAGGAATTTTTTAAAATACATGTTTGTAATCTGAACAGCTGATTTATGACCCAATTGCAATATATCCAGCATTTGGGTGGTTTTTGTACATTATTTACTTAAGCTTTTTTTTTTATGTAATCAGGGGAATGAGGATCAGAGAGGGTGAGTGTCTTATCCTTGGTTACTTTGTAATTGGTGGTGCCTAGAGCAAACCCAAGCCTGTCTGAGAGTAAAACTTCATGTGCCTCCCACTAGGCCTACTGCCTGGAATGCTTTGGGAAGGCCTCTCTGAGGATTAAAACCCTGATTCCAAACAGCATCACTACAGGTGTATTCTACCTTAAGAAAATCTAGCCCACAGAGCAGAGATATGAGAGAGTTCCCTCACTTCCTATCTTAGTAAGCTTTTTTCACTGATGTGACTGAAAGACCTGACCAGAACAATTGTAGAGGAGGAAAAGTTTATTTAGGGGCTCACAGTTTCAGACACAGTCTCAGTCCATAGACAGCTGGCTCCATTTCTCAGGGCTCAAGGTGAACCTGAACATCATGGTGAAGGGAAGCAGCTCACACTATGATCAGGAAGCAGAAGGACTCCACTTGCCAGGTACAAAATATACACCCAAGGGCATGCTCCGAGGGACCCACCTCCTCCAGCCATACCCTACCAGCCTTCAGTTCAGGGGGATTAATTCACTGATTGGGTTAAGACTTTCATAACCCAATCATTTCTCCTCTAAATCTTCACACAGGAGCTTTTGGGGTTTATCACATTTAAACCATAACATTTCCCACCAGGATGTAGGGCATGTACCTGAAGGAACATTTTGCTATACTTATAAGTGATTTCTTTCACAGAACTATTTTGCATTCTCTTTTTGTCAGGGAAACAATCATTGTGAGGTATTCTTAAGGGACATAGCATTCATCAAGGAATTTTTAAAAAATTCTTTTTTTTTTTTAAATTTACTTATTGATTCATTGAACACAAATGGAGTACAGCTATTGTTTCTCTGGTTGTACACAAAGTAGAGTCACACCATCTGTGCATTCATACATGTACACAGGGCAATGATGTCTGTCACACATTCTGTTATTATTCTTACCCCCCCACCCCGACCCCACCTCTCTCTTCCCTCTATGCTATCTATCCTTCCTCCATTCTAGCCACCCTTCCCCCCTGCATAATTCATCATCATTCACTTATCAGAGAGACCATTCGGCCTTTGGATTTTGGGGATTGGCTGATCTCACTTAGCTTAACAGTCTCCAACATCATCCATTTACCTACAAATGCCATAATTTTATTCTTCTTTATGGCTGAATAATACTCCATTGTGTATATATACCACAGTTTCTTTATCCATTCATCTATTGAAGGGCATCTAGGTTGGTTCCACAATCTAGTTATTGTGAATTGAGCAGCTATGAACATTGATGTGGCTGCATCACTGTAGTAATTTGATTTTAAGTCCTTTGGGTATAGGCCAAGGAGTGGGATAGCTGGGTCAAATGGTGGATCCATTCTAAGTTTACTAAGGAATCTCCACACTGCTTTCCAGAGTGGCTGCACCAACTTGCACTCCTACCAGCAATGTATGAGTGTACCCTTTTCCCCACATCCTCGCCAACACCTGTTTTTGCCTGTTTTCTTAATAAGAGACATTCTAATTGGGGTAAGATGAAATCTTAAGGTGGTTTTGATTTGCATTTCTCTTATAACGAGGGATGTTGAACATTTTTTCATAAATCTG
>JAJEJO010000559.1:205453-295136 GCA_020662805.1 Glaucomys volans | reverse complement strand
ACTTTGTTTTCAAGATTAAATATTTTGTCTTCATTGTCTGAGGTTCTGTCTTCCAAGTGATCTATTCTGTTAATTATGCTTTCTATTGAGTTTTTAACTTGGTTTATTGTTTCCTTAATTTCCTTGTTTCCTTCAAGGATTTCTGTTTTTTTTTTTTTCTCAGAACTTCTCTCTCTTTATTGAAATGATTTTTTGCTTCCTGCAATTGCTCTATTAGCTGGTTATTCATAGCCTGAATCTGCTCTCTCGTCACATCATTCTCTTCTCGGATCATTTTAATTATGAACATTCTGAACTCCCTTTCTGTCATTCCTTCTACCATGCTGTCTTTGGGTTCTCTTGATATATCATCTAGGTTTGTTTGGGACATTTTCTTCCTGTGCTTTCTCATGTTGCTTGTGTATCTTCCCCTCTAGAAGTGCGAGTCTGAGGGATTGCAGTTTCCCTGTAAAGCCTTATAGTGTCCCTGCAGATTTCCAATACCTCACTTTGAAGAGATTATTAGTCGCAGTACACCATATAAGCAATATGTGTCCTTAAACCATATAGAACCATTTAGATATAAACTGCGTTATAGTATACAGAAATGAGTGCAAATTATCTACTGCAAAATCGATAGGTTTACAACAAGGACCTCAATTTCAAATAGTGGAAAAAGAAAATGCTGAGTGGTTTAGAATATAATGTTAATGAGATAGGCGCCTATTTCATAGGAATAGTGAGAGCGGAATTAGAGGAAATAAGTTTTTAGCATGAGAAAAGAGAATGAGTCTCCAAGGACACTGCTATATTAGAGCATGATAGAATGATAAGGGTATTAATAGGAAGGAAGTGGGAATGTAGTAAGTATATTAGGAATAATTGGAATATTACTATTTAGACATAAAAAAAGGAAGAAAGTTCTCCCGTAAAATTATATTGTACTATTCAAACCTCCTGTTGTTCAGTAGTCTGATGCCTGTCAGGTAATGCTGTGTCCCAAGAAGGATGCTGTCCCACTGCCTCCAAGTCAGGGATAATCAATGTTTGTGGGCTAAGGTAACCTGCTGTTGTTAGATGGTCAGCAACAGCATGGGTGCCGGCCTGAGACTAGACCAGGTACAGGGTGCAGGCCTGGGTTTGGAGCTGGATATGGCGGCCCAATGGCTTGGTGGGTATGTGTTCACAGCTGGAGCTGCTGGGGGTCAGGCCCGAACCTGGCCTAGGGATGGTGATTTCCCAGCGGCTCCTGGAGTCCTGTGCTCACTTGCGGGCTGGCGCTGGAGCCTGGTCAGTGACTCCGAAGCCGCTGCTGGGGACCCGCACTCACTTTCTGGCTGGCACAGGCTCAGGTTAGTGACTCTGAAGCAGCTGCGGGGTCCGGCGCTCCTGGGTGGTAGCTGCCCAAGCCGGGCTGAGCACAGCCCGGCAGAGTTGGTTCCAGAGCGGCGACTGGGGACCTCTTATATGTGATTTGAATATAAAATCTCGTTGAGGGCCATATTCCTGCTGTTTGAATCCTGAGCAAGTAGGAATCCACGGAGCAAGTAGGAATGCAGCCTTCCTCTAGCCCGCCATCTTGAATCCCCCTAAAAAATTCTTTTAAATAATGTTCTTTATGATAAGGCCAGATGTCACTCACTCTGATTTTTTAATTTAAATATAATCAAGTGAAGAATGAATTTATTTGAAAAGATTCTAGAGAGGACTGGGGTTGGGAGGGCTTAGATTGTCCAAAAGGGTCAAAGCCACTACTACTAAACTAAAAAAACATAAAATAAAAAGACTTCTGCTTTATTTTTAAACCTTAGACAAATTTTGGGTTTTAGGTCAAAATGTTGATTTTGTTTTTTAAAAATATGTTTGCTTTGATTATAATGTGTTCATATGGTTCAGAAATACAACGTTTTGACTAGATTATGATGTGTTTGTATGGCTCAGAAATAAATCTGAAAAGGTTAACATGAAATATCTCCTCTACCACTCCCCTCCCCTCTCCATTTGCTTTCCTCGCATTAATTAGGTAACATCAATTCTGGGTCAGCCTTTCAGAGATGTTTAGAGTGAAACTAAGTAAATACAAATGCATATACACACATGTATTCCATAACTCACTTTAAAAAATAAATATCAACATACAATACACTCTGTTTTGTAATTTGCTTTGTGTACAGATGCACTTTAGTCTACCATATATGTGTACCATAATTTAACTGCCCCCCCATTTGATGCACATGAAGTTTCTAATGTTTTTACTGCAATGATTAACCTTGCAAACATTTTATACACGTCCAGGTACATCTGTAGGATAAATCCTAGAACTCCAATTGCTAGGTCAAAGAATGTGTGCATTTGCAGTCTGATAGATAACTCCATATCATTCACGGGAATTGAGCCAAGTTACTCTGCATAAGCTATGTATGGAAATCTGTTTCTTCATAGCCCCAACAATACAATGAATTATCAAGTTTTTGAAGTTTTGCTAATCGGAGAGATGAAAAAATGTTATCTCAATACAAATTGAATTTATATTTCTCTTACTACGAGTTAAGATGAATATTTTTCACATGTTTGGGCCATTTGCAATCCCTTTTTTGTGACCTATTTTTCATATATGGATTTTTCTTGTTTTTCTTCTGCTTCATTTTTCCCTATTGATTTCTAGGAGCTCTTTATACAACTGATAAGTTTAGTCCTTTTTCTGTGATGTAAGTTACAAATATTTGCTGTTCACTTTTTTGATTTTGCCTAAGGTGTCTTTTATCAGTTAGAAATTTCCTTCCTTCCTTCTTTCCTTCCTTCCTTCCTTCCTTCCTTCCTTCCTTCCTTCCTTCCTTCCTCTCTCTCTCTTTTCTTTCTTTCTTTCTTTCTTTCTTTCTTTCTTTCTTTCTTTCTTTCTTTCTTCCTTTCTTTCTTCTTTCTTTCTTTCTTTTCTGAGTTTCACAGTCTGCATTCCCATGTTTGATTTCTGTTAAATATCTTTGTTGTCCCTATGATAATTCAAGCAGCTCCAGTGAGCTGGGGTTGATTTTTGATTCTGCAATCAAAAGTGAATTAATAAGACAGCAATTAATGCTTTCTTGGAAGTGTTTTTTATTAATTCTGTAATATGGGAGAAAAAAACTGAAAAAACACAAATTAAAATGATCTAGGACACTTATCAGTAACAATATGAACACTTATGTACTAAGTTTCATGGGAGATCTGCCTATTAGAAGTTGATTTAAGTCTTGAGAAATGAAGCCATATGAAAGACAAAATGATTTCAGACTTAAGCATAGAAATTTATTTAAATATAAATTTAATTTATAGCATGGGTGTGACTATTAAAAATTATGAAGAGCTAGATTAATAAGTCTCCTGCTCATTGCTTTAAGAAATTCAAATTTCAGACCCAGAGCTTGAGGTATGGCCTGTGAGCTACACTGTCTTCAATGCTGACTTTTCCTCACAAGAAGGAAAGGTTGGGCCACTCACTGATGAGGCTGACCCAGGCTTTTCTAGATGGGGCTGCCAGGCCGGGCTGGGTAGGTCTCTGCACTGCCTCTGCTCTGATGGAAGAGTTGAGGGCAGAGGAGTGGGCCTGGCTAGAACTAACATGTGGTTCCAGAGGATGTAGCAGGTAAGAGACAGTCTACTTTTCCTTTTGTCTAGATAAGAATGTCCAGATTAAAACATGTGCCCTGAATCTGGATACCAGGTACCAAGTTTCATGGGAGATCTGCCTGTTAGAAGTTGATTTAAGTCTGGAGAAATGGAGCTATATGAAAGAAAAAATGATTTCAGACTTAAATATAGAATTTAATTTAAATATAAATTTAATTTATAGCATAGGTATAACTATTAAAAATTATGAAGAGAGCTTTATGGGGTCTATTCTCCATTCAAATAAATATCTGATTCTATTTTTCACATGTACACAAAAGATTTAGCAGGAAACAAAATAGAATTAAGGGGCTGGGGTTGTGGCTCAGTGGTAGAGTGCTTGCCTGGCATGTGTGAGGCCCTAGGTTCGATCCTCAGCACCATAAATAAATAAATAAATAAATAAATAAATAAATAAATGTATGTCTATTGACAACTAAAAATATTTAAAAATAGAATGTATTCACAAAACATATAATTTTTTTCGAAAAATAACGATTTTGGAAAAGGCGATTTTGCTGCATCTTTGGGACTTCTCAGCCATAGAGCTCTCTGACACATTGCCTCTACTGAGTACCTGTAGGTTGAGGGATGTTTCTGTGCCATTATTCTTGTTTCAGATGCTAATTCCATTCACAAAAGTCTGGCTTATATACACACTATCCACCTTTGCCCCAGTTTTGTTCATAATCATTTTTGTTCTCCACTTTCCCTCTTGAAAATAACAATAAGTAGGGGAACAGTGAGCTAATCAAGAGATTGATTGCTGGGTAAAATTAATCTTTATATATCAAAATAAAGCAGTGCAGAAAAACAAGAGTTGAACTAGCGCATCATGAAGGAGAGAGCTGTTCCTGCTGCCAACCTTGTCAGGAATGACCTCAGCTCAGCCGGTGGGGAGCCCCTGGGGCTGCTCTGCGGCTGTGGAGTGAATGAAGCATAGGCTGTGTCTCCTGGGCAAAGCAACATAGAGAACCTAGATATCACTCACATCAGTCAACTGAAAAACCTGGTGGCTGCCTCTTTGGTATGATGGAAATATTTTTATAGTTTTCAGAGCAGAGACAAGGTTTGAGAACTTCGGATGGGATGTGGGATGGAGTGATGGAGAAGAAACCCATGTTAGTGATCCTCAACACTATTTTTCAAAACCATATGAGAGCTTTTAAAGAAAATGCCAATAGCAGGAGTTTTTTTTTTTCTTCACACGATTGATTTGGCATGAAGCTTAGCGCTCCTATAGTTTAAAAGCTCCTCCAGGTGATGATTATGTTCGGTTGGTGCCAGGAAACCCCTGGAATAGATGATAGACACACTCACTGGTGGCAGGGAATGGGAGAAGAAGTGTCCCAGGAGAAAACAGCAGGCACTGACAGGGTCTGCCCCGGGGCCTCTCTCCCAGCTCTTAGCAGGATTCCAAAAGCTATTACTCCTGTGTATATCACACAGTGCCAGATATCAAGGAGTCTTTCTACCGAGAAAATTCAGTCTTGGTCATCACAAAGTGCTCAGCTTGGCACATGAAAAAGTTACTAACCTAGTGTCTTAGGACAAATTCTAGACATTGCTTTCCCAAGTATGGGCATGGATGCTGTCAATTAACCCTTGTTTTTTTCTTTGTCAGCTTTCTTTTGACGATCCAATGCTACTTAAGTAACTGTGTTACTGGCAATGTGCAAAAATGGACTTTCTTGAGAACTATTGAGTTGAAGAAAGCTAATGAAGAACTTTCACAGTGGTTTGCACTTAGGTCAGTCTGGGTGAAAGGATGTGGAAAGAACATAAGCTTTCGTACTCTAGCCAGGGAACTGATCCTTGTATAGATCCAGTTCTCAGAGTCTTTTAGAAAGACTCAGGGACTGCAATTGTAACTTATGACTGCACCAGTGAAATATTGTCTGGTGGTGAAGGAGAAACTTGATAATTAGTATTTTGACTAATGTGTGAATCAATGACAAGCTATTTTGACTACTGTCAATTCAGAAATGGGAAATGTTTTATCAGTGGCTACAGGTAACACTCAGCAAAGAACTAGTAGATGACATCCACTAATGATGCTTGTATTTGAACTATATTAGCTTATCAAATCACTAACAGATTTCTCAGGGTTTCTTTATGGATAAGGTTATGATTCAATAGCTAACCAAGAAAATCCTGCAACTCTTACCACAAAGGAGAAGGGATTCCTTTGTGAACTAGTTGTGCACTGGTATTTTTAGAACTTGTACATTGAAGATAGAGCCCCTTGCTGGATTTTGCTCTGGCGGCTTGAATCTAAATTTAAACAGAAATAGCAGTTTTCAGCTGTGGTGGTCCACTGGTATCATTTGAGAAGCTTTTAAAAGGCCCAGGGTGCATCCCAGACCAAATAATTTAACACCTCTTGGGGTGGAGTCCAGGCATCAATAATTTGTCAAGTTCTCCAGGTGATGCAATATGCAGCCAGGGTGAAGCTCTACCGACATAGAGCCGTCTGTGGGGCACTCAATTTCTTTACTGCTTTGCTCTAGTTTTACTCAGGAGGTTACAAGATCAATGTCAAAATTTCAAGGAACATTTCAAAAAAACATGAAAAAAATCATAATGTAGTTGTCTACAACTACAATTGCCTACAACTACAATTTCAAGGAACATTTCAAAAAAACATGAAAAAAATCGTAATGTAGTTGTCTAGGTTGTATGTAGGTTATGATTCAGTAGCTAACCAAGAAAATCCTGCAACTCTTACCACAAAGGAGAGGGATTCCTTTGTGAACTAGTTGTGCACTGGTATTTTTAGAACTTGAACACTGAATAACAGTGTATAACACTGTTTGGCTATGATTTTGGCTATGATTCTCTTGATTATTATATTTAGCATCTATTTTTTTATGTCTGGGTATAAAACTTTGATTCCTTTTTGTCATTTATGTATTACTTCAAAAAAACTGTATAACAGACCCTATATTAACAGAAGTAGTAGTTAAAAGCAGCAAAAACAATAACTAGCATTATAGATAATTTTATTCATGATAAAAACATGTGAAGTAGGTATTATTATTGCCTCTGTTTAACAAATGAGAAAGCTGAATTGGAGACTATAGGAATACATGCGAATGCTCAAAGAAATCTCTTCATCATATTCCCTTTTAAATTCCTGCATCAGACAAGAGGTCAGAAGAAGACAGGACCAGACAGACTGCCCTCTGCAGACAGATTCAAAAGAATCAGATTTACCAGCAGGGGAGATTCAGAGAGATCTGGTGGGTCAGGGCCTTCCCACTCAGCATATTTTATCCAAAGTTTAGACTTTGGAATTTTTTTTTTTTTTTTTTTTTTTTTTTTGGTGGGACTGGGGATTGAACTCAGGGCCTTAGTGATTGCAAGGCAAGCACTCTACCAACTGAGCTAGATCTCCAGCCCCAAGACTTCAGATTCTTATAGGTATTCACACCTCCTCTGCAGAATGGAGGCTATTTGAAAAATATCTTGAACAAATTGGAACTACTTGATAAATAAATGAGCAAAATGCCCCTTAACTAAATATCACTGAAGTTAGACTTAAAATGGGGTAAACTTAACTTTATAAAACTTGAGAAAAATAAGAAAGGACCCGAAATTGCAAGATTGAAAATCAACAACTAAACAACAGCTCCAGAAGCAGGTGCTGGGTTACAGTTCCGTAATCTTTTAGCATTCAGAATGCCAGCTGGTAAAGGGGAGCCCTTCAGGGACTAAGGCCTCTAGCAGATGTCTTATCATCAGATCTGTAGCAGATGGAGCCATGGTGTCCTCCAATCCTCTCCTGCCATGCCGGGTGTGGGAGTGGGAGCCCAGGCTATGGGAAGGAATGGGAGGGGAGGATCCTGAGTGCATTTTATTTCTATATGGAAGGAAAAAACATCCTCTACCTTTCATTAACAAGGAAGGAGAAGAAAGAAGAGAGAATTTGCAAGTGAGAGGCATCATTTTATGTGCATGAGATATCCTGGCCTCTGGAAGTTGAAGGGGGTAGTAGAACAAAAATTTTTGATTGGAAACATTCTTACTTATATTTATTCTCTGTCATATTTGTTTCAGAATGGCCAGATTACTATAGGGGAGAAACAGAAAATAGACCACTTCGTGAAACTTGTAAGTTATGAGCCAGAAAATCTCAGTGCACAGCAATTTAAATATTGCTCCCAAGAACTCTTGAAGAATCATAGCCAAAAGGATTATTATTTTTAGCATGTATTTTTTTATGTCTGGGTATAAAACTTTGATTCCTTTTTGTCATTTATGTATTACTTCAAAAACACTGGCTAATGTAACAAGAGGTGGACAGCAGATACCAATCATATTCACAAGGATGTCTTTTTTTTCTGTTTGCAAAAAAGAAAAGAAAGTTCTAGTAGAACCTAATCTTCAGAGGATGTGAATGTGTTGTCTGGTAAACATTTTAACGTGGAACTTTACAATCTTTACCATTTATTTCTTCTTTTATCCCAAGCTTTTTCCACTCAATTTAAGAAGGAATTGGCCACTGAAACCACAGGCCAGAGGACATCAGCAAAGAGTGATTAGCTACCAGGGAAACCCTTTTAGTTTTCACTTAAAGGAACTTGACAAGAAAGTGAAGTATCTACTCAGATATTACCCTTTCTCCAGGAGAAATCATTTCTGATTCTTTTTTACCTCAAATGATAATGGAACAAGAGTGAAAATCTCTCAAACTTATTGAGAAATATTTTTTCCATAAGCAATTGATTAGATCCTTTTTAATAATGAACTCAGCTCATTCATATATCTCTCAATGTAATTTATTGAATGTTGTATTTTCCATGGCTCATTAAGCTAAGGGACAGAGGAGCTTAGTCCTGTTGAGAAGCTACTCATGACACTAACATGACTTATGTTAAATTTGACTTTAGTTAATAGTCTAAAGTTTGATCTTGTCAACTTTTTCTATCAAATGTGTTTCTAGTGATGCAGAAGTAATGCCTGATGTATTTGGAAATTCAAACTTTTATTACATTTGATTGTTCACAAGTTATTTGGCATGCCACTTGGAAAGAAGATGGGGTGTCCAGGAAATAGTGTAGAACCAAAACACACTTGATACTTACTCCCTGTGATACTTCTGAACTAGCCTGTGCCACCTGTACACTCTCACCTACGGCACATGTTTGCTTTGAAAATGAAAACTTGCTTTAATATGAGTCCACCTAAGGAAGCATCATGTATCAGGTTACTTTTTTTTCTTTTTAAGAAGTAAAGCAGCATCATGTAAGAGGCAAATATACTTCCAAAATTATGTAGTCTGGCCCCAAACCAAATATAAATGTTTTTCCATTCAGTGTTTTAGATTATCTGTATAATTATCTCCATTAGCAGAGCCAATCAAGAGTTAACTGTCAAATGCCTAAGACAGTTGCTCAAATTATTCTTATTTAGGTGATAAGGACACACATTTCTCTGGAACTTATGTAAAATCCTAAAAACACACAATTCTTTTTTTTTTTTTTTTTTGGAACCAGGGACACTCGGCCACTGAGCCACATCCCCAGCCCTATTTTGTATTTTATTTAGAGACAGGGTCTAACTGAGTTGCTTAGGTCCTCGCTAAGTTGCTGAGGCTGGCTTTGAACTCACAATCCTACTGACTCAGCCTCCCAAGTCGCTTGGATTACAGGCGTGCGCCACCACGCCCCGCTCCAAAAACACACAATTCTTAAGAACTTTGATTCCAGAGAAAGTCCTATGTCATTTATGAATGTCAGGTTTCCATGTATGCTGGAGGAAAGGGATACTCTGCATAACAGGTGTTGGTATTGGGAACTCTGAAGTTTTTTATATTGAATATAAAATATTTATATAAAATATTAAAAATATTTTATATTATAATTGGGCTGATGCATCATTTTGCCATTGGTCCAATTATAATATAAAATATTTCCCCAACACCTTAAAACTGCAAAAATGATCATAATTAAGTATTTCTGATGTATGGAAAATTCAAATATATTTCTAAATGTACAGTTTAATTATTTCCCATCAATGGTTTCACATAAGTTAATTTAAATGATCAAACCACACAAATCTGGCATACACACAGGTAAATATTAATCACTGATGTATGGCTTTTGGTGTAGGTGGCTTTTGGAAATAATCTGCATTTCATTGCTTTTGAAACATTCCTATATCCAAAAAAAAACCTTCCTGAAAATGAAACAAGGGTTTTATCCACTTATTTTTAAAAAAGTAAAATGCCACTTAAAAGTATTACATAAACAAATAGTTAAGAAATCAAGGAGCTGGGGCTGTAGCTCAGCGGCAGAGTGCCTGCCTAGCATGTGTGAAGCACTGGGTTCAGTCCTTAGCACCACATAAAAATAAATAAAATAAAGGTATGCTGTCTATCTGCAACTACAAAAAATTTTTAAAAAGAAATCAAAATAGTACTAAAAGTCTTACAGTAAAAAAATAGTCTCTTATTATTTCCTGCCTCATCCTTCTCCATCACTCAGAAATAGTAACCCCTTCTAACTCTTTGAATTGATCTTTCTGGTATTAGATTCCATATTTCTATGTGCATAACTGCTACCTCTGAATGCATCGGCTTTAGACAATGATTATTGAAAAAGGCTTGCAACTCCCTTCACCGTAGGTATGTTTTCCCTCCTCCCAATATAATTTATGCTTTAACTTATGGTATAGTCCCATTACAAGGACTATGAAAAGATTGTTCACTGCTGAACTAGAAAGTTAATATAATTCCATTTCCTGTCTTGAATTACATTTTATTGTTCCTAGAGTTAATTGCTTTTTTTATTTACTCAGTTTTTTTTTTTATAACATCTGATTAAGTCTTTCCAACAACCTCCAAAACTCTGGAGAATGCACTCAGTATGATTTCTACATGGTCAAATCTGTCATTTAATTTATCGGTCTGTTTCCCTCATGGAGACAGCCTTTCTAGAATCTTCTAGTTTTTCTGCTATAACTTGGCAGGCTGTTCTTGGCCAAGGGCTGAGCTATCCTGTTGGAACTTCCCTTCACTCTCATCCAGGAAGTGTTCCTTATCTCACTCCTGGGTTTGGTCCCCATTTGTCTTCCTCTTTTTTGGTTCACTCCCTTCAGTTTTGTAGAACACATTCTTCAGTAGCTTCTTGAGAAATGGTACACACAGGTACATTTGTTGACTGTGCGCATATCTGAAAATGTCTTTTTTAAATCTTCATGTTTGCATTATAGTCTAGGTTAAAGGTCATTTTCTTTCAGTATTTTGAAGACATAGTCCTTCAAGAGTTGTCTTCCTACCAACTCCTTCAAGAGTTGTCTTCCTACCAGCTGTACTACTCCTCAGTCTTTATCCTAAAGAATAAAAGTCAGTGTATTATAGTGATATACAAATACCTGTGATTAGAGCAGGACAATTCAAATAACCAAATTATAAAACCACCCTAGGTGTCCGTGTATAGAAAAATGGATAAAGAAAGTGTAGTATACATACACAATGGAGTTTTATTCAGCCATAAAGAAGAAAGAACTTATGTAATTTGCAGGAAAATGGATGGAACTTGAGAGCATTATGTTAAGCAAAATAACCCAACTCAGAAAGTCAAGGGTCATATGTTTTCTCTCTATGTGGGACCTAGAGAGAAAAATGGCAGTGAGGGAATCTCAAGAAAATAGAAGGGAGACCAGTAAAATAGAGGAAGGGGACCACAGGGAGGAAAGAGGGGGGGAGAAAAGGTAGTAGGGAACAAAATTGACCAAATTATACCTTTATATTGTGTGCATGTATATGTAATAATGAATCCTACTATTATGAATCAATAAAAAATTTTAAAGAAGAGTTATCTTCCAATTTCTAGTGTTTCTGTTGACAAGTCTAATATTCTTTTTGTTCTTTTTTATGTACATTTTGCCCATCTGTTTTCTCCAGAAGCTTTGAGAATCCTCTCTTTCTTTCTAGTGTTCTAATATTTCAAAATGATGTGCTTGGGAGTAGACCTTTTTACATTCCTTGTGCTGAGGACTTGGAAGCCTTTTCAAACTGGAAATTGATGTCATCCAGTTCTAGGAATTCTCTTTTATTTCTTTAAAAATTTCTTCCTTGCTATCTTTTAATTTCTCTTTATTTCTATTATACCTATTAGTTGGATGTCGGGCATTCTGAGTTTATACTCTCTTTTCTTACATCCACCCGCCCCCCATATTATCTATCCTTTTTGTTCTACATTCCAGGAGATCCTCCTATTGAAAAAAATATTTGGCTATAGCATTTTAAGTGTTTGAATGCTCTTACTTATTCTTTAATTGGTATATACACACACACCCACACACCATCTTATTTCACATTTCTTCTCTTAGATTTCTGAGTATTTTAATTATAGCCTCTTTGATATTGGATTCTCTTCCATGACTATTTCTGTTTCCCCTTGAATATGTTTTTTTCTATTTGTGATAGTTTCTGTATTTCACTTTGGAGTCTTATCATATGATCCTTTTCTGTTCATTTACATTTATTAGTGAGGCTCCCAAAAGATGATTGAAAGTTCTCTGGGTCTAGGTAGGGCTGGCATACTAAAGGGCTTCAATGAGGGCAATTGGATGGTCAATTGGAGCTCTGAGGGGAATAATCAGATTTCAATATCTGCAGTTCTTTGGTGTGGTTCATTTTTTTTTTTTCAGAGAAGAATCCTACAACTTTCTCCTTGGTTGATATGAATGTGAATACTAGCATACTAGAACTGGGAGAAGGAGGAAAACTGAGAGAGTTTCACTGTTCATTCTGTAGATTTTGACTTAAATTCTCATTTTAATTCTAATGTTCTACTTTGGGGCTTGGTGTCCTTATGCCCCAAAATCCGTGATTGCAGTTCAAACACCTGATGTGACTGTATTTGGAGATAGGGCCTTTGAGAAAGTGATTCAAGTTGATCATGAGGTCATAAGGGTAGATCCCTAATCCAATTACACCAGCAGTCTATCTCTGCCATGTGAGGATACAGTGAGAAGGGGCTGCCTATGAGCCAGGAGGAAAGCCCTTGCTAGGAACAAAAGCAATGATACTGGCACATGATTTTAGACTTCTAGCCTCCAGAACTGTAAGAAAACAAATTTCTGTTGTTCAAGTCACCTAGTTTATGGTATGTGTTATGATAGCCTGAGCTTGCTCATATACATAGTGACCTTATATTTTATGAATAAATGTTTATCATTATTGGATTTTATATACTTAAAAAATGAAGAAGACTTTAGTAAGAAATAAAGATATGATTTTAAAAGCTTAGGATAATAATGGTCTATAAGCACTACAATATTAAAATTACTGAAATATGTACATGAATAGACGGGGTAGTTGACAGTGCCAAAGCAGTCGTCATATCTAACACCAGCTTCTGGGTGTCATAAGTGGGATGGACCCACAGGTTGGGGCTAGAGAAACAGGGTAGAGGATAGGTAGGGAGAAAACATAGATACTCCATTAATGTAATTATGTAACCTAACAACAAATTGCACATATTTAAGAAAGATCCCTAACTTCCACAATATAATGAACGAGTAGACATTCCATCTAATACTGAGTTTTAGGAAGGGAACTAGAAAAGAGGGCAACCTTAGGTGATTCCTAATGTCACAGGAACAAAGTTATTCTTGGTTCACTATGGATATTAGCATTCAGCTAAACTGATGGGATTGGTGGTACCAAAGATCATTTAGTCACTGACTACGGGAAAGCTCCAAGTAGACTCGTTGAATTCTAAGTTATCGTTACATGTGGTTTATCAGCAATTTTCTAGCAACTTGAGTAGAAACAGCCAAACAAAATATCTGTCATCAGGTAGGTGCTCAATTACTGGTTGTGGACAGGATGAATGTTCTCATCCTAGAAAGTTATATTTACTGAATAAAATCTAGGAACTCAGAAGGGAAGATAAATCACTGAATTATGCTTTCAAATGTTTAACTGGCACTCTGGATTGACTGATATTTTTCAGAGGGTATGTGACATTGAGAAATTGAATAACATACAGACAACAAAAATAGAAGACTTAGCTAGAATTGGAAAGGCTTAGAAGTTTCTCAGCACTAGAAATTACTTCTAGACTTCCTTATCACCATTGTCATTATCATCATCATCCCTTTTACTTATTAGAAAAAATATTTATTTTTCAGTCCTCAAAGTATTATTGAGGTTAACCAATTACTTATACAGTATTCATAGTTTTCATCTGTACCCTTCTCATTTAACATTGCATTTGGTACTCTGAACTATATATAGTTGTGACTCAATTTAAAGTGTTATCTATGGAAAAGTAGAAGGAGCAAATTATGTTTCTTAGGAAACATTTATAAAACAGTCATTGTTCACCTTTTAAAATGTAATCAGTTATTTCATAGAGTTATGTATTAGAAGTTGGTTCACATTATAGGACTAAAATAGTCTTTAGGCTGAAAATTCGCATAATAGTTTAAAATGAACCACTGAATGAATCCTTTCCTTTTATTATTATAATAATGTCTATACCCTGAAGGGCATATTCATATAGTGGCATTAGTAATGGTTCTATGCAATTTAATTATGTGCTAGAATTTAATTATTTGGGTCTCTGGGATAGGGATGATTGCAAGTATTGTTGCTGCCTAAATATAAAATGCTGATTTTGAAGGTCTCTTCATTATTTTCTTCCTAAAAGAGATGTGGCTCGCCAGGAACAAATAATACAGAAGATAGGTTTAATATGGGGCTTGAGCCTTGTCTCTTTGCAGTAACATTGGGATAAGCAGATCTACCTTGCCCGGCCCTTAGAATCTCATAAAGGACCAGAGAAAGAAGGAAACTTAAAGCAGTTTGTCCCACCTCTATCCAAGAGAGGTAACTCGCTGCCTCCCAAAGAAGTCCTTGATGATTCCAGCCCTGCTAAAGTTGAAAACCTCTTTCTTAGTTTCTATTTCAGTTTTCTTTCCCATAACTTATTCCTGATAATTCCTCCTTTGCCCTCTAGGGTGATAAGGAATATGTTAAAATGATCTGCCAATATGAAACCCAAAGCTTGTAACCATGTCTTGCCTATCCCTTCTTTTTCTTAGGCTAATACCGTCAGATTCTTTCAATGTTCTCAGACTTTACATCATGCTGTTTTAGAAGTGCTCTGGTTCTTCATTGTCTTTCATTAAAAAAAAGTGCGTAGAATTGAATGTGAGTTTTAGGACACAGCAAAAGTTCTGCAGATTAAAAACTAGGCCAACATATCTCCTGTTATGAGCCCTACCATTGGATCTCATTTGCTTTTTTAAAAGTCACATCAAATTGTGAGCTCATAGTTGACCCACAGAAAACTCACTGCCACCATCTCCAACTCAATCTTTTTCATAAACGCTGACAAATACATTCTTCTAACATCTTTTGTATGTAGAGATGATCAATAGTCTTAATGAATGTAATCATGTTAGTTTAGACCACCAATTTTTAATCATGTGTCATGCTCCTTCCAAAGGCCAATCAGGATTTCTGGAGGAGATGAAATTAGGTGTATGGAATAAAGCTGAGTAGTTTAAAAGCATCATATTCAATATGGTTTTATATTTGAGAAATGAAAGATGACATTGGTAAACCTGGGAAATGAGAGGGCAAACTATGAATTTATTACTTCAGCAGCAAATTTATACTTCATTGTCCACTCTGCAAAAATTTATGTGGGCCCTTTAAATACTTTCCCTTTGTCAGCTAGTATAATGGTTAGCTTTGGAAATAAAGGGTATTGCAGAGACATTGCAGAAGATGATACACTTCCTTATTAACAGCTTTTCCTGGCATTGGAGGGTAGATTTCCAGCAAACCTGGAGGGCAGATTTCCAGCAAGTTCCACCAGCATGGTACCCCATCCTTTTCAATGAATCATGGCTCTTCCCTCTTCAACAAGATCTGGATCTCAGTCCTGGGAGGTGGATCCTTGTCCTTGTGTATCTGAAGCTCTACAGGATTGGGTGTTCCTTGTTTGTGATATTCTTATATTCTTTAGAACTTTTAAAGTTTTTATTAGTCTCCTGTTGCTCCAATTTCCCAATACATATAATATATATGCATATTATATATGTATATTTTAGTGATTGGTATTGAACCCAGGGCCTTGCACATTCTAGGCAAGTGCTCTACCACTGAGCTACAACCCCAGCCCTAATAATAATACTTTATACTAAACTTTCCCTGTACAAATGACTATGTGGTTTGTCATATCTAATTGGACCTTGAATAATATATAAGGGCCAAGAGAAAGAATTAGTTACACATTGTAAAAAGCACGCAGGTAAATATCTCCACAATAATGGAAAAACAAAGCAATGGAGCTGATTCCTGTCTTGGACCATCTGGTGCTATTACTAGTCAATCCCTGTGCCTGATATTCTAGGACTACCATCAACATGGCCTCCATGTTGCCTTACCATCTCATAAAGCTTAGTTCTTGCATTTTTTCCTGCCAGCATTTTTAACTCTAATCAAATATGCATGTTAGACTCCATAAAGTGAACTATATCCTCACATATACTCAATCCATTCATTTTCTTGGTACATTTTTTTCTCTCAGTTGAATGCTTGTTTCCTCTTCTGAACAAGTCCTATCTCCTTATAAACCTGGCTCCCTGTTCAATTTCTCTAAAAAAACTCTGTAGATGAAATTTATCACATACTATTTTCTCATTTGTCCTGAATGTTCTGCCAGCACATCTATGGCCTTAATGTATAGATGTGCCAAATTTTTGTCACTTTGACTGGGTTGAGGGATATCTGGATAATTGGTAAAGCATATCTCTGGGTGTGTCTGAGAGCGTTTCCAGGGAGGTCTGGTGTGGGGGTCACTGAGTGGGGCAGATGTGTCCTGAATGTGGGCAGAACCATCTAAAAGTCTAGGGGCATATATGGAACAACAAAGCAGAAGGGGGGAAGCCAGCTCTTGCTCACGCTTTCCCTCCCTTAGTGTGTGTGCTGCTGTTGTCCTGAGACAGCAGACTCCACATCCTCACCCTTTGAATGCAGACTTCCACCAGTGGCTCTCCAGGGGCTTTCAAGTCTTTAGATTGAAAGGGGCTGCATCATTGGCCTCTTTCTTCTTCTGAGGCTTCTAGCTCCTTGGACTGAGAAGCACCCGTTTTCTTGGCTCTCTAGTCTGCAGACAGCCATGGCAGCCATGTGAACCAACTTAATAAATTCCCTCTTATAATTAAATATATTCTATTGGTCTATTTCTTTGGAGGATCATGACTAATACAATATGCAATATAACAAACACATATACACATATACACATGTTTTATACATCTGTTGAGACTTCCAGGAAGTCACAAACTCTATAAAAGCAGGGCCTTTGTCTTTTATTTCTCCTATATCTCTTCCTTGAAGGACCCGTGCTATGCTCAGTCATTAGAGGCTTCTTGCTGAGTGAATGACGAAAGCTGGAAACTTTAGTTCTTTGTCAGTTCTTTCACAAATGATGTGCTGACAATTGCTGCAGGAGAAGGAAAATGTACAAAGAAGTATCCATCCCTTGAGGCATATGTGACATTAAAACACATACATGGTCCATTTGGTGAATTTCTTACTTAAGTGTAATATACTGGTTAGAAAGGAATTTTATTCAATGTGGAATCAACATGTGTTAAGCTGAGGAGTCAACTAAAGGTCAACAGTATAGGGGCCATTTTTAAGGGCAAATATGGGTGGGAAATACAGTGGCCACAGTTAACTGTAAGCAGATTTTAAAATAGTTTTTTTTTCAACACCTTTTATGCATCAGTCGGCAAATCTGAGTCATGAGCAGTGAGCTGGAACACAGCCACTCCATCAGCACTGAAGCCAGAATTGGTGTAGCATTAGCTCTGCAAGGTTGAAAATGTATAAATGACAGATAGCAGAAGGTCTGCTAACCAGCTTGCATGTGGGGGTGGAAAGGGTAGGCAAGAGAAATGTGGTGAAGACTTCTTAAAGAAGACCTGAGGTGCTGCTATCTATAAATACTGCAAGCTGATCAACACTAGATGGGAGCCCTCAGAAATGAAGTAAATAATTTTGAACCAAAGGGCCACAAAATCTGAGAGTAAGGAAACAGAATTATGGACAGTGACCAAGCCAGTAGCTAGCTGTGCATAGATGCAATGAACAAAGAGCTGCTCATTCCACCTCGGTCTTTCCACAAGGCCAAAACATGTGAACATCAGTGATAACAGCAGTAGCTTTCTATGAACACAAAGGGCAGTGAGGGAGAGAGGTCAATATGTCAGAAGAAATAAGGGAGGGCAAGAAAGAGGAAGACTTTTCCAGTCACCATCTCATAACACATATAAGATATTTTTGGTTACTTAAGTGGCTGTATTACACCTACACAAAAGGAATAAAACCAAACAAAAGGCAAGGTGGTATTTTTAAAGCAACAGTTTTCAGACACTTAGGTAAAGAATGTTTCAGAGTATCTTAAGTTAATGTTTGATATGACCAATGCTAAGAATAGTCATTGTGCTCTTGGGATTTGAAGAAGCCTTGTTCATATCTGATATCAGAAAACATTCCTGCTTAAGGTATATCTTCCAAAAATCATGACCTAAATGTCCAACAGTAATATTACTAATCAATGAGAATAGAATTAGAGTCAGTGTTTAGTTTCTTTAAAAAGAAAATGAACTTTTAGTTAATATTACATAGAAAAACCCTATGAAAATGGTACTGGAAAAGCCTAAGGTCAGCTCTAGGGAATCTCAAATCAACCCACCTTATAAGGTGGTTGCTAGCTTGCATTGCTCAGAAAATACTGCTACAGGTTGCAAATAATCTAGCAATTCTGCACATACAATGAGCTCCTTGACAAATTTATCTGATGGGACTAAAAGGGAAGATTTATTAACCAAATTTAGAATTCCAACAACACAGACTCAAGGTAATATTATTTATGTCATTGCTGGTATCTCCCCAAGAGATACTTAATAAATATAGCAGGATCCTTGTTACATCATCATATAAAAATCATTGAACATTTGATTTTTGTCACTTGTCAAATCTACAACTTGATTTGCCAGCATCTGAGGATTATGTATGCTACAGCACTGCTGTGTTTTCATTCCTGGTACTTCATCTTAGCTGAATATGGCAGTGATTTAGGGAAGGTTTAGTCTAGGGTAGTATCTGCAGCAATAAAATGCTATTCTACTTAAGGCTCACTAGATAATGTTCTGAAAACAACATTGCATCCTATGAGATTCCATATTCACACACAATTATCAATACTTTTGTAGAACAGTAATGGGTCATGTGTATCTCACTTTCAGTGAATCTGAGAACAGGTATCACTGTTATACAGCTGGGACTTATATTTTACCTCTGCCTGCTTTCCAAGCCCTTCCAATGAATGCATTCAAGATTTACCTGTGGGCACAGCTTCCTGATCTCAGAGGAATGTTAGATACCCTACCTTCCTTGGGGCTTCCAGATGAAAAGGGCCATACATTTACCACCTTTAATGGATTATAGATAACTGGTTTGGATAATTCACAGTTATAGTTATTTCATCATTTCCTATACTGTTAGAGCCTCAGTCAATGGCAGAATGAGACTGTTAGATTTTAATAGCTCTCTCTCTCTACAGCATCACACAATATGGATAAAGCGTTTTCTTTGGATTATACACTGGAGGAAGTATAACCTGGCAGTTTGATCACAGGTAAAATTTTAGAAGTTCAGAGTTCTAATCTCACATTCTCAGCACAGAGCAGCTGCAGTATACAAAGAACTGTTCCAGGTGCTGAACTCTTCCTAGTTATTTGGATGATTGTTAAATATGGTACCTTCATGTGAACATGGAAAAATTAGGAAAACTGTAAAATTGGATGAACATCTTAGTAAGACCCCTAATTTTGATTTCTAGCTGAGAATTATTTTTGGTGGTTGTGAAGACAAAGGGATAGATGCATTAAACTAGTAATCAATTAGAAATCGCTTACTTTCCCTGAGGTAAGACTCACCCCTATAACTGATAAAACCCCATAGGGTTAAGATAATAATGAAAAAAATAAAGATCAGTTTGTTTAAAAGAACAGCAGGTGATTTCAATAGTCAAGATACGGAATCAACCGAAGTGTCCGTCAATGGATGAATGAATAAAGAAAATGTGGTCTACATATACAAGAAATACTATTTAGCCTTAAACAAGAAGGAATTCTGTCATTTGCAGCAACATGGACTTGGAAGACATCATGTTAAGTGAAATAAGCCAGATGCAGGAGGACAAATGCTCCATGATCTTACCTATATGTGTTATCTAAAAAAGATGAATTCATAGAAGCAGAGAGTATAAAGGTGGTTACTAGGGGCTAAGAAGCCAGGGATTGGGGAGATATTCTCAAAGGATACAAAATTTCAGTTAGATAGGAACAATACATCCAAGAGATCTGTTTTAAAAAATGGTTCTGTAGTTAATCATGCCTTGTACACTTTAAATTTCTAAGAGAGTAGATTTTAAGTGTTTTGACCATTAGAAAATATTAAATAAGGGAATGGGTATATTAATTAGTTTCATTTAGCCATCCCATAATGCATATATATATAAACACTGTGCTATACACAATTAATGTATTCATTTTTTATTTGTCAGAATAAAAGAATAAAAAAAAGTGTCCTAATTTCAAGACACATAGCAACAGAATATGGGAACACAGTAGGCCCTGCCTAAATTGATTCAAGTAAGGAAACTTCCACAAAAATTTTGTGGATAAACCTGCTCACCACAACTCTGTCCAATATTACAACATCTTCTACTTCTCCCTGAAGGTGTTCCATGACTATAACAACCCACATCTCATACTTTGATTGTCAAAGCAGAAGGAGTGGTTCTCCATCATCGGTTGAGTAACCTGGCTTCTGGGTGTCCCCCATCAAGGCATCCCAATACCTCACCATATGTGAAATCATTTTGTGTCTTCAAAAAGTCCAGATGTCAAAAATCCCAAACTACATAGATTTGTGTACTGGATTGGTGACTCCAGCTTGTTATGAAGAGTGAGGGCCATCAAAGTGAAGAATGAAGGAAAGGTAAGTATTCTACAGTGCTTAAGGGAGAGAAAAATAGTAAAAAAAGACATGCCAATCAGAGCAATACAGCTTATTTGTAGGCTTCTATTTGAGAAACCAAAAATATAGAAAGCAAGTTTGAAACCTTCTGCCTCTGATATTTACACTTGTAACTGTGAACAGCTGGACTCTAGAGGCAGGAAGTCTGATGCTCAGAGCCCTGCCACTAAGTGTCTTTGGGGTTGATAATGAGTCACATACACCACTCTATCTGGTGTGCAATCTTGTAAGAAGAAAGGCACTCATGTCCAGAATGTTAGAGCCTGGAGCAAGCACATATTTCCAATAAAATGAAAAAAATTACATGGGCTCAGAAGATGTTTTCTCCACAATATTGCTGTCTCATTTATATGAAAGGAATGACTGCAGTATATTGTGCTGTTTATTCTTTCTGAATATATGCCAAGTGTGACAGTGGAGACTATTAAGGTCTGTCTGCAAATTGGCCCTGCCAGGGTCATGAGAGGGATGATGACAGCTGACTGGATGGGGTGTTGTTTTGGGAACTTTGAAGATATTTCATGATGTGAGTACCATGTGAACACTGCCATCTTTGTGTGGGTAACTCGATCATATTTGGTTGATGAGGTCATATTTAGTTAATGAAAAGCCCCAGGGAAGAACTGAAAAACTGGTGCAAATTTATCCTTGAAGTCCCAAGGTGATCCAATAGTGACTACAAGGTTTTTGTGATTTGGAGGTAGGAGATAGCCAGTGAGAAAAGGAGGCTGGTATTGGCTTAAAAAATGACTGATGACGTTAGTCTCAACAGAGAGACTAGTGGTACAAAGAATAATATGGTCTCATCCTTCTCTCATGGCTAAAATATAAAGGTAAAAAATTAAAGGAAAGTTTGGAAGACACTTTGAAGATAGAAGTGCCAACTTTTAACTCCTTCCTCTGTTCTCCGCCATGCTTATTATTCCTGCTGGGTCTGTGCCCATGAATGGGAGGGTTTTTGTCTCCATTACTGTGGAACCGAGACACGTAGCATTTTACATGAAAAAAAGCAAAACTGTTTGTTGTTTAAGCTGGCTGTTTTCTGTGATAGGCTCAAAAATGCCAAATGTAATTACAGTCATTGTTTTCAAGTGAATATCATAATTAATTCAGAATGAAGGGACACCTTCTTTTTATGTTCTGCTCCATGAAAGAAAAGTATTCAGTGTAATTAACGCTTTTCAATAAATGCATGACATGTAGAACTATCCAGGTGGAGACTTCATGCAAGGATAATGTTAGTAAAAAGTTCATTTTACTATGTAGGATTTGCAGAGGTGTTTTAATAAATTAGAAATAGGAAGGACCCTCTACAAATGACCTATAAGGTCACATTGTTTAAGAAGGTGAAAAGATAATATTTATTATCCATAAACTAGCTCAGTGATTAATATCCACATGACCAGAAAATTCGTTTTAAAGTCTTAACTTAGATTTATTCTCCTTTTGCTCTTTGATGATTTCTCTGACTGTAAATATATCTCATACAAAATAAGCCAAAAACACATTCCAGGTTTTCTACTAGGAAAAGAAAGAAGGAAAGATCATTCTTCATAAATCTCACCCTGCCACTTTCTACATTACCTTGTCCTTTTAAAAGCCAAAAGCATACCACTAAATAATCCCTCAAAGAAAATTAGTCTTCCTCCTTCCCTTCATCTATCCAAAAACTCACCCACCCATCCTTCTCTTTATTCAAAATAATTATTCTAATTAATGACCTCTTTGCTCCTAATTTATAAATCACAAGGGAGCAGAGCACGGATGGCTGCAGGAATGGTGGTGAGGAGGCCCACCCGCTGGCTTCTTCTCCTTTCCCAACCATTATTCCCCACTGGAGGTGCAGTTGAAGCACCTCCAAACACCCTCTGAGTCTTTGTGGAGCTCAGGAAGAAAATGAATTCTAAGGAGATGAAGTGACTTGTCCCTGAGTGACAAATTATTGGAACAGCTAAAACTGTATAAGAATTTCCTAATTCTCAACAGATTCTGCTATATTTAAAGAACAAAGCAAATTAGAGAAAAACCTTTGATTCTTAATACTTATAAATCATATACCTCATTTGTGTTTATAACATGTAAACACAACTCAATAAAAACAAATAAAAATTTTAAAAAGAGGAAAGGAATTAATTAAGTATTAGGCATTTATCCAAAGAAGATAGATAAATGATGAATAAATGCATGACAAGATGAACACCTTCATTACTTCTAAGGGAAAGGCAAAGGCAAATAAAAACCACAAGGAGAGAACCTGTCATATTCTCTAGGAAGATTATAATAAAAAAACCACGTGTTGGTGAAGATGCAGAAAAATTGGAATCTTCATTCATTCATGGCCTATGGAAATGTAAAATGGTGCGGTAGCTGTGGAAAATGGTCTGGAAGTTTCTCAAAAGTTTAAATATAAGAGTTATCATACATTAGATTACTTAGCAATTGCAGTGGAAAACAGATGTCCACACAAAAGTTTGTTCACAGGAGCGTTATTCTTAGTAGTTCCAAAGAGGAAGCAACCTACATGTCCACCAGCTGATGAGTGGACAAATAAAATGTGGTACATCTGTGTGATGGAATCTTCTTTGGTAATACCAATGAATGAAATATTGATACATGTTATAATGTGGATGACTCTTGAAAATATTATGCTATATCCATCACTTTAAACATTTATCATTTCTTTGTGTAAGAACATTCAAAATCCTCTCTTCTAATGGTTTTTAAATATACAATTAATTGCTAATTTTAGTTATTCTACTGGGGTATATAGTGCTAGAACACATTCCTCCTGACTGTAATTTTGTACCTGTTAACCAATGTCTCCCAATTCTCCCTTCCCCCATACCCTTCTCAGTCTTTGGCAACCACTATTATACTTTTTCCTTCTGTAAGATCAAATTTTTGTTTTCCACATTTGAGTGAGATCATGCAGTACTTGTCTTTCTGTGACTGGCTTTATTTCATCTAATGTAGTGTCTTCCAGATTCATCAGTTTTGGTGCAAATGATAGGATTTCATTCTTTTTATGGATAAATGATATTCTATTGTGTAGATATATCCACTTATCCATCAATGCACTCTTAGGTTGATTATCTTGGCTATTGCAAATAGTATTTCAATAAATATCAGAGTGCAGACAAAAAAACAAAAACCAAAAAAACAGAAGAAAGAAAATATATGCTACATTAAAGAAGTTAGACACAAACAACTACATATCATGTGATCCAATTAACAGGAAATGTTCAGAATTGGCAAATCTGCAGAGACCGAAAGTAGATCAATGGTTGCTTAGGCTTGTTGGGTGGGGAGGATGGAGGGGAAAGGTGAAATGATTGCTAATAGATATGAGGATTTTTGCGAGGGTGATAAAAATGTTCCAAATGATAACCAATTGTGGTGGTGACTGTACAAACTATGAATATATTAAAGAACATTGAACTATATACTTTAAAAGGGTGTGTTCTGTGATATGTAAATGATATATCAATAAAGCTGTTATTTAACAAACAGAAAAGGTGGGGTGGGGAATATCATTACAACCACATCTGGAAAACAAATCTACTATATGTACTCAAAGAGACTGGAATAAATCTGACATCATTTCCCCATGTACATATACGAAAACATCACAGTGAATCCCAATATCATGTACATCCACAAGAATGGGATCCTAACTAGAATAAGATATGTTTCATGCTTGTATAATTATATCAAAGTGAATTCTGCTGTCATGTATAACTAAAAAGAACCAATAAGAAAAATCCTAAAAAATTCATAGTTTAGCAAGTTAAGTAGAAATTCAGAGACTTAAGCTCATTACAAACATGTATGTTCTGTCTTTGGAAAGGGAAAGAGTATCTTTTGGTGGTTGGAAGAGGACCGTTTCTGTGTCAGTGTGAGTTACTAAAAGGTGAGAAGACAGGGCATGAGAGGTCTATTTTTCACTTCTTTGGGGACCTTTAGATCAAAGTTGCTATAAAGTTAGGATTGTGTAAAATCTATTTATCCATGGAGGAGTCATTTCTTCCTGCCCCTCTTCCTTTTAACAATTGACATGATAAAATAAAAGGACTGAAGTTGTAGTGTGCAACCTGCCAACTCCTTTAGTAGTTCCAGTACAACTAAAAAGCCAGCTATAACCCCCTTGTGAGACAGATAACAATTCCCTAGCATGTTATTATCTCCACAGATGGCAATAAGATTAAGTGATCTACCAACTCCCTGGAGGGAGAGGTGTCAATGTCAGCAGCTCTGTTTGGAAGCTCTGGTGGAAGTTCTGAGATCTCCTCCTGCCCAGAAAACCCTTCAGTGATCTTTGTCAGTTATTCCAGTACCAGCTGCTGCTTTCATTGTGGAGTCCAATGGAGTGGGCAGTAATTCAGTTTGCAAATGCGTTAACTCTGGGATATCACATATTAGCATTGTGCACTTAGGAAAGGGCATGCTGGCAACACCATAGGCATGCTTGCTTCTAGAGGAGCAAACTCAGCGAAACTTCTGTCATAGAATGTTCAGTTTTCCACTAATCCACAAAGGATAGAAACCCTCAAGAGCCACAAAGTTAATTTTCAGGATAAGATATCATTCAACTTTTGGGTTGGTAACATAGATTTCAAAGGATTATGGGTGGGATTGGAGACTGAAAATTGGGACACTTGGGGATGGATCCACAGAGTTGGGAGGTAAAGAAACTTTGGAAAACTCATGTCCTGATTTTGCCCCATAGGTTGCCAGAGAATAAGGAGACAGGTAGGAATAATGCCTCAAAGAAGTCAACTTCTGCGAGCAGAGCAGATGGTGGTGGTTTTCCTAAAGTGGGTAGAGATTTATATTGCAAAGGGATAAAAATGGGGTCTTCATGAGGATGGAAACAAGACAGGTTCCTGGTACCACAGGCCAGTCTTAGTCGTGGTCTCATGACATCTGTATCTGCAGTAGCACTGGCTATCGATACAGTGGACGAAAAAGAATCTGGGTACTTCCTTTAGCCTTCTGTTTGACCATAACCTCCAGAACTGAGTCCCTACACTAGGAATTTTCACCACTTCAAGATTCTCAAAGACGAATTAGAGAGTTCTGGGCGGTTATGTACCTAGTCGTGGAAATCACTGGATGGAAAAAGTGCTACACTAAAAAATTACAGACAATTTCTACTTGGCTATAGGTGCTGTGTGTAACAAAGGACCAAGTTGAAGGCTAGACAAGGCCATGAAGTAGGTCAAAATTGATAAGAAGTACTTGCAAGCATGAATTGAATGTTGATTTATGGAAGTATTTAAAGAAACACAAACTTGAAGGGAGAAAGCGGAGACTGTCATGCATTGATAAATGGTCAGAATGGAAGCAAATGCACAATTTGACAATGAAGCAAGAGGTAAGGAAGAAGCAAAAAGTATGTAACACAATCTGTACAGACAAAAGGGTTTATTCATCATTGTGCCATCTAAAACTCTTAAAAACCTTTATAAATCTATAGCAAATAATATCTAATGACAAGTCTAAAATACTATTAGACCTCCAAGTGCCCTCTGAATTGTCCAATATCAAATTATACTTAACAAGACTTGCCTGTTTCTCTGATGTCCCAAGAAGGGGTCAAAGCTTATCAGAAGGTCCCTTAAGTGCTGTGTTCTTCCTCTTATCACTTGGGCATTGCCTTGTGTAATTCTCATCTAGCTCCCCAAGTATACCATAAACTCCTTAAGGACTCCAAGTGTGTAACATCATTATTCCCCATCATCTAGGACAGATGAGTTAGCTAATAAATATTTTCTGATTAAAGGAATAAATTAAGAAGCATTAAATGATGAATATATTGAACTTATTTGAATTATTTATAAATTGATACCTTAGTGTACTGATTTAATACATATGTAATATTCTACAAAATAGAATAACTATGGTATTACTCCATTAACCAGAATATTGCTCACTGCCATCACTCTGGACAATAAGAGCTTTGACCGAATTTCATAAAAGAAATACAATGAGCACCAGCAAAAAACATTCTGAAACAACCAGAGGGGATTATCATTGCAATCAAAGTACCAGTGACATTATATTAAAAGGAATATGTGAAAAATAACAAATACAGAGATAAGATAAAGGAAAATCAAAGGAATTAATGATTTATATTTTGCACTGTGGTCTATAAATAGTATCAGAAGTAAACCTAATTAACTGCAAATAAATGAGACTGTAAGTTGTGACTATGGAACTATATGTAAATATGAGAAACAGCATATTATTCTCACTGCAGTCATTCATATCTTAGAAAAAATCCGTTTGCACAATCTTAAAAAGCCTTGCAGCCCCCCATTCTTCACAGTTCAGGCAGCATGCTCTGTCATTTCTCATGGAGCCCAAAGGGAAAGTGCTAAGCCTGAGCAGAGTTCCTGAGACAATTACAACTAATGGTTTTATTTGATCATTGAGTGAAAAATTACTAGGTAGGGGACAAATTGAGAAGCTACCAATAGATCTTGTCTTCAGTCGTTCTGCAATCTAGCATTTGACTCTGTCCATACAGAGGGTATTATACATTATTTTCAATTTGGTAAAATACATGGCAGGATATATGAATTCTAGTTCCTGCTATACCTTTAAGAAACTGTGGGATCATGGTCAAGTCATGTGATCTTCCTGGATCTGATACTTTCCTCGTTTGGACTAAACAATCTGATCTAGTGAATCCTACATTACCTTTCCTTTTCAGAATTCTAGCACAGGGCTTCTCTCTCTAAAAATAAGAACTGGTTGTTTTAAAGGGCCATTTTTCTTTTTAGGTCTTTAACAGCCCAAGTAAGCTTTCTTTTGTCAAGAAATGGAAAGAGCTCTTCCAGTCATAACCACTCCGGGAGCAGTGGCTTACAGTGCAGACCTGGCCAAGTCCAAGAACCACACCACACACAACCAGTCCTGAAAATGGCACAGAAATGGCATCAAGAAACCCCATCACCCCAATCATAACAGATATGGATCTCTTAAGGGAGTAAACCCTAAGTTCCTGAGAAATATGAGTTTTGCCAAGAAACACAACAAAAAGGGCCTGAAAAAGACGCAGGCAAACAATGCCAAGGCCAAGAGTGCATGTGCAGAGGCTGTCAAGGCCCCAGTAAAAAAAAAAAAACCCAAGGAGGTTAAGCCCAAGATGCCAAAGGGTGCCAGCCACAGCTTGATGGCTTTGCCTTGCTTGCCCACCCACATGATCAGGGGTTGCAGACTCTGCCTGCCAAAGGCCAAAGCTCAAGCCCAAGCCAAGACCCAGTACCAGCTCCAGCTCTGGCTCCCACTCCTGCTCCTGCTCCCAAAGATGCCCAGGCCCCCAAGGGTGCCCAGATCCCTGAGAAGGCTCCATAGTAAAAACCTCTGTGCATATGAAGACAGAAGGACTGGTGTGACCCCTGAGCCCCTATCTATAGGGACTAGTGTCCTCCTGTGCTGTTTGTATAAATAAATCCAGAGGCAGGAAAAAAAAAAAAGAAATGGAAAGTCACATAAAGTTCACATGATCAAACAATGAATGATGTGTTATAAGACACAAGGCCTTAAAAAATGAGGTGACTGGAGGCAGCAAAGCATGGTGTTTAGGAATCTGGGCTCCAGAGTCAGACCACCTGGACTTGAATTTTGATTTTGGCATTTACCAGGCATGAAACTGTGGGCAAGGCCTTTGTATGTCCCAAGCTACTCATCCATTAAATGAGGGCAACAAAATTAGTACTTTCCCTATTGGGTTGTGATGAATATTACGCACCATGTGAGGGGCAGGTACACCCATGTAAGGTGGTGGTGGTCAAGCAAGTAGCTGCACATTAAAGCTCTGACAAAATGATTTTGTTATAGAATCTCTCTATTCTTCATTTTTCCATGGTTATAAAATACTTTTTTTTTTTTTTTTGGGTACTGGGGATTGAACTCAGGGGCACTTGACCACTGAGACACATCCTTAGCCCTATTTTGTATTTTCTTAAGAGACAGGGTCTCACTGAATTGTCTAGCACCTTGCTTTTGCTAAGGCTGGCTTTGAACTCAAGACTCTCCAGCAGCCCCCCGAGCTGCTGGGATTACAGGTGTGTGCCACCGCTCCTGGCATAAAGTACATTCTTTACCAAAATATAGCAGTGAGTAATGTATATTGAGTTAGAGTGAAAAAAGTCATTCCTTTTGTGTTGTATTGACACACAAAACCATAGCTGGGCAGTTGTTTTTGGTCCTGAGGACAAAGAAGACATCTGGAAGACTGCAGAACAGAAATAGTGGGTGGTGATGGTGTTGTGAAGCTCATACTCAACTAGGTGTAACTCACCAATGAGTTCTTGTTCAGTGAGACAATTAGACTCCTTATTGTTCAAGCTTACAATTTAAGTTATTGAGTTTGTTCTCTACTACTGGATAGCCACAGCCACTATAATTGAAATAGCATGTATAGATTGAAAATTTCCTCTAGATACACTGACATTGGCTTAGATTTTTGTCTTTGACAAATTAAATAATACCATTGTCTTGAATATGTTAAAGAAAACCTTAAAAAATCTAATATCTTGCTATTAAAGCCACAGAGTAGTGAGCTTTGAAGCTAGACGTAGTTAGTGCATTTGGATATAAGGGAGCCCATTCATCTAACTTTTTGTTAACAATTGCATGTCTCTGTGATCAGGCATCTGGACAGATCTGAACACCAGAAAGCATCTGGAAAAAACACAGAAGGCTATTGATCAGATTTTCCTTTTTGTATCCAGTTTTTTTTTCTTATCATCTGAATTATATCTAGGAAAGACAAAAGAAATGTAAGATGCCACTATTAGAACTCTTCCAACTCTGAATTATGGAAAGAACAAACTAAATATAGAAAGGGCAGTGCTGCCTTCACTGTATAAACACAGGCTGGTCCTGGCAGGCATGAAGACTATCTTGTGTTTAAGGCCATTGTTCCACACCATGCACAAAAATCCTTGCATGACTCTTGGTGGCTAAAAGTAGCTTAAACATTGTTGACAAGGTGTGTTTCACGGGACTTCACATTCAATTCACAACCATTTCTATTTTACTTAAAAGGCAGCTGAATCACTGAATTTAGGGGAACTGTCTTTATTGGAGTGCTTGTGTTCCAGGTTCTGTAAATATTTTAATTCTATTTTTCTTATCCAAGGCTAGACTTGAGTGATGATTTAAAATGTTTATAGAAATCAATAACTATTTCTGAAAAATAACGATTAACCAAATGATTGTTAATGCTTTTACTTGTTATGGGGAAATATTTTTGAAAGGAAAAAATGACAGTACAAATATTTCCAAATAACTTTTCAATGAGATATATGTAATTCATTTCCCCTAAGTCACCTCTGTAGATTTGAAAAGGGTGTGCAAGGGTTTTTCTCTTTTGTTAGAGCTAACATATCAATTTGAGTCAGCTCATATATGTGAAAAAATGTTTTCTACATACTGTGTACAGACTTTTGGTATATTGTGTTTATTTGACCTATTCAGGGGAAAACCATGTAAAAGATATGCTACTTGACAGGATAGTGTGAGTTTATAATATAAATATTTATTCATTAATGAATGAAGTCCTTCTCCATTTACCCAATAGCCCCATGAATCATTAACCCTCTAATTCCCAAGAAAGAGGGAAGGAATTCTGTAGAGACTGAGTTCTTTCAAAACTGTCTCCTAATGGATGGAGTTGGAAAATATCATGCTGAGTGAAATAAGCCAAGCCCAAAAAACCAAGGGCCGAATGTTTTCTCTGATAAGTGGATGATGATATATAACAAGGGGAGGGTGGGGGGCGCAAGAGAAGAATGGAGGAACTTTGGATGGTGTAGAGGAAAATGGGGCAGGAGGGGGAGGGGGAAGGAAAGATAGTAGACTGAGACAGACAGTATTACCCTATGTGTATGTAAGATTATATGAATGGTGTGAGTCTACATTGTGTGCAACCATAGAAATGAAAAGTTGTACCCCATTTATGTACAATGAATCAAATGCAGTCTGTAAAAATAAACAAAACAAAACAAAACTGTCTCTTCATTCACAAATATTTAAGGAGTGCCTACCATGTGCCAGGTATTCTGTGTATACTTTGTACTAGGACACAGTGAACACAATAAAGATGTTCTTGCGGCTCAAATGGATAGATGTCCAATAAATCAGTACAATGCTCAACAGGGACACCTCTGACACTCTAACCAAAATCTCATCTTGGACTGTAAATTCACAAACTTTTAGAAACCCAAACAAATATTTACAGTTGGAATACAGCCAGATGTTCCCCTCTGCATGACTAAACTTTAGACAGGTTTCTTTCAGACCTCCCTTTTCTTACATAATTTCCTTTAGAAAACTTGTAAGTTCTTTCTCTGCTGCTTTGAGATATAAGCCTCCCAGCATATTGCCAGTTTTACAACACAGCGATGTCTTTCTCAAGGACCTGGGGCCATCCCTTTGAAATCTTGTGACTCTACTTTGTGTACAACTAGAGAAACAATAGCTGTACTCATTTGTGTTCAATGAATCAATAAGTAAATAAAAAAAAATAATAAAAAAAAGAAAGATAAGGCTCCTATGTCAGTTAGCAAACAGAGATGGCCTTATCACATTGGCTGGCCTCCCCAACGATGTACTCCTGTTTTTTTTTACAAGCTCAATCCAGTGGTTAAAAACTCTCCTGCCTTTTGTTCATTATAATAGACTTGAATAAAGTCTTCCTTGTCTGTTTAACTTGTCTGGTGGAGGAGTTTTTTTTTTCTTGACAATCTTAATCTACTGAGTAGGACCACGGTAGGACAGGGTGGTTGGAGATACTTCACAGAGGAAATGAGGATTAAACAAGGTCTGAAAGTTGCAGTTATCTAGAGAAACACCGATTGGAGATGAGTGGGGGGTATGAGTGTTGGAACGAGGTTGCAAAACAATAAGGGATAAATGGAAAATTCTTTTGTTGTGTTTTGTCATCCATTTTAGCTTTCCTAGTGATTCTGAGGAGATAATTTCAAGAAGATTATCATTTTCTAAGTCCTGGGTCTCTTTTCTTATTGTAGCTATGAAAAGGTATTGAGAGATTTTTGTACAGGAAAGGAATTCTAGGATTCAAGGCAATGAAGTTCTGGTTCTTCTTAAAATTCTTAAATAGCTCAAATTGCTTTTAAACCAGATATGCCCTAAGCTGATCTGTAGTTTCCGTCTGGGCACTGAGCTTTAAAAAGTTCTAAGGCTCTGGTATCATTTAAAACTGATTCCTTTAAAGCAGACAGGACGTTATCTTTGAAGGTGCCACCAAAGGACGGGGAAATGCTTTGGCAGTAGATGCCTTTGCTGATCATTTTTGCTTCCTGAGAAAAAGTATGAACATCCTTTTGAAGATACTAAAAACATACCCAAAACACAAAAGTTAACTTTCCTAGCCTCTACTTGCATTCCGGAGGAACTTTCATTCCAAGACTGTGATTGATCAATACAATTCTTTGCATACCTGCATCCAAATGAATTAATCCAATTCTACCCTTCAACCATAAACACAAGAGCTAAGTATAGGATGGGAAAACCCTGGCATGAAAAATTCTAGAATAAGCAAGCTATGATTAATGCCACAGGTTAATTCACAACATTTGGATTCTCAAAAATAGTCTATGTAGGAGGAGAAAAAGAATCATTTGACAAAGTAGATGGCAAAACAAAATGGCAATGTCCCTCTAGGCCAAGCAGCGTCATTGTCCTTCACAGCCGTCCACTTCCCTGTACTGGACCACAATTACGCCGCTAATCATTTGAGACATGTGAAGGTTTTAAATATCAGCACAGGTGCCCACAGAGCTTTCCTTGAGAGCTCTTTGTAAGCTTTTTAATTCATAAGAAGCCAAACAAATCATGTGGACATTCAAATACTTCCAAAACCACTAGTAGCTATTAGAGAGGAGGTGGTACCCTCCAAAAATTCATGCGCCATCTCTTTATTCCCAAGGTTGGGTGTTCCCAAGTCCATTCACTTCTTTTTGAGGTGTCCACTACTTCAGTTTTGTTTTTCACCCACCCACACACCTGCCTACTATGTCCATTTACTTGAGGAATCAGGATAATACCTGACTCATTTTATTTCATTCAATTCTTACCACAATCTAGAAGGTGGCTATAAAAAGGACTAGTTTACAGATATGGAATTTGAGGTTCAGAGAATTTGAAAAACATGTTCAAAGTTCTAGGGTTGATACATGGAGGAGCCAGGATTAAAGACCAGGTTTGACTCCATACACTCCATATTCTTTCTTGTCTTGAACTTCCAAACTTGCTTCAGTAGCAAGTCCCTTAATGTCTCCCATACCAGGTAACTCTGAAAGAAGAAAAACGAGACCCTGGGCTAATAATAGAAAGGTAGTCATGATAATCATCCAATTTAATGTTGAATAATGACATTTTATTGAGCACTCACTTAATAGGGAAATGCTGGGTCAGAAGCTCTCTGAGTTACACAGAAGTGTATGTTCACAGAGTCTACCTGTCAGCCTTGTGTGCGAGGAGGCATGGGGTGGTGTCATTGAGTATACAAAGTGAAGCATCTCTGTGTTTCTTTCAAATTAACTAACCTGAAATTTAATTCTACTCTTATTCTGTTATTATTCCTACATGGAAAACCATCTAAATTTTTTTCTGTTAGCATTTTCTGCCTTTTAATTAGCTATCTTATTTTTTGATGCTATGTTTCTTTTTTTCCTCCTCTATAATTAATAACAACTGTGGGAATGAGAAAATCGAACAAAAATGATTTATTTCTCTTTTGCCATTTCCCTTTTCTTCATTTGCTGCATCAACTGTCCTTACTGCCAACTGTTCTGAATTGAACTGAACACTGGGGACTAGTCTCCCTTGTTTGCCCTTTGATTCTGACACTTTCAAGTGTTCCAATAAACAAATTTTTCCTCTAATTAGCTAAGGCAAAACTGTGGAGCACATGAGAGGTGCCATGGGGTTTCCTGCCTGGATTCCTCCCCTTGCAGCTTGTGCCACATGGTATGGCTGCTCCAGAAACATCACAGAGCAGGTTGGAAATTCAGCTCTGTAACTGCCCAATACTGTGCAACTTCAGAGATGACTTCCACAAGTCTCATTTTTATTATCTGGAAATGGGATAATCATATTGTATGCTTCAAATGGTTGCTGTGAAGATTAAAGTTAGTGTTATAACTATGCCTGCCTAACTCCTTATGACCATTTTATAAATTTTTTTAAAATATTGTTTTTAGATGTTGATAGACCTTTATTTTGTTCCCTTATTTATATGTGGTGCTGAGAATCGAACCCAGTGCCTCACAGATGCCAGTCAAGTGCTCTACCACTGAGCCACAACCCCAGCCCCCCAATTTATAAATTTTATCTGCTGTCACCACCACTACCACTCAGCATTTATCATCACCATCCTGGGGATTTACTCTGACTCCCTTGCCAGGGTATTTCTGCCATTCCTGGTCCAGACATCTCAGAGCTGTTCAATTTTCTTGCCCTTCCTCTGTCACCATGTTTTAAAATTACCAACATCTGATTGCTTCGAAGAACTCAACTGATTCATGCTACTGTGCAAATGAAAAGAAGGTTGTTCCAGACAACCTGACAAGCTGAGTATTTCAACTGAGCTTGTGTTCAAGGGAGTCATTCTACTTTTCTCCATTTACCCTATCACAGTTAGTTTTATGGGTCAACTTTATTGATCACAGGAAGCCCAGATATTTGGGTAAACATTATTTCTAGGTGTGTCTGTGAAAGTGTTTCTGAATGAGATTACTCAATCTGAATCAGTGAATTGAATAAAGCATATTGCTCTCTGCAATGTGTAGAGACCTCCTCTAATCCATCAAAGTCCTGAAGGAATAAGAAACTAAGAAAATGAGCAGCTATGAACATGGTTGTGGCTGCATCACTGTAGTATGCTGATTTTAAGTCCTTTGGGAATAGGCCAAGGAGTGGGATAGCTGGGTCAAATGGTGGTTCCATTCTGAGTTTTCTAAGGAATCTCCACACTTCTTTCCAGAGTGGCTGCACTAATTTGCAAACCTACCAGCAATGTATTAGTGTATCTTTTCCCCCACATCCTCACCAACACCTATTGTTGTTTGTATTCTTGATAATAGACATTCTAATTAGGGTGAGATAAAATCTTAGGGTAGTTTTGATTTCCATTTCTCTTACTACTAGAGATGTTGAACATTTTTTCATATATCTGTTGATTACTTGTAGATATTCTTCTGTGACGTGTCTGATCATTTCCTTAGCCCATTTATTAATTGGGTTATTTGTATTCTTGGTGTAAAGTTTTTTGAGTTCTTTATAGATCCTAGAGATTAGTGCTCTAGATGAAGTGTGTGGCAAACATTTTCTCCCACTCTGAAGGCTCTTTTCACATTGCTGATTGTTTCCTTTGCTGAGAAAAAGCTTTTTAGTTTGAATCTATCCCAATTATTGATTCCTGCTTTTATTTCTTGTGCTTTGGGAGTCATGTTAAGGAAGTCTGGTCCTAAGTCCACATGATGAAGATTTGGACCTACTTTTTCTTCTATTAGGTGCAGGGTCTGTGGTCTAATTCCTAGGTCCTTGATCCATTTTGAGTTGGGTTTTTGCAGGGTGAGAGATAGGGGTTTAGTTTCATTTTGCTGCATATGGATTTCCAGTTTTCCCAGCACCATTTGTTGAAGAGATGTCCCTCGATAAATGAATGGATAAAGAAACTGTGGTATATATACACAATGGAATATTACTCAACCATAAAGAGGAATAAAATTATGGAATTTGCAGATAAATGGATGCAGTTGGAGAATATCATGCTAAGTGAGATAAGCCAATCCCAAAAAACCAAAGGCTGAATGATCTCTCTGATAAGTGGATGATGATACATAATGGGGGGTGGGAGGGAGGCAAGAATGGAGGAAGGATGGATTGCATAGAGGAAAAAGAGGGGTGGGAAGAGGGTGGGGGGAAAGAAAAATAGCAGAATGAGACAAACATCATCACCCTATGTACACGTATGATTACGCAAATGGTGTGACTCTACTTCATGTACAACCAGAGAAATAGCAGTTGTACTCCATTTGTGTACAATGAATCAAAATAAATTAAATAAATAAAAAAACTGACATTCATCAATATGAAAAAAAAGAGATTAAGGAAAAATTCTCTCATTTGTCTGAGTGTCCTTGAGCACAGATATCAGACTTCTCCTGCCTTCAGACTTGGGCTTTGACTGTAACTGACCACTGGCCTTCCTAGTTATAAGGCCTCTGGACACAGATTGGAACAATACGATTGGTTCTCTTGGGGCTCTGACTTGTCAACAACAGATCTTGGATTTCTCAGCCTCCACACTGTGCAAAGCCAGTCCCTTACAGTAAGTTAATCTCTCTCTCTCTCTCTCTGCTATTTCTCTGTAGAGCCCATACTCATATAAACTCCACAGGAGTGAGTTGTGATTAGAATTCTAGTTAATGGGAAAGATATTATTGAATAAATAGGTCTCTAAGGTACTATAAATCATACCACCTAACTAAAGGATTGATTTTGTCATTTAAAAAAACTGATTAAATCAAATATGCCTCAGATACTTAGTGAGTCTCTTGGAAAATGCAGGATCCAGAGATGACTTTTTAAATTTATAGCACAGAATCCATTTCCTTTCAAGTTTACATTTATTGTATCAGATCACCATTTACAGAAAAATAGTTATACAATCAACTGGATTCAATACTAGAAGGAGAATCATCTAATACAATCATTGAATGCAATTTTGGCTTTTAGTAATAACTGTGAATAAGGCAAAATGTCTATGTCTATTTAATCTTTTTTCTTTTTATCTTATTCTAATTAGGATCCAGACTTGTGGTTGTACATGATGTGGAGGCTCACGGTGGTAAATTCATATATGTACATAGGAAAGTTATGTCAGATTCACTCCACTGTCTATTTAATTAGTGGTGGGAAAAAGATGCCATGTTATTTTTGGTATGTCTTCTAGTTTGGAAAGTTTTATAATTAAAAATTAAATAATAAATTTTTGTGCTTCCCCTTATAAGACTCCAGTGTCTCCACTGGAACTGAGACTGCAATATTGTGTCTTCCCAAAAATAGTTGCTTCCTTTTATCCCCTCAGAATTGCATTACTTAATTACTGTACTTTTTAACCAAAATATTTTAAAACTAATTAGACACTGTTTTGTTTTAACTATTTTTTCCAGATGTCATCCTTGCTTACCAGCCAAATTTAGGAAGTGATGGCAAACAAGCTTGGCAGGAACTGCTCGTGTGGCTGTTTATGGGCACCGTGTGATACTCATATTGCCATTTAAATGTGCTGCACTGGGCTCCTGGGCTTTACATTCTCTGCCCCATTTTCATTCCTGGGGCAGCTCACTCTCCCTCCTCAACTAAGCAGAGGCCTCACAGTGTCCCATCTCTTAAACCAAAGAGAACGCTCCTCTTGAACATTATTTGCTTCAAAATAAACTATTTACATATGTATCTCAAAAAAAAGCTGAGATACAGAAAAAAAATTCTCCCATTCCATTATAGATGGGCAAATAGAGGCATAATTGCTTAAGATGATAAAAGATAATAAAAACAAAAATAATTATAGCTGACATTTACTGAGTGCTTACATAGTACAAGCATTTTTTCATGTTTTATCATGTCATTTAACCCTGTTAACAACCCCATTAGATGTGCATCGTTACTACTCCACGTTTACAGATAAGACCTAGGCACAGAAAGGTCATCTAACTTGTCCATTCGGGTAGATGAAGTGGGACCCAGACTTTAGGCTCTGTACTGTTCTGACTTAATCACCAACAACATTCACTCCTCATTCTCACCTCAAGGAAACAAAGCGTGCTGTTAACTGCCAGGTGCAGCACCTGCAGTCTCAGGCATGGCACCAGTGGGTTGCTCTTCAGTGAACCCTATGTCCTCACTCTTTGCTGGACTTAGCCAGGGTGATGGTTTTTAGAGGGAATATCACTCAGAGAGTTTTGCAAAGTCTTTGGCAGACGTATGCATGACTCTGATCTGAACACATGGCCCTGCACGGAGTTAGGGTCTCAGGATTCCTTGATGTGTCTTCAGGCAGACGACTCTTCTGAGACCATCAGAACGAAACTGCACATTTGTGCAGTGCTTTGTCGTTTTCAAAGCCCCTCATCATACAGGAGCTCACTTGACCTTCCTCAAAATCCTTTGAGGTAGGCAGGAATGATATTATCATTATCTCCACTTTTTACATTTTTCCAGAAACCTAAGGTTCAAAGAGTAATTTCCAAGCTCACAAAAGATAGAATATTTCAAACAGAGTCAGCCCTGGAACTCTGGCAGATTTTTCAAAACAACAAAGCTAGTTGTTGTTTGTAGACATGACCAAATATGAATTTACAGAAAAATGACATAGGCAATAGTGCCTTTTGATATCTCTGTTTGTTTTTCAACTTCTAAGTCTCACTCAAAATTGTCTGGAAAATACAGGTGGATAACATTAACAGGGTGTGGTTGATACTGCAAGACTTCATTAGCTTCCAAATTCTGCCAACTGAACTGGTCACCTCAGTTGGTGCTAACCAGTGCTTTATACTGAATGACGAATGCCTGTCAAAATATGCAGTAGCTATTCAATATGGTTGTTTCTTCTTTCAAAAATTGTTATTTTAATTTTTATTAACTTCAAAAAGGACTTGAATTTTCTGGCCTCTTAATGTGAGAGTAAATCTGATGTTTTTCCCCCTGTAGTTACATCAACAGTAGTAAATTTTGCTTAAGAATGTTTTTTTTTTAATTTATTTATTTTGATTCATTGTACACAAATGGAGTGCAGCTGTTGTTTCTCTGGTTGTACACAAAGTAGAGTCACACTATCTGTGCATTCATACATGTACACAGAGCAATGATGTGTCTGTCTCATTCTGTTATTATTCTTACCCCCCCATCCCAACCCCATCCCTCCCTTCCCTCTATGCAATCTATCCTTCCTCCATTCTTGCCTCCCTTCCACCCCGCATTATGGATCATCATTCACTTATCAGAGTGATCATTCGGCCTTTGGATTTTTGGGATTGGCTAATCTAAGCATGACAGTCTCCAACATCATCCATTTACCTGCAAATGCCATAATTTTATTACTCTTTATGGCTGAGTAATATTCCATTGTGTATATATACCACAGTTTCTTTGTCCATTCATCTACTGAAGGGCATCTAGGTTGGTTCCACAATCTAGCTATTGTGAATTGAGCAGTTATGAACACTGATGTGGCTGCATCACTGTAGTAATCTGATTTTAAGTCCTTTGGGCATAGGCCAAGGAGTGGGATAGCTGGGTCAAATGGTGGATCCATTTCAAGTTTTCTAAGGAATCTCCACACTGCTTTCCAGAGTGGCTGCACCAACTTGCAATCCCACCAGCAATGTATGAGTGTACCTTTTTCCCCACATCCTTGCCAACACGTATTGTTGCTTGTATTCTTGATAATAGACATTCTAATTGGGGTGAGATGATATCTTAGGGTAGTTTTGATTTGCATTTCTCTTATTACTAGAGATGATGAACATTTTTTCATATACCTGTAGATTGCTTGTAGATCCTCTTCTGTGAAGTATCTGCTCATTTCCTTGGCCCATTTATTGATAGGGTTATTAGTGTTCTTGGTATAAAGATTTTTGAGCACTTTGTAGATTCTGGAGATTAGTGCTCTATCTGAAGTGTGTGTGGCAAAGATTTTCTCCCACTCTGAAGGCTCTCTCTTCACATTGCTGATTGTTTCCTTTGCTGAGAAAAAGCTTTTTAGTTTGACTCTATCCCAATAATTGTTTCCTGCTTTTATTTCTCGCACTTTGGGAGTCATGTTAAGGAAATCTGGTCCTAGGCCGATATGATGAAGATTTGGACTACTTTTTCTTCTATTAGGTGGAGGGTCTGTGGTCTAATTCCTAGGTCCTTGATCCATTTTGAGTTGAGTTTTGTACAGGGTGAGAGATATGGGTTTAGTTTCATTTTGCTGCATATGGATTTCTAGTTTTCCCAGCACCATTTGTTGAAGAGGCTATCTTTTCTCCATTGTATGTTTTTGGCTCCTTTGTCAAATATGAGATACCTGTATTTATGTGGGTTTGTATCTGTGTCCTCTATTCTGTACCATTGATCTACCTGTCTATTTTGGTGCCAATACCATGCTGTTTTCATTACCATTGCTCTGTAATATAGTTGAAGGTCTGGTATTGTGATACCCCCTGCTTTGCTCTTCTTGCTAAGAATTACTTTAGCTATTCTGGGTCCTTTATTCCTCCAAATGAATTTCATGATTTCTTGCTCTATTTCTATGAGGTCCATCATTGGGATTTTAAGTGGAATTGCATTGAATTTGTATAGTGCTTTTGGTAGTATGGCATTTTGATAATATTAATTCTGCCTATTCAAGAACATGGAAGATCTTTCCATCTTCTTAGATTTTCTTTAAATTCTTTCTTTAGTGTTCTGTAGTTCTCATTGTAGAGGTCTTTCACTTCTTAGATTGATTCCCAAGTATTTTATTTTTCTTGAGACTATTGTGAATGGTATAGTTTTCCTAATTTCTCTCTCAGAGGATGCATCACTTACGAATAAAAATGCATTAGATTTATGAGCATTAATTTTACATCCTGCTACTTTACTGAATTCATTTATGAGTTCCAGAAGTTTTCTGGTGGAATTTTTAGGCTCTTCTAAATAGAGAATCATGTCATCAGCAAATAGGGATAGTTTGAGCTCTTCTTTTCCTATTCATATTCGTCTAATTTCTTTGATCTGTCTAATTGCTCTAGCTAGAGTTTCAAGGATGATGTTGAATAGAAGTGGAGAAGGAGGGCATCCCTGCCTTGTTCCAGTTCTCAGGGGGAATGCTTTCAATTTTTCTCCATTTAGAATGATGTTAGCTGTGGGCTTAGCATAGATAGCCTTTACAATGTTAAGGAATGTCCCCACTATCCCTATTTTTTCTAGTGTTTTGAGCATGAAGGGGTGCTGTATTTTATCAAATGCTTTCTCTGCATCTGTTGAAATAATCATATGGTTCTTGACTTTAAGTCTGTTGATGTGGTGAATTACATTTATTGATTTCTGGATGTTGAACCACCCTTGCACCCCTGGGATGAAACCCACTTGATCATGGTGGACTATCTTTTTAATATGCTTTTGTATGCGATTGCTAAAATTTTGTTAAGAATTTTTGCGTCTATGTTCATTAGGGATATTGGTCTGAAATTTTCTTTCCTTGATGTGTCCTTCTCTGGTTTTGGTATCAGGGTGATATTAGCTTCGTAGAATGAGTTTGGAAGGGTTCCCTCCTCCTCTATTTTGTGAAATACTTTGAGGAGTATTGGAATGAGCTCTTCTTTGAAGGTCTTGTGAATCCATCTGGTCCTGTACTTTTCTTTGTTGGTAGGCTTTTTATGACTTCTTCTATTTCATTGCTTGAAATTGATCTATTTAAGTTGTGTATGTCCTCCAGATTCAGTATGGGTGGCTCATATACCTCTTGGAACCTGTTGATGTCTTCCAGGTTTTCTATTTTGTTGGAGTATAAATTTTCAAAATAGCTTCTAATTATGTTTTGTATTTCATTAGAGTCTGTTGTGATATTTCCTTTTTCCTCACAAATTTTAGTAATTTGAGTTTTCTCTATCCTTCTCTTCATTAGTGTGGCTAAGGGTTTATCAATTTTGTTTATTTTTTCAAAGAACCAACTTTTTGTTTTGTCAATTTTTTGAATAGTTTCTTTTGTTTCAATTTCGTTGATTTCAGTTCTTATTTTAATTATTTCCTGTTTTCTACTATTTTGGTGATGTACTGTTCTTCTTTTTAATCCAAACTGCCAGTCTATGTCTTTTGATTGATGAGTTCAGGCCATTAACATTCAGGGTTATTATTGAGATATGATTTGTATTCCCAATCATTATGGCTTATTTTTGTTTTTTAACTCGACGTGGTTTCTCCTTCATTTGGCTATTCCTTTAAGGTAGTTCCTCCCTATACTGGTTTACATTGTTGATCTTCATTTCTTCCTCATGGAATATTTTGCTGAGAATGTTCTGTAGTGCTGACTTTCTATTTGTAAATTCTTTTAGCTTTCGTTTATCATGGAAGGATTTTATTTCATCTTCAAATCTGAAGGTGAATTTTGCTGGGTATAAGATTCTTGGTTGGCATCCATTTACTTTCAGGGTTGGAATACATTATTCTAGGCCCTTCTTGCTTTTAGGATCTCTGTTGAGAAATCTGCTTATAACCGTATTGGTTTCCCCCTGAATGTAATCTAATTTTTTTTTTATCTCGCAGCCTTTAAAATTCTATCTTTATTTTGTATGTTAGGTACTTTCATTATAATATGCCTTGGTGTTGACCTGTTGTAGTTTTGTATATTTGATATCCTGTAAGCCTCTTGTATTTGATTTTCCATTTCATTCTTCAGATGTGGGAAATTTTCTGACATTATTTCATTGAATAGATTATTCATTCCTTTGGTTTGTATCCCTGTGCATTCCTCAATCCCAATAATTATTAAATTTGGTCTTTTCATGATATCCCATAATTCTTGAGGCTTTGTTCATGAATTCTTACCATCTTCTCTGTTTGGTCAACTTTGTTTTCAAGATTAAATATTTTGTCTTCAATGTCTGATGTTCTATCCTCCAGGTGATCTAGCCTGCTGCTTATGCTGTCTATTGAGTTTTTAATTTGGTTTATTGTTTCCTTCAATTCAAGGATTTCTGTTTGGTTTGTTTTCAACATCTCTATCTCTTTATTGAAATGATCGGCATCTGTTCTTTTAACTGTTCGTGCGATCATTCATTTCCTGCATTTTCTCTCTCATCTAATCGCTTGCTTCTCTGAGCATTTTAATTATGTACATTCTGAACTTCCTTTCTGACATTTCTTCTACCATGCTATCACTGGATTCTGTTGATGCAGTTTCTAGGTTTGTTTGAGACACTTTCTTCCCCCGTCTTCTCATGTCGTTCGTGTATCTTCCCTTCTATCTGTGAGAATCTGAGGTATAGCAGCTTTGCCCCTTAAAACAAGTGGCGTCCCTGCAGGTTTCCAATTTCTCACCTCCTAGTCTTCAGTAGCACTAGACCATGGCCGGGGCCAGGCTGGAGTAAGACTTGGCCTCTGGGCTTGGCCTCCCAGCATGGGAGCCTCAAGTGTGCACTCTGTGCTCGCTTCTCCCACCCTGAAGGCTCCTGCTTCTACACTGTGCCTGCTGCCACCTCAGAGGTCTCATGGGAGCACTCTGGGCCGAGGTCAGGAGTGGGGACTCTCACCCGGCGTGCTGGACTGCGCCTGATGTCTGTCTCTGTATGTACCTCCCTGAACCTGGAATTCTCGCAGGTCTTGGCTGAGCTGAATGCAGGCCTCTGGGCTGGACCCTGGGAGAGGACGACACAAGTGTCCTCTCCTCAGTGCCCACTTTCTGCGCTGAAGACTCTTGCCTCTGGGCTGTGCCAGAGACCCTGTGGAGGACCCATGGGAGCGCTCTGGGCCACGTCAGAGTGAGGACCTCTCACCCCATGGCGCGCTGGGCTGCGTGTGATAGCTGTCCTCAAGAATGTTTTTGAAAGTTATCTGTAAACTAAATTACCCCCCAAATGTGATACAAGGTTGATAAAATGATGAACGTTTTTATTAGAAATATCACTTATCTATCTTTGTGGGATTATAATTTTACAGTTAGATTTATCAAATCAGAGTATGCCTTGGAATTTTTGTTTGTATGTGAGTGTGTGTGTGCACATGTGTGTGTGATTTGTAAGTACATAGTAATAAATATTTCACTCATTACTCTGTGGCCAGAATTCTTAAGTTATAAGTTTGTACAACTATAATAGCTGAGTATCATTCTGAAAGACTTAAGCAAAGACAGCTAACATAACCATTAAGAAAATAATACACATGGCTATCACTGTCACTGGAGATCAGAGGAAACGACCATTTTCCTTACTTGCTTTAATATAAGAAAACTCTTCATTTTTTTTCTATTCCATTAGTAAAAACATCATTCTTTAAAAAATCAGATTATTGGAAAGAAAAGTCATTATACAACCATCATTACGCAATAGAGTGCTCTCCATCATTTTGACTAAGAACTATCAGTCAAAGCTTCAAGAACCTTATTTGATAATGTAAAAACTTTTTTAAAAAGATGGGTGTTAAACTGTGGCACATACACAATGGAATATTATTCAGCCATAAAGAAGAATAAAATTACAGTCTTTGCAGGTAAATGGATGAAATTGGAGAATATCATGCTAAATGTAATAAGCCAATCCTCAAAAAACAAAAGGCTGAATGTTTTCTCTGATAAGTGGATGATGATACATAATGGGTTATGGGGGTAAGAGAAGAATGGAGGAGTTTCGGATTGTGTAAAGGGAAATGAGAGGGGGAGAGGGTGGGGGGTAGGAAAGATAGTGGAATGAGACATCATTATTCTATGTACATGTATGATTACATGAATGGTGTGAATCTACATCTTGTACAACCATAGAAACAAAAAGTTGTATCCCGTTTTTGTAGAGTGAATCAAAATTCAGTCTGTAAAAATAAAAATTAAAAATTAAAAAAAATTTTTTGTTGAGTTTACACTGCTCAAACATAGGTTGAGTAGTTATAGATACCCGGTATAATAAGCTGAAAATAACAGAATTGTGTTTATTAAGTGTCATTTCAGAACTTTGAAGGCAGAAGGATATGGCTGGCAAATCCCAAGAGGAAAATGATTATTTACCTCCAATAAAATACATTTAATTCTGATAGTCCTTGGTGACCACTTAGAAACAATTCCCAGCCTCCCTGGAGAATGACAGTACACGATAGCTTCATGTAGCAGTGGACCAATCCTGAACCAGTTCTGCGTGGTGTAACAGCTTTGACTGCTGAATAATTGAGTGGAAAAATCCATTATTGGAAGAATTTGATCTTCCTGCTATTTGTTTTCCCCAAAAATTGAAAAAAATCATATCACAGTGACAGATACCATTTATTCTGTTATCCTGGAGGACCTTATTTCAGAGTTTCTGCCAATTTGGTTAGATTTAAATGAGACAATCAAGTATTTTAAGTCATAGATGCCTCAAAATCAAACCATTAGGACTTACAGGAATTTCAAAAGTAGTAATTGTTATTTTTAAACATGTATTTAAAAATTTATGAGACAATATAATCAACATACTTACATGCTAGTGAATACTTGCAGAAGCAATGAATAAACTGACTTTTAGTCTAGCTTCTACCTGAGAAGCTTATCTCAGAAATTCAGAATTTTGTCAAAAGGCATCATTGCAAAAAAATCAGGAAATGTCTACGGGACTGAATACACCACAATTTTATGCAATATTATCAGCCAGATAGTTTTCATAAGTTAAAGGTTTTCTTTTTGTATTCTAAAATAAGGTTTTTTGTTTTTTTAAAACGCTGTTTTAATAATTAGCTTTGGAAAGGGGAGTAGGATTTTTATTCTCCCCTTTTCATAGTCAGACTATGACATAAACAAAATATAAGTTGAGTCAGACTTTTGAGGAAAGATGGAGTTAGAGGGGAGGGATGGCTTCAATATTCTCTATAGAGTGGACGTCAAGTGAGATTCTGATGCACAAGGGTGGACGCTGTCCTTGGAGATGGTATAAAAGACTTGAAGTGGTCCATTCATTGTGGATTCTACAGTGAACATCAGTGAGTATGTTGTATAAATTGGGTTTTTTAAGATTTAAAAAAGTTGTTCTAATTAGTTATACATGACAGTAGAATGCATTTTGACACATCATACATAAATGGAGTATAACTTCTCTTTCTTCTGGTTGTACATGATGTAGAATCATGCAATTTGACTTTGTGAAAAACTAGTTGCAGGATCCAAAACTCTCCAGTAGATTCAAGAATTTTCTTTCTGCTCCATCATAGACCACGAGTAGAAGAGCTAACCATAATGACTTTTGCCAAAGGGGTCATATCCTCAGGGTGGTTATCATAGTGTTTTACAGGACAAGAAAGGAATGGTAATTTAAAAAATTTCCCAGGGATCGTATGTCTTCTTTCCCCTATCAATGATCATCAGTGCAAAAAAAAAAAAAAAAAAAGAAATGTCTATGGATCTGAATACAGCACAATTTGAGACTTTTGAGGAAAGCTGGAGTTACAGGGGAGGATCTTTTGGAATAGATATTGAAGTTTATTTTTTACTTTTAGAGAAACACAAACTTGGCTCTCATTCCCAGACAGAGCTATTTATATATAACACTTCTACTGACACAATACTGAAGCACCATTGATTCTATGTCCTTGAGGTTTAATTATGGGGAACTTTACCATCTAGTCTCTTTCTGTAATCAATACTGAATAGAAACCTAGTTGCCAGTCACATAATATGCAAAAGTTACTGGAGCATGGGGCATACATGTGCCAAGTAAGGAATCCTGAACCAAGCTGCTTTCTGGAATCTTCTATTTCCCATCTTCTCAACTAATTGCCTTATCTCCTGCTTATATGTTATGTTCTACCTTAAGAGGACAGAGAAAGAAAGGGACCTGGGTCCCTAATAAAGAATTGATTATAAAACATAAATTAGTGATGAAAGTGTTTCTATTTTGAAAAAACTGACATTTTGAAAAGTCAACGTGTGTGTGTGTATGTGTGTGTGTGTGTGTGTGTGTATGTGTATGAAAAAGAGGAGGGGACAGAGTGTCAGGGGCTATCTCAGAGTAGGTTCCACCTTGCTAAAGATGAAGTGAGTGTACCTAAGGATTTGAAGAGCTAGGATCAAAGCTGAGGGAGAACTAGCTATGCTTCCAGGTCATGTGGACCAGAGCCAGCTCCAGTCTTTGGCATAAGATGGGCTGGTGAGGACCAGACCTGGCTGGTACTTTGATCATTGAACCAAGCACTGAAGGTGGGAGATGAGCAAATTGAGTTCATGTAGGTATCTTTGTAGAGCAAGGAAGAGCAGTCCCAGAAATACCTGTGGCCAAAAAGATGTCCAAGACCTGATTCCAACTCTGCATGGCTCACTGCTCTTGCCATCTCGGTCTTGACCCCAGTGGCAGTCTTCATGGAGGGCTTCTCTGACTACCCTATCTGGCAGCCACTCTCCCCTATGTCTGCCTCATTGTAAGTGAGCACTTATCACTCTCTAGACTGTATGCTTCATGAATGTAGGGACCTCACAGATTCTATTTGCTGTTATGATTCCAGCACCTAGAACATACTTGGCTCACGTACGTACTCAACAAATTTTGTTTAAAGAATAAAGCAGAGATAAAGTTGCATGCTAAAAAAAAAAAAGAGTTAAATGATACAGTTCAGTGACTAATGGGGAAAGGGAAGGAATGTTCATTTAAATTACCTTTTCTCTTCAAGGCCCTTCTTCTCATCCCTATTCCTTCCCCTCCCAGAAGACTGATACACCTTCTAAAGGAATGGAACCTTTCTGAAACATCTTGGAGGTGTGAAGAGAGATATGACCAATGAGTTTGTGCTGTTTATAAATGAACTGAAGACACAAAAAAGGTTGAGGGCCTCTGACTTACTGGAATAACATTAAAAAGGAGTTTAAGAATTGACTCCACTGCTATTAAATAGAGACCATGGTGATTAATTGTTTTACTCTTCCATCAAATAGGGATAATGGTACCTTACTCAGAGGTTGTTAAGAGATTAGATGAAACATTATGCATGAACATACACAGCACAGTGCCTGCTCTAAAGTAGCTGCTTAGTACATCTTATGAAGATGTGACTATTCAAGACCATGGGTAGCTACCTCTGTGAACTCCTGTTTCCTTACCTGTAAAAAGTGGTCATTCCAACTCCAAGAGGGGGCCACTGTGAAGAATAAATGAGAAAACATGGTGCATCCTACTATGGGCTATGTGGTGCTATTTAAGCATGAGAATTTCTGTCCCTGGTTTTGCCATGAGCTAAGGGATTAAGTCGGTGGCATCCCTAAATTTTTTCCAGTTAAAAGAGAATTTATCTGCAGTATCTACTTCTTTACTCTGAGGAAAGAATGAAATAATAGTTCAGAAAATGGTTTTTAAAAATGAAAAGCATTATAAAACATGAGACTTCTGTCATCAGCATCATCAACTTCAAAATGATGGCTCTAGTGACAGCTCAGTTGAGCAGTGAAGATCCTGGGAGAACCTGCATGATAATAATCTTCCAGTCACAGAGATTAGCTTAGTGATATGGAAAGTCTATAGAATTACTGCCAGCTCCTTTTGCTCCTGAAGATTTGATTCTCTGCAGAGCAAGCTCAAGTATCTCAATAAATGTTTATGGAATAGAAAAGATGGGAGATTAACTCTTCAAAAAGTAGCCAGCTCAAAAAGTATCCAATAGTGAAGCAACGTTATAATGATAAAGTCTACTTAGAAAGTCTACTACAGAGAGTTCAGATACCATCTCTGTCCCTCACATCCCGATGCGACTCTGGGGTGTTCCAGGTTACAGTTCAAAAGCTTAAACATGAAATAAAATCGTGGTGAGGAAGACTGGGTAGCTAGTATACACAGACATCAAGCCCAGGGCAATGAGGCACAATTCCTCTTCTAAGGCTCTGGTATAAGATGGAGTGTCTACAAGGCAGGGGTAGCAGTTGCAGTGTTAGGGAAGCCCTCTGTGGTGCCTGGGGCTTTTGTTAAGTTTTAAACCAGTGCAGCTCAGTACTGTCTGCCTGTCAGGTTCTTGGTTATCAGTAACCATTGCTCACGTCAGCCACTGCTGATGTTCACCTGGTAAGAGGCACTCTGATTGGATGAGAAAACAAGGGAGACAAGGCCCCTGGACCCCTCTGCACCACTGAGACCAGGAAGAGAAGCCTAGGTTAGGTCCCTCGGTGATGTTCCCTTCACACTAGCTATATGTCTGTATCATTGCATTGAAGTGTGAAATTTCTGATGTCTACCCCTTCAGATGGCGATTCATGAGCAGTGCTACGCAGTCTCTGGCATATCAAAGCAGCTCAGCAAATGCTGGCTTAATAAAGTTGGAAGGAACGGACAAGTGTGTGGATTTTTCCACTGTCAGAGAGGAATACTACCCTATTTATAAAGAGAAGACAAAAGGTTCCCTGACTAATTGAGGACCATTTAACATTACTCTATTATTTAACATTACTTCTACCTCAATTAAGGCCGTCTAAGAACCTCCACTACACTTACAAGAAAAATTGTTTCTAAAATGGGACTTGAAAGGCAAGTTAAATTACAATTCCAATGAAAATGAAAAGAAACTAAGTATAAAACGGATTATCAATGATGATAATAGATATTGGACATGTTTATATTTATAAATCACATAAACTAGTAATAATATCTACTAGTTATTAGGTCACTAATCCTCAACTTGTGAGCATTCAGATGGGAGCCAGAATAATGTTTTCTCTTCTCTTACCATAAAATAAGCAGTGGACATAGTTGGGAAAATATTTACCATTTAAGAAAAGCCCAACTTTGGTTTCTTTGCAAGGATTCATATACTTGAAAAGGGGGTAATTACAATGTTAGTGGAAGCCATTTTTCTATATAAAGAAATTTTAATGTTGGTGGAAATAGGACAACTCTAGTCAGAATTTTGGTAAAAATAATTCTAGTTCCTTAAAAATGCATTCTATTTCAGAGTTTAATTATTAAGATTATATTTTCTTGGAATGAATGAGAGTAAGTAACCATGCTTCCCCAGATCCCACATCTCAACACAGGCAGGCAGGCTCCACTCGTCTATACAGTGCAGTAGAGCTGAGTAATCTAACAAGAACAAAAAGCATTCAGTTCCTCCTGGTCTGACTATATTATCAGAAGCCTATAAACTACTTTTAATGAAGAGGGATCAATTTAAAGGCATATCTGCTAGTCTTAACTAGTGCACTTAACAATTCAGTTGTATCAAAGCCTGAAATGTAAACAGTGAACACAGAGACTTTATTTTGTAGTTAACTCTCAAGGCAGCTTTAAATATTAACAAAAAAGAATGAGTGACATAAAATAAGTAGAATGCAAATGGCAAAAAGAAAGAACAATTGTTCCAAAAAGAAGTTTAGATGGAAAGAAATGCTTTCACATGGTACACACACAAACTGATAGAATAATGTTATTCCCATTCAGTGAAGTATTATTGTTGTTATATCTTATACATCTATTTATTGTGCTAAAGTATATGACTTAGACACAACATGAATTCATCTGGAGGATAGATGATTACAGCTGTTGTAGTGGGAAAGAACAGAAGTGAGAGTGTGTGTGAGTTCCTGTAGCTCAAAAACATTTAATCACCACCCAAATACACGTCAGATGTGGAAATTGATGTTTGAGATAAAATAGATGAACAAGGCAGAGTCACTAATTCCCTCAATGAGCTCATGGTCACTTGGGGAGAATGGGCAAGTAAACAGATAATGATTTAGAGCTCATTAGTCACTGCAATGAAGAGTGCAAAGGCCTAGCCCCATATCATCTGGCAAAGAACCTGGGATGCTGGTAGGAGGAAAGCTGGCCGTGCCTTGGAGTGTAAATCTTAAATTGTATTTTTAGGCATTTCAATATAACTTCCACTCTACACTGGATTTTATTACTACCAAGGCAGGTATGAAGCATATGGAAGAGTCTTTGGTCACTGGCTACATTTTGTTATTCATGTGTTTTAAAGCAAACAGATTAATAGGACCTGAAAAGAGTGGTTTTAATTTCCTTACCATATTGATAAGACCCTAAAAGATGCAGGAATACAATTAATATCTATCTATCTCATTTGGATGCAGAGAGTTGCATAGGGCTCATCTATACATCATAGTAAGATATTTAAATCTCAGAAGGAGGAACATATTTCATGAAGATGTTGCTGTTTCTGGAAGAACTTGTGTGATCTGTCTCAGTGAAGTACTTCTGCCTATCCAGTCTTGGGCTTGCCTTGGAATTGGGAGTTCGTGGTGAAACTCCTTATTGGCTCCTCTTTACTAAACTTACCTTCATGGGCCATGAAAAGGTCTGAGGCAGGGGGTCTGCATCTCATGTGACAAACATTAAAGGAATGTTGTGAAGTACAAGCCCTGCCACAGTAGCTGGACAGAGAATTCTTGCCTGCAGCCCTGGGGAAACCTAGAAAAGACTTGCTCCAGACCTTCTGTGGAGCCTCAGATAGATAAAGTCTTTTTCATGGTTTGACGATATCTCCATGTGTGTTCAAAATGTTTGAGGTAGATTCCAGAAGAGAAAGGGGTACTTGGAGGGCATATTTTATTCAAAAGCCATTAGAAAATATCAACTTTTGATCACAAGAGTCATATTACCTGGCATTCAAGGATTTTGTTTACATGTTTGAGAGTTGAATGACATGCCTCAGGATTCTGCCACTTAATTACAATATTACACATACACTGTATGTTTCTTACACAATAAAGTTCTGTTTTCACTTTTTAGCTTTCATTATGACTGCTTGTATCCTAACCAGTTCCTATACTGGTAACTATAAAAAAAGACAAATGATCCTGATCAATTCGAAGGTTATAGCCTGATGGGGAAGACAGACTATTCTTTCAAATTAAAGCAATGATTAGGACATGTTACTCGGGCTAAATGTTTCTAAGGGGAGGTGCAGAGGGTTATAAGAACACCTGTCAGGGAACTGACTCTGGTTTGAGGGAATCCAGGGAGGTCTTCCTTTGCGTTTAGATGGAGACCTGAAGAACAACGGGGTGGGGTGTGGTCATGAGAGTGTCGGCACAGAAAACAGTACATGGAACAGTGCCTGCCACACACTAGGCTCTCAATAAACATTTGTTCAGTTAACGATGCAACTGCACATGCTGCTTGGCCCTCTGCCAAAGTTGACAAGGTTGCTAGGCAGCCTTCAAGGTTATGATTGCAATGACTTTGTTGCTGGAAGCTCTGCTGTGAGTTCTATGGTATCTTCAAAGAAATGGGGCAGCATGGAAGCCTTATTATAAGGGGCAGGATGGAAGCCTTTTGAGAATTGCTTCACACTGCTAAGAATCAATGTCTAACAGATCGTACACTCGCACAATTCAACCTCAGGAAGATGGCATAAGATTTATGAAGGTGTTCTCTAGAAACTGAGAGCCTACGAGAAGTTGTACCATTGGATATGAATTTAATCATATCTAATGCAGAAAACAGGTCCCCAGCAGCCAAAGGCTGTAGTCAATTTTCCATATCGAATGTAACCCCCCCCTTCTCCATGCAGATAGCACATTTTCCTTTCTAGCTTAATTTATGAAAAATAATTCTGAAATATTTGTCAGGAAATCAAGGAACTTCTGTACTAATTTTCTATATTACATATAATAAGACATGAAGCATGATAAAAATAACATTTATTTGGGTTAAATGACTCTCTTACTTTCATACTCTCTACATAATGTGACTTTTTTTTTTTTTTTTTTGCTGTGCTGGGGATTGAACCCAGGGCCTTGGTCTTGCTAGGCAAGCACTCTACCAACTGAGTTATACCCCCAGTCATTACCTTCATACTCTACAAATTTTATCTTTCCTGAATACTAAGTGAGGCAGTAGTTTGTTTAATAAGGTCTGTGTTCTGAGATATGCTTGACAGGGCAGTTTTTCAAACTATAAAAATGATGGCTAACATATTAACCTAATAGTTCATGTTGGCAACTGACAGTTTTGATTCCTGAGTGACAGAGTAATATATAGAACCTTTTGCAAATTTATATAGCAAACTTGTGAAAAGCAAAGCTACCTTTTTTTAACTTTAAACTGATGTATGATGCAATGACTTGCTAACAGACCACTAGTAGTCCTTTTACCCAACCCTCTCACTTCCCCATCCCAGCAACTCTCAAAATGGAACTGATGCTGTTGCCAGGGCCTCCTGACCCTCCAAGTGACACACTAATGTGTGAGTGGCTCCAGTGAGACATCTGGGGATGACTCCAGGGAACACTTTGAGGGTGGGAACCATGATTTATTTTCATCTCGCTGTCTCTGGGACCCAGGATAGCACATGGCACATGGGTACCCACTGAATAAAGGAAAACATCTGTTGGGCAGGGATGTAGAGAAGCAATAGGAGCTCCAAGGGAAAGGTGGCCCAATCAGCAGTAAGAGTCGCAGTCCCTACTACTGCTACCCATGTCACCCGGATGACTTTCTGGATGATGATTGCTAAATGTTTAATTTCTGGTAAAAGAAAGTATTTTTAAATACTTTATATTAACTTTCTAGTCCTTCTGCTGTTATGCCTGTGTTTTTTGCTCCTCAATCAATACCTGTAGGGATCCCAAATACTTACTGGATAAAGTGCCTATACCCCTTGACAGTAAGAGAACTCCCATAACCCAGAATCTCTCCAACTTGTCGTTCTTCCAGTGGTTCATCCCTTCAGCTACACTTGGCTCCTTGCAGTGTCTATATTAAGCCATTTCATATGTCCTAGGGTGGCTTAGTACCTGTTTCCTGTGCCTTCTTCCCTTTGCCCAGAAGTCGAACATTCACTCATGTTCTAAGACTCTGAAATGTCTACAATCTTTCTTTGTGAATCTTTCTATCATAGCACCCATACCACATCAATGCATTTGTTGGTTTACAAAAATATCCTTTTTTTTTTGTGGTACTACATATTGAATCCAGGGCCCACTGAGCTACATCTCCAGACCTTTTTAATTTTTATTTTGAGACAGGATCTTGCTAACTTGCTCAGACTGGCCTCAACTTGCAATCCTCCTGCCTCAGCCTCTGGGATTATAGGCAAGCACTACCAAGCCCAGCAATATCTTCGCTTTCCAGATAGGGCCTCCCTGACAGCAGGAACCACACCTTCACATTCATTTTTGTATCCTAAACTTCTATCACAGGACCTGCAATATTATAAACAGGCAATAAAAACAGGCTAAATGAATGAATGAATAATTCATTGAACACTCACCTCTTTATTATTTTTGGTACCACAACAGGGGCAATTTCTCTCTCTCTCTCTCTCTGTTTTTTCACATCCACCATGCTAAACTTCTAATTTTATGTCTCTAAAATGGAGAAGAATGACACATAATTTTTTCAACTGATTCCTTTGGAAGGAGGGCCTTTTCAACATTTCACATGCTCCCAGAAATGTCTATTTTTTTTTCTCCCTGCAGTTCTCAAGTAGTTGACTTGCTGGGAACCTATAGATTATGTTAATGTGCTTGGCTAAAAAGGAGTTTTATAAAACACTTGCCTGGCATATCACACAGGAGACACACATCTGTCTACTGAGCCAATCAGTTTTGAAAAAGTTACTACACCATTGGTTATGGCTGCTTTCTATAAAAATGCAGTGAGTGAAATAAGCCAAACCCCAAAAAACAAAGGCATAATGTTTTCCCTGATAAGTAGATGATGATACATAATGAGGGTAGGGGGGTAAGAGAAGAAAGGAAGAACTTTAGATTACATAGAGGGAAATGAGAGGGAGGAAGTATGAAAGAGGGTAGAATGAGACAGACATCATTACCCCATGTACATGTATGATTACATGAATGGTGTGAATCTATGTGGTGGATAACCATAGAAACAAAAAGTTGTACTCCATTTGTGTACAATTAATCAAAATGCAGTCTGTAAAAATTAAAAAAAATAAAAATGCAGTGAGTAGGCAATGCTGATTCTGAAATATGAAAGTTGTTTTCATCTACTGGGAATCTTAAATGAATAAAGTAAATTCCTTTAAGCAAAAACCCCATACCTTTCAATTTTAAGGGGAACTGAATAAAGTGAGAGATAATAGAAAAAATGTATTTTAAATAATTTCAACTTTATATTTTATAATGCTTTGTACAATTATTTTTTGAGAAAGGGAGGTAATTTATAGATTATCTCTACTTTTAAAAAATACTTAGGAAAAAAATTAAAGGTGTGCATACGGATAATGTCAGAGAGAAGAAACTTGTGGGTGGAAGCAGTAGGTGAATTATAATGAGTGTTTTCAGCTCCAAAGAATGGTAAGAAGAAATAATGTGCTCTCCTCTCTAACTTGCTTCCCCAACCACCTTTATCTCCTCTTCTCTTTTTCTACTACAATTGTCCAGTCCTTAAATTTTCCTGAGGCTCAAATTCAATACACTTCCTATCTTTTCCTCTTTCTGAAAGAACATAAATGAATTTTATTTTCATGGTTCACTTTCCCCATAGTTTATGCACATTCTGATATCTTAATTCAGATTTTCATTCTATTCACTTTTCACATTAATTCTCAACTGACTGACCCTCTTCATCTTTAATTATTTCCATGAAAGTTCTGAATATCATTAAACTCTTCTCGCCAATCACACCAACTTTAAGGTGATTTGATTAATTCTGAAAACTACTGGTAGATGCAGATTTAACACCATGAAGAATCTCTGCATTGTCAGTATTTTGTAGCAACTTGGATCTAAAATATAAATGAAATTGTTGGGGATGAGATTTTTTCTTTTCAAACCTGGTTGTTTCTCTGTCAAGTTTTAAGTAATTTTGTCAAGTTTTCAAAAGTGATTCTAAATTATTTTCCCTAGAATTATACACAGAGAATTCCTCTGCATTCCCTTGCAGTGTTAGCTTAATAAAAGGAACATGTATATTTCCAAGGCTGAGCCAAAAATTCTTCACTTGGGAAAACACAATGACTTAGAGGTAGGAAGTCATCAACTGATAAATTGTAGAACAATAGACTGCCCAAACCCTCAGCATGCAAAGGTTTCTGTTCTCTTCAGCACTTATCAGCCATCTAGGAGAGGGTGAGGAAGGGAGCGGGGAGGGGAGAGGAGAGGGGGTTAGTTCAGTGCCTTATTCCACATCACCATTAGTTGCATCATATTCAAATAAAGTGGCTATGAATAAAAATGATGGGGGTACCCCAATTAGAATGTCTTTTATTAAGAATACAGGCAACAACAGGTGTTGGTGAGGATGTGGGGAAAAGGGTACACTCATACATTGCTGGTGGGAGTGCAAGTTGGTGCAGCCACTCTGGAAAGTAGTGTGGAGATTCCTTAGAAAACTTGGAATGGATCCACCATTTGACCCTGCTATCCCACTCCTTGGCCTATACCCAAAGGACTTAAAATCAGATTGCCTCAGTGATGCAGCCACATCAATGTTCATAGCTGCTCAATTCACAATAGCTAGATTATGGAATCAACCTAGATGCCCTTCAGTAGATGAATGGATACAGAAACTGTGGTATATATACACAATGGAATATTACTCAACCATAAAGAAGAATAAAATTATGGCATTTGTAGGTAAATGGATGATGTTGGAGACTGTTATGCTAAGTGAGATCAGCCAGTCCCAAAAATCCAAAGGCTGAATGGTCTCTCTGATAAATGAATGATGATGCATAATTCGGGGGGGAAGGGTGGCAAGAATGGAGGAAGGATAGATAGCATAGAGGGAAGGGAGGGGTGGGGCGGGGTGGGGGGTAAAAATAATAACAGAATGTGTGACAGATACCATTGCCCTGTGTTCATGCATGAGCGCACAGATGGTGTGACTCTACTTTGTATACAACCAGAGAAACAAGAGCTGTACTCCATTTGTGTTCAATGAATCAATAAGTAAATTAAAAAAAAATGATGGGGGTAATGATGGGATATTCTGAGTATCCCTGTGCAGATCTTGACAAAAATAATACTTGCTTTTGGTAGACATCAAACTTTTTATTTGGAGGATCAAAAAGAATTGATTAAAAAAGATTTTCATGGATAGACTTCTTTTAGCATTAGGCATATTTCCAAGGTAAGTGGACCCTTGGGAGTCACCCGATACCACAAAAATCTGAGAGAGGTCAAGCACGGGAAACAGAGGGCATATAATAGAAGGAGAAAAGGAAGGCTAGGTTTTGGAAGGAAAGAAAGGGGCAGAAAACAAGAGAAAGGGAAAAGTACCAATTCAGGCAGGGAGAATAGGCTCAGGTGTACAGAGGGACCACGGTGTAACAGAATAGCTACCTTTCATGTATGTGCATGAGGCTTTCCTGTAAACATAAAATATAATTATATATAAAGCAAACTATCCAACAGATGCCACCTGTCTTGGTAAATCTATTCAACACTTCTTATTTGACTGACCCTCTTGATACAACCAAGTTACAAGAGTAACTTAGTCAACTGACTATCTGCTGTGTCCATCTATCAATTCTCTTTTCAGGGCCACACCTAGAGTACAGAGTGAGAAGGGTAAAGTGTAGAGTGGTCCCTATTGGTTGGGGTGGGTGTTACTATCAAGAAGCAGCCATCATCCTTAGGTAGATGTACAGGTGGACAGGGTCCTCTAGTGCGGAGGAATGGACACCAGAAAAGCTGAAGCAGGTCAGGAGTAAAACAGAAGGTCAGAATATTATATGAGTGGATATGACATGATAAAATATACAATATAAAATCAAACATTTTCATGCTTGAAGATAATTTCAGATGCTTTATTTCATCCTTAGGATACTCCTTCCTGGCTACTTCATGGCCTGGAGCCTATGGGAAAAGACAAGGAGCTATGACTGAGGAGTGGAATATAGATGTGGCAGACAAATGCAGAATCTGCTCTGCTGAATAGGAAATTCCAAGCAGTGTTCAAAGCCTCATGAGGAGAGATGGAGAGTGACAAGGATCATAAATGAATCAGGCTCGTCACAGGGCAGCTAGGCAGGGGAGCTCACTAGGAGTTACCGGTGCCTGCAGGAAGCCTTTTCAGAACAAGTCTATAATACTGTGAATCCTAAAACATAAATCACAGTGACTCCTTCTGAAACTTCTTTCCTGGGAAAGCTAACTGCCTATAACTTTTTCCTGACACATGAAACAAAACCAACCAATATAAGTGACTTAGAAAAATGCCTTAAATAATTGTCCTCTATTGCATTTCTTTATCCACCATTCTCCCTGACATTCTATATATGCCACAATAAAAAATAAACCTACAGAATTTCTTTCAAGAATTTCTCTTCGTTCCTCCACCAATAGAGAGATTCAAATATATTTTTCTCATTTCCATGTGATTGAGGGTGTGTATTATTGTGGAAATGCTTTAAGCATTTATTTAAGATGTCAGAATTCATTAGGAGTCTTGGGCAGAATGGGCACAGCAATGGTTTTCTAGAAATACAAGGTGGTAGTGAGAGTGACCACTTATAGAAACCATAACTCAATATGCCCCACATTATGGAGAATAAACTCCATCTTATGTTTCTCCATTAGCATTTATATATAGAAGGTATAGTTTATGAAGCCAGAGGAGAATTTCTAGCAGAACAGTGAATATCACAGGGATCCTAGGGTAAACCATTTACAGGTTTAAAAAACCATTCACCCCAAGAATAAATACAATTTTCAGTAAAACAAAAAAACAAAACAAAACAAAAAAACCACAACCATATAGGAAAGAAGTATTCATTCTGTTCAGGGGAACACACATATATGCACAGGTACACACACACCACATACATAAATACTATACATGAATTTATATAGAAACCATATATAAGCTATTTACATTTACAAATTGTTGAATTGAATCCAGTTAATTCTCCCTTCCAAGTGTGGAATATTGTCTGTTTAGAAGCAGAAACTCTAGCCTACTAGATCTAAAAAATTATCCCAAATTAAATAAAATCTTGAACAATTTTTTTGGGGCGTACCAGGGATTGAACTTAGGGGCACTCAGTCACGGAGTCACAACCCCAGCCCTATTTTGTAATTTTTTAGAGGCAGGGTCTCACTGAGTTGCTTAGTGCTTTGCCATTGCTGAGACTGGCTTTGAACTTGAGATCCTCCTGCCTCAGCCTCCCGAGCCACTGAAATTACAGGTAAGATAGCACACAGATTTAATTGGACAGAAACCTATTTGACTGATGACCCAGGGAGACCTTGGCCTGTGTTCTACCTACCAACCCGAAATACCTCCCTGGAACTGTGATTACTGATTTAATGATCATTAGTGTCTCTTTTGGAGGCACTTACATTATTGTCACCTTGGCTCTGTCATGTCAGTTGTCATTCCTATTTTCTACCTTCGGAAAATATGTTGAAATCTTTCATCAGTGGAACTAGTCTCTTTAGTTTTTGAGGGGATAGGTGGGTGGTTTGTTGTGGTTTGGATATAAGGGGTCTCCCAAAAGCTCCTGTTAGTGCAAGAGTATTCAGAGGTGAAATGATTGGACTGCAAGAGCGATAACCTAAACAGTCCATCCTAGTTTGAAAGAACTAAGTAATGGTAACTCTAGGCAGGTGGGGCATGGCTGGAGGAGGTGGGTCACTGGGGGTGTGCCCTAGGGCCCTTTCCCCCACCCCTCTCTGCTTCCCAGTCACCATGAGGTGAGCAGCCTTCCTCAACTGCTGCCCCTCTGCCCCGATGTTCTGTCTCACTTTGGGCCCAACGTGATGGAGCTGACCAAACATGGACTAAGCCCCTGAAATCATGAGCCTCAAAGAAATACTTCCTCCTCTAGCCGTTCTTGATAGGAATTTTGTTCAATGACAAAAAGCTGACTACCACAGAGTTGTACTATTTTATTTCTTCATTGTCATTTCACTGGGGTTTTAGGAGGGAATTCCATGTCTAACTGGCATTCTAATTAAGTTTTTATGGGAAACCCAGAGTTAATTTTAATTTTCATTGTAGCAGGAGCTTATTTTTTTTTACTTTTAGTTATTTTGTACCTGTTTTTACAAAGTATTACGTTTATCCTAATGTATTTCATTTAATGAAATTTCAGAATATAAGATTATAAAACAACATTATCCTCTGAACTACTAAGAAAGAAAAAACCTACTACTGATAAACCTATGCTAAGATCTGTTGGTTTTAAGAAGCATATTGATTTCAAAGAGATAAAAATTAGAAAAATGTATATTCTTAGAATTTTAAAAATATTTATCTTGCAGTATTCGCTTCTCAAATCCTATTTGAAGACAGATGGAACATTTATAATAAATGAGTGACTGAACCTTCACAGTGATTAGAGATGTAGCAAATGATTAATCTCTAAGTAATTTAAATGATAAGCTTATAGGAGAAATGCTTGCTGTACACTTTCATTTGCTATCTTTTAAAGATGGCAAGTTAAATCATCGATTGAATTTAGGGTATGTTCTGATATTATTTAATGAGATATGGATGCTGTAGTAGAAATTCTTTTACTATAATCCTCTTGGCTGATCACCAGTCTGTGTGTTCCTCTATGTGGCCAGGACACCAGCACCTGTGCCAGAGGTGAAGTCGTCTGACCTTCTTGTCAACAGCATGTCCACTAAAGTAGAAAGCTCACATTGTGGAGGCTCACAGTGGACCAGGGGATGAGGAGGGCACCTTTCTTTCACATGAGGGTCTTTTGCTCTGCTTCATGGGAAGGTCAGAGAGTCCTTCCTGGACTTTGCTGTTTCTCAAATTCAACTTAAAACATTCAATAAGTCAAGATGCCATACTTTGGGGATATGAGTTTTGAACTCCAGCAAATGCTATTTAACTAATAATAAGAATTGGGTTTGAAGTCAAACAACATAACGTAATTGGTGGCGTTACATAACCATACATCTGACCTCCGAATTTCCCTAATGGGACTTTCCAAGGGTTTGCAGATAAGCAAATCTGTTGTTCCTCTAATATGACAGTCTGTTTTCCATTCCTTTAGACACTTCATATGGATACATTCATGTGGAAAATAACTGAATTGCCTATTACCAACCACAATCTATTAAGAGCAGAGAGTAGATTTTCACTAATAAAACAAAATAGTTTAAAAATGTGAAAATAAATTTCTCTGACACAGCCAAAGGGGAATAAAATCCCTTAATTTAAATTTCTGATAATTGACCATCCAACAGGAGCTTAATGCCACACCGGTAAGTACTAGTTTATAAGGCAGGAGGGTCTGGATAGTTTAATTCGCAATCATTGAACAGAGAGAGAGAATACTTAGAAAAGGTTAAAATACTTGAGAGCATGTATAGAAAACAAATCACATGTGGTCTTACAATGAAATGCAATGGCCAAAAGTTTAAGACTCTATAAACATAGGGTTAAAGTACACAGCAGAAGGAAATGATTACTTTCCTCACATACATCAGAATGACTCTAAGTAGAAGATGGAGATTTCAATGTCAAAAGGAGGTTAAAAAAAAAACAAACCCAACTTGGTGTGAATTCAAAGCACTGCAGCAGCAGGTGATGAATGCAAGGAGGCTGAGTTATGAGACAAGATTTAGGGGATTTGGATGTGTAGGCAGGCCCATGTCACTGCCACAGAGGAGACAGGCAGGGAGAGGATGCAATCTGGGGTGCAAGGGTAGTAGTACCTCTGTTGCTTCATATTTACATGCTAGAGAAACTGAGGCATATGGAGATTACAGGACTGACCTGAGAGTGTCAATCAATGGTGTGCTGAAAATAAAATTGTTTCCAGATTCTGTGGGTATCCCAAAAATTGAAATAATCCAAGAAAATCTAGTTCATATAAGCAGTTCTCTCACTAAATTGCAAGCACATCTTGGAATCTTGAACTTGTTTTCATTGTTGTTTCTGGACTGCAGCAATGCTAATTATGCCTAGATAGTTATGAGCCACGTGCCTTTGAGTCTTGCTCCTGAACTTGGCGAACCCCCAGCATGAATGAGCTTTCTGAAACAGAAAGCTGAGGGTGGCCCTGTCACCTCTTTCCCTTACCTCCTAGTCTGATTTAGGCAGAATCCTCTGATAGCACAGCTGGCACCACACAGAATTGCAGGGCTGGGGCACATTCTATTTCTGGCTCAGTTTTGTGTCCCTTGCCTCCAGCACACAGCTGGGCACATGCTAGGTGCTCGAAAGTCTTTGTGGAATACGAGAACTCACAGTCTTTTCAAAGAGTGTATTTGAAGGGGTTTAGCTAACTAACTGAAGGAAATACAGTCTGAATGTATGTGTTCCAAAAATGAAACTTGACTCCCAAGGACTTTGATGGAGTCCCCATTCTTTTATTTCCAGAGGTTTTGAATAGTTAGCAGTCCTGGACTGAGCCAGGATAGCTGAGAAAACATTTTAACTCTGACTTGAAGAAACCTTCTCTACAGGAATCTGTCCTTGATCCTGAATAAGTGGTAAACTACAGACTCAACAGGACCTGCGATTCTAGATTTTTCAAATTTTCTTGGAAGAGATAAATGTTTAAACTCAACTGTCTTACTCATTCCTTCTGTGCTGGAATCTGATCCACTAAGTTAAAAGTGCCTCTTCCCTTTGTCTCTGACACCTAGATTTTTGAAGGGCAAAAGAGAAGCCATTTCACACACGAGGAAAGTACTGTGTTGCTGCTGCAAGTCAGCGGCCATCTGCAGACTCACACCAGAGTCCACTATTAGAGCTAATTGATATCTTCTTTGATATCAAATATTCTTCTCTGACAACAGTGAAAATACAGTAGGAATTAGAACAACAACAACAACAACATCAACAACAAAAGCTTAAACTTTTATTTTTCCCATCACTGAAAATTAAGAATCATAGAACAAATTTAGAAGCCAAAGAAGGGGACTCAGGAGAAGTTGGAAAAGATGGGGTTCAAATACAGAGGCAAGGGGTTTGAACATGGAATTCAACTGCTGGCTCTTCACAGATACAGGCACACACCCACTAGTGACCACCCAGAGCAGGGCTTTGAAAAACATCAGCATGCATATACATCTAACTTTCTCACTGCCAGTTTGAACCAGATTATCCTCTCTTGGGACAACATTCCTTTCAGAGAAGAGGGCAGAGAGATTGTCTCTTTCCCTCTTTGCCTTAGCACCTACCCCACAAAGCTGCTCTGCTCTTCCACCTGCTGGGACAACCAGAGGAGTGCCTCCCTTCACCAGTCTTCCGTCAGCTCCTCCTGCTTCCCCTGAATTGGGATCTCAGGCTCTCCTCGCTGGAGGACCTGGGCACAATCTCATGAAATTTACTGCTTCTGGCCTTCCTATCTCCCCCTAAATATACTCATATATAACCCATCTTCATATACATCTTCAAATTACAGAGATTAGATGGATCAAGTCCAGGACTCCACCTGTGCCCTTGGCCATATCTTCTCCACTGAACTCTAAACTATATTCTATCTGCCATTACCAACTGCTTCTATCTTAAATCATTACCACTTCTGTGACCCTTTCCTCTCCACTGGCTCTGGTGGCTCTAGCTATGATTCATCTTTTCTCTTTTCATTCACACTCTCAAATGTACCCTTACATCTCTCTTCTACCCATTCCTATAGATTCTGTTGATTGCAAGCTGGCTTTTACCTGCCCCTCTCCCTGTTCTACCAAAATACTTCTTCATTGGCTTGAAAAGTCTAATGGACATCCTTCCATCCTAAAAATACTGAACACCCCTGTTGAACTTCAGACTGGTAATGATGCTTTTCTTCCTGAAACTCTTTACTTCTTTGGCTTTCTTACTCCCATAGTCTCCTGCTTCTCCTGCCCTACTCTAAACATTCTTTTCCCCCTTTCTCCCTCCCTCCTTCTTTCTTCCTTCCTTTCTCCCTCTCCCTCTCCCTCCCTCTCTGCCTTCTTCCCACCCCCCTCCCCACCCTCTTTCCTGCTTCTCTTTCTTCTGCCCGTTCTTAAAATGTGCATTTCCCCAGAGTTTCATTCTCATGTTACCCTTCTTTTCATTTTGTATTATTTCACTGGGGATCTTATCCAGTCAAATGTTTTCAACTACTACTAGTTCTTGTGTATTTCTAATTGTGTGCTTCACTTCCACATTTGAACATCCCCCTTTAAAATCAGACTTAACCAGTCAAAACCAAACTCATTACCCTTCCTCTAGACCTGCTTCCCCTCCTTTAATGTCTGCTCCAGAGATGTCACCACCTCACACTACCAGCCTAGGATTACCCAGTCCTCACACTAGAAGCCTCTATCTCATAATTTTTGGTACCAAGAATTGAACCCAGGGGCCCTCAACCACTGAGTCACATCCCCAGCTCTTTTTTATGTTTTATTTTGAGACAGGGCATTGCTAAGTTGCTGAGGCTTGCTTTGAACTTGCAATCCTCCTGCCTCAGCCTCCCGAGTTGCTGGGATTAAAGGCATACACCACCACACCTGATTCACATCTCCTTACTTTTAGCTTTGCATATCTCAATCCATTCTCCATTCTTTGGGCAGAGTAATTTTTCTAGACCATATGTTTGTTGTTACTTCCATGCTTAAAACTCTTCAGTGCCTGCTTAGCCATTCACTTCTTCCTAACACTTTATGTTCCCAAATACAGAACTATTTGAAATTCCCTCTATACCCAGTGGTGATTCTTGCACCCAGGACTTTATTAATGCTTCTCCTTTTACCTCCGTACTGTTCTCCCAAATCACTGTTTCATCCCTACTTATTCTTTAAGACTAGAAGTGACTTCAGGAAGCTTTCCTTGACTATCCCTTTGCTCTCACCTGCTTCTCTCCACACCTCCATATTCAAGAATTATCTCTCTCATTGAACACCTTGGCTTTAATTATCTATTTAATATGGCTAACTTTCCCATCTATTTAATCTCTCTCTCTCTCTCTCTCCTCTTATATGTTTATATCCTTAGAATTACAGTACCTGTTATGGTTTAGATGTGGTGCTCCCCAAAGACTCACACAGGAGGCAATGCAAGAAGGTTCAGAAGAGAAATGATTGGTTTGTAAGAGTCTTAACCCAATCAGTGAATTAATCCCCCGATAGGAATTCACTGAGTGGTAACTGAAGTGGTAGGGTGTGGCTGGAGGAGGTGGGAATTGGGGTATGGCTTGGGGGGTATATGTTTGTATCTGGTCAGTGGAGTCTCTTTCTCTCTGATTCCTGATCATCATGTGAGCTGCTTCTCTCTGCCACACTCTTCTGCCTCACCTTGATCCCTGAGGAATGGAGCTGGCCTTCTGTGGACTAAGACTTTGAAACTGTGAGCTCTTAAATAAACTTTTCCTTCTTTAAAATTGTTCTGGTCAAATCTTTCAGTCACAGCAGTGAAAAGATGACTAAAACAGTACCTGATTCATGTTTGATGTTCAGTAAACGTGTATTGAATAAATAAATGAATAAAATGCTGGATGCTTCTTATGGAATTCAGGAAAGTTGAGGCTATATGGATTTTGTTGGTTTTAAAGTACTTCATAATGGTGAGAGACTTAAGATGGTAATTGATGAAACAGAGGAATAGCCCAAGACCCAAGGAAGGTAAGAAGGAGAACCTCAGAGCAGATTCTTTGTGGACAAGGACCCCATGAGAGACTGTCAGGAAGATTAACACATAGGTAAAGATCCTCAGGATGTGATGGCAGACAAACCTGATGGCTTTTGGAGTTTTGGCATTAATTCTTCTCCTTTTTAAACCATAGTCGGTGTATGGTTATAGCCATGTTTTGTTTGGTTCCTCCATAGACCTGGAGGTCAAGGTATCAGACCACTGATTGAAGGGCCCAGGGGGCTGCATGATCCATGAAACGGTGGAAATCATGGCAAAAAGGATTGCCCTTTCCAACAGGACAATGGATCAGTAGGTTTGCCTGGAGGGTAAGGCCTGTGTTTCCCTATGTTACTGGGTTAGGAAAATCTATCATTTGTACAATAAGTTTGTGTGGAAGGTGGCCTGGAGGGGTATTAAGGATACTCAAGTTCACCTGTAGTCACTATCAATTCCTTCTCCAGAACCACTCAAATGAATATACAGTCTAAATATAAATAGTGTGTTCGGCAATCTTCGCTATAAGATGAATTCATTAAATACTATTTTCAAAAAGAAAATTGCCTCTCTCTGCCCTTCCTACACAGAAGTTCTGGAGACACTGCTTTCAAGAAGCATTTGAAGGGCAAAGAAAGAAGCTCACTAAGAGGACTCTCTGTTAAAACTGCTTGCTTCTATTTTTTTTTTTTTTTGGAGCCCTTGGGGCCCTGTTTTCTGTTTTTCTCACTCACTTCCCACACATTAAAAATAGGTTTACTTGTCAAAAAAATACAAAAAGGACACATAGGACTTTCAATAAAATTTATGGTCAGAATCATATAGCTAGTCAAACTCAATTTCTATTATTATATTCTTTAAATAATCTCCAAATTTCTTTTTGAGGTTGAGTATTTGAGTATTTATTTTATTGGTACATTAAAGTATTACATAATAATGGAATTCATGGATATGTTCATATATGCATAACTCATAATTTGGTCTGTTTCATCCCTTTGTTACCCCTCTCACTGCCCTCCCCAGGTCCCCTTCCTGTAATCTACTAGTCTCTTCTATTTTCATGAAATCCCTTTTCTTTGCTTTTTTCTTTCTGTCTTCCACATATGAGAGCCTGGCTAGTCTCATTTAGCATAATTTTCTCCAGTACATCTATTTTCCTGCAATGATATGATGATCTCCTCCTCCTCCTCCTCCTCCTCCTCCTCCTCCTCCTCATCTTCTTCCTCCTCCTATTTTTTTGTACTGGAGATTGAATCCAGTAGGGAACCCAGGGACAATCTACCACTGAGTCACATCCCCAATCCTTTTAAGCTTTTATTTTGAGACAAGGTCTCACTAACTTGCAAGACTGAATTTGAACTTGTGATCCTCCTGCCTTGGCCTCCTGATTTGCTGGGATTTTAGGCATGTGCCACTGGGCCCAGAAGTTTTGCTCTTCTTTATGGTGGAATAAAACTTCATTGTGTATACATACATTTTCTTTATCCAGTCATCTGTTGATGGACACATAGGTTGGTTTCCATAATTTGGTGATTGTGAATTTTAATTTTTTTTTTGGTTTTTTTTTTTTTTTTTTTTGGAACTGGGGATTGAACTCAGGGGCACTCCGCCACTGAGCCATATCCCCAGCCCTATTTTGTATTTTATTTAGAGACAGGGTCTCACTGAGTTGCTTAGAGCCTTGCTAAGTTGCTGAGACTGGCTTTGAACTCACGATCCTCCTGCCTCAGCCTCCCAAGTGCTGGGATTACAGGCGTGCGTCACCGCTCCCGGCAGTGATTGTAAATTGTGCTTTTGAGGTTCATTCTTTTCAAAGTAACTAGTGGCACATCATAGACCTTAAACAAACCCTTAAAGAGAATTCTTAAAAGCAAGGGAGAGGAGTAAATGCATCAATGGCCAGAGCAATGATTGAAAGCCTGGGGTCTTGATATCTAATTCTGGTTTGCTGGTTAATGGGGTGGCATCCTAGAGCCACTCCTCTTTAATTCTGGTTTTGCCTCTTCTTTCACTACAACAGCAACATATGCAACATAGTACCAGTGGCAATACCCCAAGGATGTGAAATATTGTGGGTGGAGAATCTTACATAAACAAATAAATAAATTCTTAAGTAAAGTAAGATTCATAATATCAAAAATATCCCTTATCATGCATTATATCAGAGTAAGTAGGTTTCTATTTATTAAGAAACTTATAAATGAATCTGCCCTCAAATTCTTATAGCATTTTTTATTAATTTTATCTTTTCAAGAGCATCTCACTAATACCTCTCCCCTCCTCCCTAAAGACCCCAATAGGATTAGGAATTCTGAAAACTGCTGTTGGCTTTGTGCAGTTTTTTGTAGATTTAGCTTTTGCCAAAACTCTAACTTAAAAATGTGAAGTTCTTTAAGGAGCTCTCTGAATATAAAGATGATAGCTATATTTCCAGTATAATTTGATGTTGTGTATTTTACTCTAATTTTCTAAAAATTCATAATACATTAATGATATTGAAGGACTTTTATATTCCTTATCCAGTACAGCTCGTTCTTTCCCTTGTTCCTGCTCCTTAATGGAACTTAGTGCATGAGGGTGTGTGCTGGTGGACTGACACGACATGTTTCTTTTCAGTGAGAGCTGAAGTGGTGGCATTCTGAGTAGACAATTAAACCATCTCTCTTAGTTGGACTTTCTTTAATTGACAATTATGAGTGGAGAACATAATTAGAAAATGCACTCAATGGGACGCTTGGAATACTGGGAACTTCCATAATTTCATTTCACTGGGGTTTTTCATAGTTACCTCTTCCAATTCATGCTCTTTTGTGGACATGTGTCATCTACACTGACATCAAAATTAAAGTCTTTTTTAAAAAGATAAAGGAGAAGACTTGGATGGGAAACTCATAAAAGGAAGAGGAACATGCAGCATGCAGTTGTGCAAAGCAAAGCACTGTGGCCAGAATACATGATGATGTTGAGAGAAGAGAACGTCTCCCCAGTACTCCCTCTCATCAGGAAGAGCCACTACTGAGGTGAGGTTACTGAAGAAAGAACAACACAGTAACAGAATTCTCCCAGCCCTTACTCAGACAGACCCTAGATGTTGGGAGGAAAGGGCCATTTTAGCAACTGACATAGTTGAAAATGTAACTGTAAACAGGAAGGATAAAAATAGTCCAAACAGAGTGAATATCTAAGGGGGAAAATGGTCTCATCCTGGGTGGTATTTCATTTATATCTCAGTTTCCTAAATGCATCTCTATACTACTGAATGGCGATTCAGTCACCACCTGTGGATTTATTTATTTAATTTTTTTTTAATCACCTCAATTTTATTCTCCAAATGAATTGCTTTAGAGGAAACTTCTTGCCAGGTACAGTGGCACACACCTGTAATCCCAGCAGATTGGGAGGCTGAGCCAGGAGGATCTTGAGTTCAAAGCCAGCCTCAGCAACTTACCTAGACCCTAAGCAACTTAGTGAGACCCTGTCTCAAAATAAAACATAAAAAAGGGCTGAGGATGTGACTCAGTGGTTAAGAACCCCTGGATTCAATCCCTGGTACCAAAAATAAATAAACAAATAATAAAACAAACATCTTCTACCATGTTTAATCGGAAGTGAATAGCAAATTCCTTAACTGTAAGGAGATTGTTCATGTAAATGTAATGAAAATTAAACAATTCTGTTTAATTCCAGCTAAATCATATGACTGGCTAGAAACTGTGCTTGAATAGACCTGATCTTTCTGTTTACAAAAGAACTGGTTAATGTTAGAGAGGTGTTTAAGACATACTTAGCATCAACATGAGACTATTTTTATTTTAAAAACAGTACTGAGAGAAAATTGAAGAGGTAGTATCTTTCTCACTTAGGATTCCATGTTATTCAATGTGGGTCATAAAATGCCTATTCAGTGGTAAAGTTCCAGGCTTAGGAAAACACTGATCTACTTTAATCCCTGTAGAAGATTAAGCCTTAAAAAAAGAGCACCATTAGGAAACATGTGCTATTTGGAGATAACTCATTAATATAGTAGTACAGAACTCTTTTTTTTCTCCTTTGCAAAATCCTCAAGCAGGTATGTAACAAGAAGATCACATTTTTCAGAAAAACAGAAACGTAATTTTATGAAATTGGGTTATATCAAATTATTGGGCGTTATTATGAATGTTCTTAGTGTTTGAAGATAAGGAAATTTCCCCAAATGGCTTGATTTTAGTACACCCAATTCTATTGTTTGAAAGAATCTCCCAAAGGTCTGTGTGTTAAAGGTCATCAGCTTGTGGAACTATTGGGTGCACGTGTGTAATCTTTAGGAGATGAGGCCTAGTGGAGGAAGTTAGGCCATTGGGGGCGTGCCCTTGAAGCAGCTATTGGGACATGAATTCACTCTCTTATCATATGTCTTATTTCCTGGCCACCATGAGGTGAGTGAGTTGAGACCTTCTCTGTCAAGTGCTCCTGCCATGAGTATGATGAGGCTACAGGTCCAAAACGACAAAGCCAAATGAACATGAACCAAATCCTCTGAAACCATGAACCAAAACAAACCTTGTAAGTTGATTATCTCAGCTATTACATTGCAATAATAGAAGATGACTAATACATCCAATTAAATTCATTTACCTATAAAATTCTTCCTCTCCTAAAATAGAATATTATTTTGGACTAAAACATACTGGATAATTTACCTAGCCTAAATTGACACTTACATTTTGCTCCAAAGCCACATTTTCAAAAAGCTGACCATAGATGAGCTTAAAGTTATAATTTTTGTTATTTTTAAAAATTTAAGAACCACCACACTTTTTGATCTGAAAAATTTGCTTTTTCAAAACTCAAGTGGCACATATTTTGCAGGGAACAGAATTATTCACTTAAAATCTGTACCTTAAGATAGATTGATAGCCAGAAAAATATCTACCAAATTTCTCAGAATGATTTATCTGGGAGTGGGGAGTAGTATGATTTTAGGAGGTTTTTATTTTCTATTTTACATATTGAAATATGAATAGAAGTATGTGGGTATGCATGCATAAATTAAAAAAAGTTTTTTTGGGGGGGGGAAATTGAGTGCATCCAGAAAATTTTCAGGATGATGATATTTTATTTATTTATTTATTTAATTTTATTTTTTGAACCTGGGATTGAACTCAGGGGCACTCGGCCACTGAACCACATCCCCAGCCCTATTTTGTATTTTATTTAGAGACAGGGTCTCACTGAGTTGCTTAGGGCCTCGCTAAGTTGCTGAGGCTGGCTTTTAAACTCGTGATCCTTCTGGCTCAGCCTCCCGAGTTGCTTGGATTACAGGCGTGCGCCACCACGCAGGATGATGATATTTTAAACATAATTCTTTTGTCCTCTGAGGGATGCCTGCAAATGTGAGAGTTTAAAGTTTAAACTTGAGAAGACATAGTTTTCTGCAAATACCTCCAGGGTTGCCAGGGTGGGAGGAAAAATGAAATCTATACGTGTTTTTTCTGAGGGCATAATTCATATTACCTGGTGAACATAATGGGGAAGAGATTTTTGTCCCTATTCAAAAGTATCTCTCTTATAACCTAAGCTACATTTGACTTCCTTCGAAAGGAGTGAGCTCCTTTTCACTAATGTGCTCATGAAAAGGCTTGGGAACCACTTGCCAGGGACTTCAGGGATGAGATGGCTGCATGGTAGGCAAGAGAGGATGGAGAAAGGTGAAGCTGTAGGCTTCTTCTTAATGGAAGTTTCTCTGAAATGGGCTGAAAAACAGAACTTCATTCCATACCACAGCCTTTACCACTGGCTGAAGATTGAAAAACTACAGGAAAGAGTTTGGATTAATGGAAGAATCATTTATGTGCTCTTGACTGGATGAAATAAGAATTTCAAAAAAATTTTCATGCCCTTTTTATTATATAATCTGAAGTAGACACTTCAGGGCATCAGGTAAAAATGAGAAGGATTGAGAAGTATGAATTACTAACATCATAAACCATTTAGGGTGAAGTTGCTGAAAAGGTGCATAAGAGCTTTTTAACATTGAAGCAAGAGGAATTTGAGCAGAGTGTGAAACATAATCAAATTAACATTTTAATTTGGGTGCTACTCTTACTCACATTTGCTGGGTTCTCCAAAAGAGCTCTTTTTACCAGGTGAACACTAAGGGCAGGATGTCTGCCTGATGTGAAAATGTCTGAATCTTTATAAGATAAGAACAACCAATGTTCCAGAATGATTATTAGATGGAAAAACAGCATCATTTAGGTGTGGCATGGATTTTTGTATATGGGTGTGTAAGAAAGCAGCATGGAGCTTATTAGGAACATATCAATTGGTAGAAACTGATGATAGCAGAGAAAACTGCTAGACATTTGTTCTAAGATAGACAGGGATAGGTACTAAAAATACATCTGTCAATTTCTCAGGAAGACTGAAGTTCAAGAAAACTTACCCCCACCTTTATTGGCTTGTTATAAAGAAAAATATAAATTACATCATGAAGTCTAAGTTCTGATTGAAAATAGGTCTACCTATTGGCTAGATGGATAGTGGTGTCACTGGGGACATACCCAGTTGATTTCCTTAAATTCCACTGTAGAAAGTTGTTCAAATACTCTAGAACATGGTCCCTGTCTTTAAGAACCTCACTGTTTGTGAGGCAGATGAGCAAAATGTAAGCACCTTTAGTACAAGAAGAAAAGTGGCATGTGATATTAGATGCTTAATCAGGACTGCACATCAGAATTACCTTGGGAGTTCCACCCTCAAATGTGCCAAGTCAGTTGCTCCCCATGGACCCTGAATTTGAAAAATTTGAAAATTCTCCCAGGTGATTCTCAGGTACATACCTGTTAAGGATCCTGTTAGACTTCCAGAGCCCTCAAGTGACTTGTGGGAAAGCTGCAGGCCGGTGTCAAGGACTTCTCCACATCTATCAGTTTTAATAACATGAGCTGTTTCTGGCTTTTACCTGCAAGCCCATCACTTTCCCTTCTTAATATTAAAAAGAAATCCTGAAAGCTTGTATAAATATTTATTCTTCACAACTCAATTTCTAAACATGAATAAAGTGACTTGTCCTGAGAAGTCAGAATATTTTTATTTCCAGATGTGGAAACTAAGGATAAGTGAAAAGCATTGGAGAAATTGAGATCGGAGTCACAAAATTTTAGGAGCTGTCCTACTAATTTCATACCTGCAAGTTGAAAACACCATTTCCCTCTGGTGAATGGATGGCTGTGGGCCTTCATAGTATACTGTGCTTATTAGTTCATGTGCTTATTAGCACATGTAGTCACAAACCATTATCACTTGTCAGTGGTTGCTCTAGTATGGGATCTCAGAATATTTGTTGACTAAAACTATAAAGGTACTAAACAGGAAGAGTTTCAAAAGTCTTCTGTACCTGTACAGACATGGCTTTTGTATAAAATCCTCTGATTATCATATTTTCTGGTTATATTTTCAGTTAAAATGCAACATGGGACATACCTGTGATTATACTTGCCCTAGACTTGATCTTTTGGATTGATAGGTCACATGGAAAGATTATTTGGAATTATACATAGATAGTCAGGAAGATAAAGTGCGGAGCAAGTTATACAAATGCAGGGAAACCTGAAAAATAAAAGGAGGGTAACTATTATCCAGGTAGATGAAGTGCCTGCATATGTTGAATGGCTTTCATTAAAGTGCCAAGCCATAAGTAATCTCTTTTTCCAATAGTATTTTCTTAGGATTTAAACCTTCAGAGAGCTTTCATTTCCTGTGAATTCCTTCTCTTTCTCTCTAATACAACTTCTTCTCATATCTACTGAAAAAACCTGTTTGGGACAAGTTGGACCAATTTAACTAATAGTCCTGTTTGGTCCTGCTTCATAAACAGTGTTTTTTAGAGAGTGCTCAAATAACGGCAACATTTTATCTTATGCATCAATCTCTTAAATGTATTATTTAAAGCACAGAACTTTCTTAATAGGAGGTGGACTCAAATTTGTGATTTTCTGGAGGGTTTTGATTTCTTTTAAAATATCTATGACCCATAGCACCGAATAAATTGTCTCCACAGGACTTAATGCTTTTCAATACCTCTGTCATCTCATATGTTTGAAAGCTTAAGTGATTTCAAATACTTGTACTTTTCTAAAATCTACCAGTCACCTATAATTTTAACTCATTAAAGGCATTTTTGTTGATAATAAATTAAGTCATTTGCATAATGACTTTGTAGATCAATGCAGACCACAATGGTTAGTTAATTTTCCAGATCCCCAAGACTCCCTTGCTGACTTCCTTCACCTTGTATTTCATTAGCATAGTGGAGAGTCATTGCTAATGGAAGCAGTGAGCATGGGGAATTCAATTTACATAGCCAACATCTGAGCTTCTACCCCAATACCAAAAGGAAGGTGGCACAGTCCTCTACAGTCTTCTCCACATGGGATCCTGGCACATGTTCTCTCACACATCACCAAGGCAATGTCCTGGAGTAGCACTCCTGGGCTTCAGAAGCAGGCAGCGCAGAAGTGGTTATTTCAAGATTGACATTTTCATCCTCAATTTCTTCCTCCTGCCTTCTGAAACTGACTAGATGTACACTTATTTCCAGTTGCATAAGGCATGACTAGCTAAGAGAGCCCGAGAACATGGTTCACTACATCCAAATTTGCCTGTTTTGTTTCTTTCCCATATAAAAACTTAATTTTTAATTTAGATGATCACATTATATATATTATTCAGATACCTTTGTATCCTTTGCAATAACTAGTTTTAGATCTTAGTCACCACAGATAATATTTAGCATAATGCCTGGCACCTAATAAGCATATGGGAAAGGGTACCTATTGCTATTGCTATTGGGTATTTTCTAGTGCAGGAATGAAACTCCATTTGCCTGACACTCAATTATTGAGTCCTTGACTGAATACCAATTATAATATTTTTGTTTATTTAACTGTCCTAGTCTGTTTAGGCTGCTACAACACAACACTATAGTCAGGGTCACTTATAAACAATTTATTTCTCACAGTTCTGGAATTTGGGAAAGTCTAAGATCAAGGTGCTGGCAGATTTGGTGTTTGTAAGGACCTGCTTCCTGATTCATAGACAGGAGTCTTCTTACTGTTTCCTTCTGTGATAGAAGGCCAAGGGAACTTTCTGAGGGCTCTTTCATAAGGTCACTAATCCCATTCATGAGAGCTTCACTCATAATCTAATCACCTTCTGGGGTAGTCAACTTTAGGTGTCAACTTGACTGGATTAGGCATACCTAGAGAGTTGATAAAGCATTATTTCTGGGTGTGCCTATGAAGGTGTTTCCAGAGAAGACTGGAGTGTGAGTAGGTAGACTGAGTGGGGAACATCTGCCCTTTAAAGTAGCCATGTACCACTAATCAGCCAAAGACCTGGACAGAACAAAAAGAAAGGTGAATTTTCTCTCCCAACCTCTGGAGCTGGATCACCTTTACTCTCTTTCCTCCAAACATGAGAACTGGTCTTTGGCCTTCAAGTCTTGCACCAGCAATATCCTGGGTTCTCAGGATTTTGGCCTCAGACTGAATTATATCATCTGCTTCCCTAGTTCTGAGAATTTTAGTACCAATTTTCCTGATTCTCCAGTTTGCAGACAACTTGCTGTGGGACTTTTCAGCCTTCACAGTCCCCTAATAAATCCCCTCTCCTCTATCTATCTATCATCTATCTATCTATCTGTGCATACATACATATATCCTGTTGATTGTATCTCTGTGGAGATCCCTGACAACCATCACATTAGGGGTTAGGATTTCAACATTGAGTTTAGGGGCACACATTCATTCATTCTCCATCACCAGCTGATAACTTCATTTGTATTTATTTGGTTTTGTATATACAATGCTATATTTGAAAGGGATAAAACTATATCCCAAGGATCTTCCAATTAATTGTTGGCTAGAAATCTGGTTAGTTTCCTTGCAAGATGTGGAATTCAATAGAAAATAAGCTTTATAAATCATCCAGAATGCATGAAAAGAGAAATAAACATTAATGGAAAATAATTACATTATTATTATAATCCCTTTCCTAGATGAAGGTAAGAATGCCAAGTCAACTGAGATGACAAAGACCATGCCAAAACCAAAAATGGGCAAAACAAACAAAACCAGCCCTGCCTCCAAAAATTTTGAGCTATTCATTAAAATAAATGGGACAAGGATGAGTCATTGTAAGATTGATAGGCAACATAGAACAGCATGCACGAGATCAGAAATTTGTTACTTGTGAATTGTCAGTCAGAAAAAGTCACATCATGAGGAATCTTGAGTATCATCTGGAAAAAGCTTTGAGACAGAAGTATTGTGAGTCAACACCCAAAGAGATAATCAGAAGTAATCCACAATCCACAATAATTCACACCAACACACCAACACCTGAGCCTGTAGCCTATAGTCTAACCAGATACCAGTTGCTGAGACAGGAGAATTTCTCCAGGCCCAGACTAATTAAGTTCCCATGTTTACTTCTCAGCTCTGAAATGTCAATAAGAGCTGGATGTTGGTATGGTAACCGAAGGGACTTGCTCACTTGTAGGGTGTGAAGTGATCTCAATATTCTGTGGTTTTAATTTGTAAATTGGCTTAAGGCTCTTGCAGGGTGTGATGTAAATCAGTAGAGCAGGACAAAAGAAAAAGTTCAACTAAAAAGAGAAATGAGAACTAGGTGAGTTTAAACTGTTAGCATTTTAGGTTCTTAATCCTAAACTCACTGGCCCAAGAGGCAGTTTCATATCCAACCAAGAGAGTTGGAGTTAACAAAATTTTCTGAAAGGTGATCAGAGATTAGGGAGGTGGCAAGTGGTCTTGATGTTAGGGGACAAAAGAATGACCTAACTTGATCTAGGTAGATGTTGGATATATTGTGCTTTTAATCAGAAGAGAGAGAATGGTGGCAAAACAGCAAAGAAGAGCATATTTTTTGTGTCTTGCAGCAGTTTCTGTGGGCTGCCTTTTGCCTTGAGTTTATCAATCTGAAGGCCAAACTCTGGCTTCAGTGCAAAAGCTGTGATCTCTAAGACTGTGAAATGTTGTTTCTCTTGGGTAAGGATATTGAAAAACATCCATAAAACTAGATCTGGACTTTTATTGTAGACTCAGTATAAAAACAATGTGATAGAAAGCTGCAGTGTACTGATCTGAGGTGTACAGAGGTACTTACCAACAAAGTAACATCTAAATAATCATAATTATAATGCAGATTAACATTCAGTGAGGTAGCAGTCCAAGCTTTATGAATATTAACCCATCCAGTTTTCAAAGTAATAACACTATAAAACAGACACCATTCACATCTCCATTTACAGAGGAAAAGCTGAGATATTAAGTATCATGCCAGTCACACAGCTGATGAAAGGCAAAGTGAGGATCTGAAACCATGAGCTAGATCCCAACTTTTTATTTCCAGATTATAAAAGTCCCAATAGGCCAGATGTGGTGGCACATGCCTGTAATCCCAGCAGCTCAGGAGGCTGAGGCAGGAGGATCAAAGATTTGAAACCAGCCTCAGCAACTTAGCAAGTCTCTAAGCAACTTAGTGAGACCCTGTCTCAAAATTAAAATTAAGAAGAACTGGGATGTGGCTCCTGGGTTCAATCCCTGGTACAAAAAAAAAAAAAAAAAGTCCCAATTAAAAAAAAGAGGAAAATTAGGAGTAGGGATTTTTAAAAATCATTTTTATTTGTTATTTTTAGATATATAGGACTGTAGAGTGTATTTTGACGTATTATACATGTGTGGGGTACAACCCATTACAATTTTGATCCCATTCTTGTGGTTGTGGTTGAACATGATGTGGAGTTACACTGGTCATGTTTTCAGAGATGAGTACAGGAAGTTATGTATGACTCATTCCATTCTCTTTCCTATTTCCATTTCTTTCCTATTTCTCCTCTCCCTTCCCTTCATTCACCTTTGTCTAATTCAATGAACTTCTATACTTCCCCTCTTTATCCTCCCTTGTTATGGGTTACCACCCACATATCAGGAATTTTCTTCACTGGATTTATCATATTACCATTGGCAAGTCTACAAATCTGCTACACCTAAAAATATTTCACTTATAAATCTACTTAATAAAAATTTCACAATGGGCTGGTTACGGATAGCATATGCACTTAGAAATCGCCAAGAACTGAACTTGTTTCTTTAAGGCTCCAACCTCCATAGGTTCAGGCCCTATTCCTTAATTCAAAAGCAAGGTGAGTCCCAAAGATAATTATTCTTAGTGGAGAAAAGAGAGGGTGCCCCATTTCTAGGAATCCTAAATCCTCCTCACAGGACCCTCAGTTATGTCTCAGTCAGGTTAGAAGATCTCAAACAGACCAACCACTCACAGGGTGACACTCCGGTCCCTTTGAAAATCCAAGGAGTCCTAGTGGATCAGGAGGAAAACTGCTACAGTCGCTGAGGTTCGCCACCGGGCTTGTACAGAGCTGTCCATGGTTCTGACCTTTGTCTGAACCTGGCCCCTGGGGCAGAGTTTGTTCTTGCACATCTTGATTACAGAGTTAAAGTCTTGCTCACTGGGTTGCTGCCTGATGCCTCTTTGATGCTGCTGTGGAGTACCTTATGCCCTGTGGCATTTATAATCTATGACTCTGGTCCAGGTGCAGTTTTACAAATTAGGAAACTGAGGCACATGGAAATCATATAACTTACCCAAGGCATATAAGTTGTGAAGTGGGGATTCATACCCACCCCCACCACCTCCCTGAACAGGAGCCAATGAGGTTTAAGGTAGTATTCCAAAGAAGCAGGCAAGAGGCACCAGGCAATAAAACTGAGCAGTTTTGGGGAGGAGAAGGTGGCTGATAAGCAGAGTGCATCATGAAAGAAGCAAATGACCTGCTGGATAAATCACTGAAAAGAATCTCTTCTTGGAGATCAATATAATTCAAAGGAAACTGCCACCCAGTTCTCACACTTCTTCCCTGGGGAGAAACATTTTTCCTGATTATTCAGTTTTCGTTTGTTTCTACTTCTGAGAATCACTTTCAATTTAAATAGGATAGCCATGACTGGATTAATCTTTTTGAGTGATGGAGTTGCCAAGGGCTGGGAAAGCCTGCCTCATTTCCTCCTCTGTCATCAACATGGTAACTAGTATTACTATTATTAATACAAAAAATAATACAGTAGACTGCATTGAAAGTACTTGGACAGCATGACCAAAGCTTCCCTAAGCAAAATAAATCCACAAGATCAGGTGTGGGGGGCAAAAGAGGGGAGAGGCATGTTCCTAAGAAGAGCAGGTCAGTCTTTGCATACAGATATGACTGGCAAACCAAATCATATCTGAGAGATACTGAGACATTACTCAAGGTAATACTTACAGCAACTGGAAGCATGCCAATATTGTTCAAACAGAAAGAAAAATTTCCTAAGAAAGGAGGAAATGCAAATTCATGCTTTCCCTAAGCTCAAAGAAATAAAGTCTCTTTAAAACTCATTTTCTTTGCAAACCTGCAAAACATCTGTCTTCCTCTGGACTAACTAAATAGTTGTTTTCCAAAAATGTTCCCCAACAGGAATGTGTGTGCATGTATGTGTGTGTGTGTGTGTGCATGTGTGAATGAGCACACACGCATGTGTGTATTCAAGGCCAGGGTCGGGGCCACTAACCTCATTCAAGTCTATTAAGAAATGTTCCGATTAGTGCATCATGTCATGCAGTCTATTGAAAAGGTCAAGGTCTATAGCTGAGCTAAATATAACCTGGTGAGGGAGAGAGCAAGGAGAGCTCTGGAAAATTTTGAGAGGCTTTCATACCATTTGGAAGATAAGAACATTTTTTGAAGGGATTTTGTTCTTCTTCATGAAGTGTGACTGAAAAAAGAGGTATCAAGGACAACTACAACTTCTTGTACAAATGGCTTTACAGGGAAATCTAGAATAATTTTTCAGTGTTTAAAAAAATCATAAAATTGATGCTGTGTACTTCCATTCTATCTTTTCTGTAAGAAACTTAAATCATTTTCACAAGTTTCAATAGAGCTGGCAATTTTCTGCTGTTTTGTGAGAACAGAGGTCAGCGTGCCCTTCCTAACACACAGCTGACCAGGATACCTTGCTGTTGAAAACCCCAATGACTCATTGTGGTCTTTGGGAGAAAGTCCAAAACCCCTTTACTGTGCAATCAAGTCTCTTCGTTTTCTGTCTGATGATTATGTTTCCAGCTCCTCTTCCCCCATTTTCCTCCCACTTATTCTGGGTCCTTCAAATGACCCATGATGTAACTGTATGTCTTTGGATGGAGTGTCCTTTCCTACATTGCCTGCAGACTCTCAACCTTGAGCTCTTTTCTTCTCTAATCACAACTGAGAGCCCTCTCCCACCTTTTGTTCTTCTTGACAGGGCAAATATAATTGATGGTTAATTTTATGTGTTAGCTTACTGGGCTCCAGTGCTCAGATATTTGGTAAAACATGATTCTCATGTTTCAGTGAGGGTCTTTTTCAGATGAGATTAAGATTTAGCTCAGTGTACTTTGAGCAAAGCAGATTGTTCTCCAACATGTGGATGGGCCTCATCCAGTCAGTTGAAGGCTTCAGTAGAACAAAAACTAGCCTCATCTGAACAGGAAAGAATTCTGCCAGCAGGCTGCATTTGGACTCCAACTGCAATGCTCTTCCCTGGGGTTCTAGCCTGCCAGTGTATCCTGCAGATTTTGGACTAGCCATAACCACTGGGCCAATTTCTTAAGATAAATCAATCTAGATATGCACATACTTCTGGTTTTGTTTCTCTGGAAAATTAATACAATTGTGACTTTCCTTTAGCCTCTGTTATACCTATTATAGGTCTATAACATAACACCTGGTGTATTTATCCACATTTCTTGGTTAACATCTCTATCCTCCCCCTGAAGTTCCAGGAAAACAGGGTTCCTGACACTTGTCAATACATCCCTAGTGCACACCCAGTACAGTGCCCACATTATATAGAAAGTTGAATTACAAATATTTAAGGGCCACAGACAGATATAGGAATGCAGAAGTCAAGCAAACATTTCCCATCTTCATAATAGAACTCAAAGCTCTTAAAATTTTTGTTCTCGAAATTCATCTCTTCCAATTGGCCATTATCTGCCAATCATAAATATAAAATCTTGGGAGCATGCAATGCCCCTTATGGACTCACACCAACACATATTTGGGGAGGGGAAGTGCACACTGAATTATATTGCATTGTATATGTAATACAATGCTCTCTGGAACTGACCACCTAGGTTTAAATCCTAACTCCACTGCATGTTAGCTGTGCAAATCAGGATATTTTATTTAACTTCTCTGTGTTTGAATGTTTTCATCTGTGAAATGGGGAACATCATAGAATTATAGTAAGGAATAAATTAGATATTTATACAAAGCATGTGCCAGAAAGGGTGTACCTTGAAAAAAAGTGCTAGGCTGGTGACTCCTTTAGCCCTATTTTAATCAATTATGAGTGTTTGTGCCAAGCAATAGTATTTACCATGTACTTAGCAGGATGAATGTTAAAACCATTTCCAGCTACATTTTACATGCCAGGAGACTCACTTGCACAAGATCACACTTATCAAAAAGGCTCCTCAGGACTCCTGGACCAATTTTCTACTCATTCCCCTACACCAAGCTGAGCTCAATGACAAAAGTACACTTAATGTTCCTTCTAGCACTTTCTTTCAAGAACTCTATAATGTAATGGTTAAAAGTACTCTCTGGAACTGACGCCCTAGGTTTCAATCCTAGCTCCATCACATGTTAGCTGTGCAAATCTGGGCAGTGTATTTAACTGCTCTGTTTGAATGTCTTCATTTGTGAAATGGGGAACCTCATAGTATCCACCTCAGAGGATTATAGTAAGGAATAAATGAGACTTTTATTTATGTTGATCTATCTATATCTAGTAGAATAATAAGGACTAGAAAGTTTGTGCTATTAGTCTCTCCTGATCCAAAGTCTTTAGCAGTCTACCTGGATTATTGCACCATGTATGGATTTTCACATTGATTTTCTTTTTCTTATTTTGGTACCAAGGATTGAACCCAGAGGTGCTAAACCCCTGAACCACAACCCCAGCCCTTTTCATTTTTTATTTTGACACAAGGTCTATGTTGCTTAGCCTCACTAAGTTCCTGAGGCTAAGCCTTGAACTTGCAATCCTCCTGCCTCAGCCTCCTGAGCCACTGGGATTATGAGTGTGCCACAGCATCTGGCTTCACATTTCTTTTACAGTCACGTTTGCTATTTCTTTCTTTCTCCACCAATATACCAGTTTGCCATGCTTCCTTATCAATATCTTACTAATCCCTATCTCAACCTACAATGGCCTCTTCTCTTCACAAATCCAATTACTGAATTTTTCAAAGTTGAAATATAATTCTCCCAAATGTTTTTTGACTGAAATTCTGCTTCTAAGAGTCCCTTCTCACTGCATAATTCCAAGAGACATGTAAAATGAAGGTACTGAGCTGTGGTCTCATTGTTTTGTATAGGCAGCAAGAGGGTCCTTACTGGAACCTGCCTCAACTCCTTCCTGGGCTGGCTCACAGTTGGCTCTCAGCCCTTTTGTGCTGATTGACCAAGAATGGTGGTTTTGAGTCTCTCTCAAGGAAAGACACCTACAAGCGACGTGTGAGCCTGCTTCCTCCTGCTGCTCACCTGTGCAGACTTGGTCCAACAGTCTCACCTTGCCAGGAATTTCTACTGGAGCACTTAAAGTAGGAATTTTTCTCTAGCAAAGAGTTATGGATGGAATACTGTAACTGAATCACACTTAATTTAAAAATCAAAACCACTTTTGTTTATTTTATATTTAAAAATGGTTTGGGATATATGTGGATTAACATGTTGATTTTTAATTGAACTCTGCTACTTTTCCTTTCTTTCATTTTATTTAACAGAACAATTTATGTGCTTACACATGAAACTGGAGAACAAATTTTTAAAATAAAGCAAGAAGTCAAGACTGAGGAAAACTGCTTTAATTACCTGAAATAAAACGTTTTATGGTTAAAGAATAAGTTTTATGGTTAAAGAATGTTTGTCTTAGACATCTTGCTTGATGTTGAGTTTAACTGTAGGATGAAAATACAGATCAGAATAAAACATTTTAAAGGTGTGTTGATCTTTTAATCTTTAAACTTTAATTGTATATGTTGTTATATTTTATACACCTAAAAAATGTTATCTCACCTTTTCTAGACTTGAAATAGCTGAGATTTGTGCTTGCTAATATTTACTGTGAGAACAAATGAAAAGATTTTTTTTTTAAATTTGAAAGTATAGCTCATTGTCACATTACTATTTGTTAGATACATTTGATATAAATAAAGGCTGAAGAGGGCTGGCCCAAATATTCCTTCTGGAAACTTCTCTGGGCCCTGGAAGTTGGAAGGGTATAAATTTCCATGTTACTCTTGTATTTTTCCTCATGTTCTGTACTATGAGAAAGTGTCTATGGAATCAGGTTATTGTGCTTGCTGTCTGGAAGTTTCCTAAACTTGGGAATGGTGTGTGGAAATACGCCTTTTTGGACAGCTGGAAAACTGTTTAGCTTTATTATCATGAAAAATCATGACTGATGTACACAGGATTCACAAGCATGAAAACTGCTTTTAGATTAAAGAGACAACCTTGAAGGATCACTGCAGAATCACATTGCTATTGATTATTCATACTCTACAATTATCACGCTCTAAAGCCCAGATTCCAACCCCTAAAACTCACTATTGCAAAAAATGTGCATTATATCCCTTGAGTATACAGAAGTGTCAAAAGACCTCTCTATACTGAAAGGTGAATAAATTCCACTATATATAGTATAGATACTATACAGTATTGATACTATACTTAAACAACAAAGACAACTTTATTGAACTCTTGTTAACATATGTACCAGAAACCTTACAGTTTCTCATCAAACCCCCTCAGCAACTGTGAGAGAGGTAAAGATTTTCACTCGAATACTAAAGAAGACAAAACTAAGGCTGAGTAAATGACCAAGTCACATAGACACCTGAGAGCAAGCCATGGAGAGGGCATCTGAACCTAGGTCTCCAATTCCAAGAACTCTCATAACTCAGTTGTGCAACCTCTGTAGGATCCAAAAATTTATTGTAGGTGATGATCTCTCCATATGATTAGCTACAGTGAATCTTTAATTCAATGTGTGGTTAAGAACATTATCATAGTAACAATGTGTACTACAATGAAGGAAATCTTCATTACAGTGAAGACACTTTGGTTAACAGAATAATCCTTCATATCAATTATTGGTTTCATTATCTGACTTCCTCTTGAGTGCCTTTTCTCCCCCTCCCCCACCTCCCAAGTTACTTTTATTATCTAGTGCCTTTTGAATCTTCACTATACAAATGTGTGGTTAATAAGCTACCAGCAATCAGTCCTGGCTATATATCAAGGGAATTTCCAAGATAAATTAGTTTACTGATTCAAAGGTGCTAGATTAAATATTTTGTTAAGGATTCATGTATTTCCACTAGAATATACAATTAAATATAAACAACAAATGAGGTGTTAAATAAAATTCTATGGTTGGTTCCTTGGGATATTTCTTTCAAAGTCAGGCTGCAAACGGTGTGCATCCATAAAAGATCCATTAAATACATTCTTGTCAAAAAGTTACTTAAAAGATTTATGTCATTACATCACATGGCTCAATAGCTCAGAACCAGTTTCTAAAACAAAAATTTAACTTGCTAATATCAGGCCAAAATTTTTCTCCTTTTTTTTTTAACTATTCTCTGCAAGATTTTTAGCGCTGTGGGCTCATAGGCAGCCAATAATTCTTCAAATGTTAGTGTCTGAAGATTTTCACACAGGCTAAGAAAGGAAGAATGCTTCTCTTTCTCATGCAGAAGAGATGCTTGTTTGATGGGCACTTTTCGGCTTGCCATGCCCTGTCTGGGAAGCAGGCTTTGTGGAGACATGAAGCTGATCCATGAAGACTGATGGAACAATTTTCTTGCTTTTCAACTTTTCAAATAGATTTGCTGAAGCAGCAAGCTCCAATTATAGGGGCCTCTGAAGGGTGCTAGGAAGGAGCTGCTGGTTGGAAGGCTGCAAATGGCTAAATCAAGTCCCTGTCCTCAGCACAGGAGCATCTCAAGGGACTGCCCATAGCAACTTGGGGAGAGGTAGTGCATTGCACAGTACACTACAGGAGTCAACCAGGAAAACTCACATTGGGAAAAGCCTGGAGGGGATCAGAACCCCCATTTATACTGTACTTAGAGCTGGTGGCAAAGAAGCAGATGAGCTGACTGCTAACAAGATTTTGATGTTCCCTGGAGGATAGTACTAGATGAATCCAAGAATCTCAGAGTGATTCTGGGGGATGGAGTTGGCAGGGACGAACATTAGAGAGCAAGTTCAGAACAGGCCATGCAGAGGCAATAAACCTGGAAGCTGCCCTGGGCTGGTGCCATTTGGGGAGACTCATTTGGTATTCAGTCTTTTCTATTCGGTGGCAAATAAAGCCAGAGCAAGATGAGGATAAAAAGGTAGTGATTACAGAGAAGGATTTTTTTTTTACAGGAATAATGTAAGTGGGAATGATTTTCATATTACTCACTGCCTCTAATCAACTAAAGAAAGAATTGGACAACTTTCAAAGGTAAAAATGATTTTGAGAGCTTATTAAGCAGGACAAAGACACAAAGCCTTGAATTCAAGATGAGATGAGGCAGTATCCATTTTGGTCTAAATCCCGATGGACAAACTGTCAGGTTTTATTTAATACTCCTAATCCAGAAATCCTAAATTTGAGACTCACATGATGATGTCCTCTATTAAGCTAGTTACCCTTCCAAAAGGCAAAAAGATATTTCTTTGTTTCTTTAGCCTTCTTCTTAATAGTCCCCCTTTTGGAGAGGGGCAGGAAGAAGACTTGCAATCTTAAAGAATTCCACCATTGTATACTCTCCTTTCCCCCAAATCACTTCTCATTTCCCATTTTAAAATGCACTGGTTTTCTTTAGAACTCATATTTTTTTCAGATACACAGAGATGCACTGTGAAGGGTTGAGTGTGGGGGAACCTATCAACGATGACTACCTCTGTCTTTGTCAAAATCCCCATAACTGATACTGAGTGGTGCTCACCCATCACATCTCAGCTCAAAGTCCTGGTTGTCCTAGAAAGAACTGAGAGAGAAATGACTTCAGGGTTGAGGTTAATGGGAAAAGAAAATGTTACATTTCTAAGGGAGTGCACAACAGATGTCCCATCAAATTGCGTGTGACCCTAGAATGCTCTGAATTTTTGTCTTTGTGAAGGCAAATTACAATCTTATGGTTGTTTGCCTAATCACCACTGGTTACACAAAGTGTCATGTGCAACATGGCTAGCTGATATACTGAGATGGCCATGGGACCATACAAATTTCCCCTTAAAATTAATTTAAATTACTTTCATTCTCTAAAAATAGGATCTAAAATTCACTGGACTCATTACTGAAAGGGACTGAAACTTCAGTTGTTAGTGATGTTTGATGACCATAAGTACTTGAATTATATTATATTGATTTCCATTTACTCCTAATGGCACCTAGCTAGTTTTACTAGAAGAATTAAAACCAGGCACTTACTTTTGTGACTTGAATTAACTTCAAAATGTCAATTCCAGGTAATTTTTAAAGGGCCTTGGCACTGGGCAAAGTAGATGAAAAAGGAAGCAACATCAATTGTTTCATCACTGTATCCCCTCCCATGTACTAGGTGGACCCAACAGCCCTCCTGGGAGTAGCATGTCTGAGAAAAGGATAATTCCCTTAGAAATAAAATAGTTCCTCATGAAGAACCATAGTATCCTAGCCAAGATTACATTTGGGAAACATGGATCAACAGACTCTGGTATGTCAGTATGTTCTGTATAGGACTAATTTGGAAAGTCTCAAGGAGCAGCCCCAATCTTATGGGCTCTTAGGTTTTCCTAGCAGGTCCTCACTTGCTTCTTATCATCAGAAGATGGGCCCACTCCACTGGCCCATCCTATAAGGTTGTTAGCTAAGTCATTCTCTGGCTCTTTAAGACCACTCAGACAAATAGAAAGCTTCGATCTCCATTAGTTGTATTGCCTCACCTTGCTTAGGGAAACAAAGTCAAGGTGATAGAAGGAATGGGACCCATTCCTAGATCGGGACACTGGGAAAAAAAAAAAAAAAAAAAACAAGAAGAAGAAGAAAAAGGACAACATAAAAAACTAAGCTTCTTACTGCTTTAGCAGTCACCTCTGCCTCTCTCCTGGTACTTCTGTCTACCAGACAGGAAAGCTCTGTGAAGCGGATCCTTCTCTGCCCTCATCTTGTTCGGTCTTCAGCAGCATGACACTGAGACACCCACTCCTTCATGCTCCCAATAGTCTCTTCCCCTGGCTCTCATAGCCTTCACTTTTCTGGTTTTCCTCCTTTAGTGTCATTTTTTCCTTTGTTCCCTTCCCATGCTCCCCCTTCTCTTTTAATGATCTATAATTGTTGGTGTTCCCCTGGGTTTGGTCTTGGGTTCCTTTCTGTTCCTTGCTAGGCTTTCCCCCTAGGGGATCCAATTAATTCCTATGGTTTTAAATACCATTCATATTTTATTCGGACGATTCAAATTTATAAAAAGATCATTGGAGTTTATTCGAGTTTATTCATTCAACATTTTCTGAGAATTTGAAGTACAGAAGCATGCTTCTATATTATTGTTTATGACAATCTTAGCATTCCTGTTAGCATTCTAACACTTATTCACTTAAGGATCCCTTTTAGCCTTGTGTTCCATCCTTCAATATTGCCAATCTGTCCAGTCCTATAGACTTGTTTCTGCAGTATATGCCACATTTTCTATTCCTTTCTCCATGGTCAAAACTCTACTCATGATCTTCTTCACTCCTTGTGCACTGAAGAGAAATACTCTCATATTTGGCTCCCCAGTTTCTGTGGAATACTAGATCCAATGCATTGATCAGACAGAGCAATGGTGGTATTCACTCAACATGTATCATTTGGTACCTACTGTGTGCCCAGTGGTGAGAATATAGATTAGAATCAACTTGCTCTCAAGTTGTTTATATTTATTTCAGTGGAAGAGACAAATGAGTAAGTGAACCAATGATGCAATGAGAGGGAAAGGCAAATGCCTGGGAGCACTTGGGAAGGGGACTGATTCAGCCTGGGCATCAGAGAAGCTCTCCCTCTGGAAGAGGGTCTGATGGAACTGGAGGAGTTAGCCAGAGGGGTGTGTGTGTGTGTGTGTGTGTGTGTGTGTGTGTGTTGTGGGAAGACCTACATAGCTGGAAGCAAGCATGATGAAGTAGGAGAACTACCAATGCCTCATCTGGACTGCCCTGGACATAAAGCAGACAGGTGATAAGGTTAGTAGTATTCATCAGAATGCTCCCTCTGACTTCTGGGAGAAGGTGTGAGAGAAAAGCTTGTAAGCAGTCCTGTGTTCAGCAACTCAGGCCACAGATGATGGTGGCTTTGACCTCAGAGAGGAGCAATGGGGATGGACAGAAGTGGAGTGATCTGTAACTGACTGTTCTTGGTGACTGATGAAATGGAACAGGGTTAGGTTCGAATCAGGTCTTGGCCACTGGTCCTAATTTCAGGACAATCACAATGAGTCTGTTTCCTCATTTGTAAGAGAGATAACAATAACTAACACTAAGGATCATTGTGATAGGATAGGAATTTATGGATGTGAGAATGCCTGACATATAGAAAATTATGTTATTTTCTTTCCTTTCTTGAGCACCATATTGATCTTTATAGTTCTTTACCTGAAGGTATACAGAAATTACCTTTTATTTTGTTATATTAAAACTTCCTGTTGACCAGTGTTTCTCCACTTTGACATTAATGACATTTGGTGCCAGGCAATTCTTTGGAAAGGAGAATTGATCTTTCATTGTGGGCCTCTACTCACTAGATACCAGTAGCATCCCCAGCCCCCGCCATGAAAATCATACATGTCTTCAGTCATTGTAAAATGTTCCTGTAACCTGGGGGGCAAAATCAGCCTGGCTTAAGAATCATTATTCTAGACTTTTCTATCCCTCTGCCAGTCACTCTTTCAATATTACCTCTCAGCCTCAAAAATATTGTTTATTACTCTTCTTCAAAGACTCTAACCAAGTAAGGAGGGGAGTTTACAATCTTACTCTCTTATTATACCACATAATTTCCCTGTGTCTTACACAATGCCTAGAACACATCACCAAGTGGCACTGAATGTCACTGAATGAATATTTCAATATATTCATCTACTCTTTAATGTTAAGAGATTAAAGCTCAAATTCCTAGTAAGGCAGACAACACTGCATAAATTTATCCCTCTTTATAATCAAGCTGGATCTCATTAGCTCCTATGATGCCTCCTTAATTCGTTCTTTGCTATAGTACTCTGACGTCCAGACTTCTACATTCTATGAATTAGGAAATACCTATACCACCACAAATGTGCAAAGATATCCAACACAGGGTTGCCATCATTTTGTTTAGCCAGAAAAGAACATTTTAACAATACCAGCAACTCCACACCATCATTTTGTTAATCAAAGAGAATTTTAATCCCCCAAAATAGAAAAAAACCCCTTAATCTCAGTGTAAAAGAAAGCAATTTAAATGGAACAAATGTGGATTCTTAAAAACTTATTTCTGAGAAGGCACTAGAACAGGCCTCATTATGGACCAGCATTTGGGAACTATTGATCGTATTTCCTGCTCAACCAGACCTGACAAGGTTATTTTCTTCCTTGACCTGAACCTCTTGGCCCTGCATAATCACCCTAAATAAACTCTTCCCACCTCCTCTGCCTTCTACTCCTTCAAAGTCAGTATTTAAAAATAAGTTGTGAGAGTTCCAAATCAAAACAATCCTTTTTCCCGCTAAGCTTACCTCTTATTCTCCCTATTGGAGGTGTTTGGTTTGTTGTTGTTGTTTGCAGGATACAACTGGCAGCGTCTCCCACCTTTGTAGAAAAGGGCTTTCTAAGTAAATAGTCGGCACCAAATAAATGTTTGCTGAATTATGTGGTTGAATTGACTCTGATTTTGGGTTTTCTATTCCCTCTTCCTGAAACACCTACTCTCTTAGTTTTCTATTGCTGTCATAGAAAATTACCAGACATATAGTTGCTTAAAACAACACAAACTGATCATTACGCAGTTCCGTAGGTCAGATGTCTGACACAGGCCTCACTGGGCTAAAATCAAAGTGCTGGCAGGTCTGCATTGCTTTTTGGATGCTTGAGGGGAAAATCTGTTTCTTTGCTTTTCCAGCTTGCAGAGGCCATCTGAATTCCTTGGCTTATGGCCCATTCCCTTCATCTCAAAAGCCAGTTATGTGGCGTTTCTCTGACCATCTTTCCTTAGTCATCTTTCTCTCTGGATGTGAACTTACAGGAAAAGTTCAATGATTTTAAGAACCCACAATATTAGATTGAGTCTACTAGGTCAATTTAAGATAATCGTCTCTCCATCTTAAAGTCCCCAATTTAATCTTACCTGGAAAGTTACTTTTGCCATGTGAGGCAACGTCACAGTCCTGGGGATTAGTCTGCGAACATGTTTGAGGACTGTTGTTCTGCCTACCATACCCTCTCACTTACTTTATCTGTATACATCCCTCACCTCCATCAACATCTCTTTATTCACTATTTGCAACTTGCTCAAGATCACAAAAATAGTAAGTGAAACAATCAGAATTTGAAGCACATCTATATAGGCACAAAGCTACTACCAGCAACTTTGTGATAAAGAAAACAGTGGTGAACCAG
>JAJEJO010000559.1:53123-200453 GCA_020662805.1 Glaucomys volans | reverse complement strand
AGAGGGAGAAGAAGAAGAAGAAGAAGAAGAAGAAGAAGAAGAAGAAGAAGAAGAAGAGAGAAAGAGAGAGAGAGAGAGAGAGAGAGAGAGAGAGAGAGAGAGAGAAGTAAAACATTTGCCCTGTGCAGTGGATGGCCATCATACAGAAGGAATAAGGGGGCAGTGAATCAGTTTACTCTGAGATACTTTTCAGATGGAATTTGAAAATGCACTGATGTTTTCCCAAACATACAGTGTATGCAAGGTTGTGTGCTCACAGACAACCATTCTTGGGTATATAAGACATCTGAAAGGCAGAATCTTCTAAATTAGGCTCTGGAGGCTTTTATAACTCAGCTCTGCAAAGTTGGACAATGTTTATCCCTGAATGTCAGAGTATATGTATTACCTTGGGACCTTCACAGTTAGGCTTCCTGCACTATGATCTAAGAACACATTTCTCACAACTTCCCTTTTAGCTGTCACACTTAAGATTTGCAAAGTTGATGTGAATTAGGGAGGACTATTTTTGTTTAAAATTTCAGCACTGATGATACAGAGGTGGCTTGTGGCTTGTGTACTTCAAGATTTAATTAATATAATAGTATGTGGTAAGTAAAGTCTTTGTGGCAGATTTTATCACTAGTTACCACTGAACTGAAACCTGAAGTTCAGAGTTCTATTTTCTCTAGCAGGGTTCAGGAGAAACTGTTTCTTGCAGAAAAAACTTTGCTTTGACTTCTACTCACTATGTTCTAGACAGATGAGGTGGTCAGACAATGCCTGAAACTGCCCCTGGCTTCAGAAAACCTTTATCCAAGGAGGACCTTGAAAGGAAAGGAATCTCAAGGAATTGTCAGTTCATAGATAGAACTGGGTATAAGTTCTCCTAGATGAATCTCTTTAACTTCCCTCGTCCATTCACATTGGAGGCCACTAGAGAGAGTGCTCTCTCTGATTTAAGTTAGCAGAAGTAGAATCACAGATGAAGAGCCTTCATCTACATGACCATCTGAGCTACACAGTGTTCACAATCATGAAGCAGAGAATACCACAATTTTATCCATGTTAGTCAAAGTTGACAGGTGCATCATGGATTTATATGCACTACCCTTTATCAATCACCAGGCATATAAAACAGGGAGAGAGGTTGGGTCATGGGTCAGACTCAGGCTTAGGGAACTCACTTGGCTTTATCACATGTGCTTCAGATTTGGGCAATATGCGTCAGAACATAAAACAGTTGGGCAGGGACCCACAACAGCTGAGTAGGAAAGATAAAATTAACACACAAGCAAACAGACCAAAATCAGGGTAGCCTAAACCAAGGAAGCTTAGCAGAAGAATATCTTACTTAATATAAATTATCTAAAGATTCTATCAATAACCTCATTTTCTAAAAGTCCTCTGTGGGAAATAGAAGTGTCAGAAGGAGGAGGAAATGTGAAAGAAGCTGAGAACTTTTAGAAATAATTACTGTTAACTGGAAATGTCACTCTCCCCCACATCCCCAAGTCTCTTTTTAGATTACTGAGCAGCAGTGACCAGATGGAGGCTGTGTGTTGAAATGCCTTTTATGACGACAGCCAACCATTTGCAAGAGTCAAGCTCCTCTTGAACAGATGGACCACCAATTTCTTGGGTTAAAGATCATCCAGGCTCATTAGAGAAGCTGCGAAGGTTCAACAGTTAAAATTCCTTTTATTCGTCACATCCTGAGTGACAGAAGCATCTTCTGCTACCTTAAAAAAGGTTAACCCAGGGTAGGGGAAATCGAATAGTCCCTGATATTGATATACAAGGACAATAGGAAAGAACAGAGGAAGGAGGAGAAGGATGAAATCAGTGGTCAGTTAAGTCTTAGGCTATTGCCTGTCATAACGTTATTTGGCACTTTTTATTGTGTTCTGTTACAGATGTACTGTTTTGAATGTAGTTTGTGGAAGAATTTTTGTGTACATAGAAAATGTAAGCTTAATTTGTTACCATTCTGAAATAAAGGGTATAGGCTGTACAGAGGAAGTGAATAGCTTGGAGAATCTTATCATCAGTGTAAAAGGATTACATTAAAATAGAAAACCTGAGGCTGGCACTTTAGGGGAAACATGGGGAGCCAGAAGTCAAAAGATGTATCTCTTTTGCCTGAGCAAGATCAAGACATAGAAAATTGACTCAACAGCTTCCCAAAACAGAACTATAACTTTAATTGATATTGAGAAAGAGTCAATTGTTTATTCACATTTGAGAGGATGTAATGGAAAACTGTACTTGGAAATTTTTTTGTTAATTGGCCTGGAGATAAAATAATAGGTATTAAAATAGAGGCAAGATATTCTGGGCCTGTGGGCTGGGTTAAACATTAAAAAATAAATGAATGAATCAAAATTTGATATTCCTGTCCTCTCACATGCATCTATTTTCTAGCTTCAGTATTTTTTGCAGTTTGGGTTATATCAGAGGCTTTGTGGGTTACTATTTTGCTCTCCTTGTTAAGGGTCTATCTAAATCACAAATTTGTGAAGTGTAATCTATATTTCCACACCTTCCTCAAGAGAGAATATGTCAGGCCATCTTACCATGATGGAGTTAGGTCCCTCATGTAATTATGAATGATTTTCTACACTTTCCACACAGTTATGGCTACCGACCCACATGGAGATGGCAAGGGCCACAGGAAGAGGATGAGCTTCTTTTGGTCCTGTGGCAGAGCTGCACTGGATGTGCTAACGGGCACTCACAGCTGGCTCCAAGTGTGGCTGATACCACTAGTTGTCCACTCTTCTATGATATAGCTATTTTCTCTTCTTTCTTTTCACAACTTTCATCCTATCTAGGCCAAGCTTTTGAATTCCTATGGTTTGTTATTGCTGTTGGTTTTCATATTCACCATTCTCTTACCTCTACTTTCCCTTCTTTTCTCTGGATGCCCATGTTTCTCCCATGTTCTCTGGCTCTCAAGTGCTAGCCTGGTCTTTATGCACATCCTCCAGCAACACAGGGTCTTTTCTTTGTTTCTAGTATGCTAAATAATTAATCACAGTTCTGTGTCTGAAATTTAGGAGTTCTGTGACTTTTGAGGTTGCTGGACTCAAGGATTACCCCCCTGCTGACAACACCTCTTTTTCACCTGGGTTTAGAAGAGAACTGGCTACTAGTGGGAGTTGTCAGTGGGCAGGGGATATGAAATATCAAGTATTACTGAAGCAGGTCCTGGGTTTTTCATTTGATTATAGTAACTGAATGAATATTTTTTCCAGCTCCAACATGGGCATGCATAGAATCAAATGAAAGGCACAGTTCAGAATGCACGGGAAATTGCATTTTGATACATTTCATTGAATTGTAGCCAAATACAACTTCTTCTAATGGAGATCCAGAATGGCAACTTACACTCCTTGATAGAAGTATAATTTGATTTTTTTTTTTTGCCATTTCTCATCAAGTTATATGATGTGGGGAATCCTTTTCTGGAGATGTAAAACAATACATAATATTCTATTTTCTCCTACGTTTTTTTCTTAATGCATATTAAATAAGCTTTTTTGCAGTTCAATCAGAAAAATACAGGTACCTAAAACAGCTGGAGAAGCAATAAGGCTCTCCTTAAACATGGGTTAATAGGATGAGGTGAGGGAAGGAGTGAGGACTTACTGTCCCTACATCTTCTGAGTAAACCCACTCTTTCCTCCCCTTTGCCCAGGTCTATGTCAAGCATGGTAGAGGTAATAGTGAATCCAAAGTCATAACTGCCAATTGAAATTGTTATCTTCAAAGGGTTTACAATCTATTATTTGAAGAAGAAAAACCACAACTTGAGAACTATAAAAAGGAATGAAATAATTTAGGAAAAGTTATCACCTTATGAAGGGTTGGATTTCTAAAGTCGTAGTGTAGAAATTTATACTGCTTAGTTAAGTGATGACTAAGTGAGGATATAAAGACATTCTATAAATACTTTAAAGGTGTAAATACCAAGTAGGGTGAGGAATTATTTTGTCTAGTACTTTATAGAAATAGCACTGAACAGGGAATTAAGGAAATGAATACTTTGAATTAGAGCATGAACAATTACAAAGGAATTCTTTAAACTATAGCTCTAGGGTCTAGGGTCTAGGCTCAAAAACATCTCTGGCTCTTTGATAATACTTGTGTCATCCTGTAGTTGTCCAATACTGTCAAAGAACATCAAGCCCTGTAATAGGCCCTAGGATCTAGAAAGGTAAGTGCTAGTTTCCAGCTCTCCTGGAGTAGATGATGAGATGGAAATGTGGGTAGGGGGAGGCCATGGCGGAACTGGGGACTGTGCTAGGGAGGCTGAGTGTCAGTCACCCAAGGTGCTCTTGCACACATGATGCCATATCCCTATCTCAGAGCCACTGAAGTACTATCTCTGGGGTTGAAATAAAAATCTATGTCTTTAAACATTTCATGGATTTTGCTTCCTGATGAGATATCAGTATTGCAAATATTTGCCAATGGGTTTTAAGCAAAGAAATGATCAGTACTATGTTTTAGGACAATCATCCTGGCTGCCAGGTGGGGAACAAGATAGGAGACTGGAGACCATTTGGAAGTGGTTTAAATAATCTAAGGAAGAGAGAATGAAGGCTCAACCTAAGACGATGTAGAGGGGTATAAAGAAGAATGCAGGGCAGGCTTGATGTGGTTTAGCTGTTAACTTGATGTGAGGAAATAAAGGAAATTGAGGAGTGAAGCTGTCTGAAAGTTGGGGGTCTATCTCTTCTGTCATCAGAGGGAGCAGCTTAGAAAGCCCAGGTTGTCAGGAGCATTTTCTTCCAAATTTCATGAGAAAATACAATCAGAGATAGGACAGAGTCAAGTACTGAAAGTAAAGTTGAAGCCTAGGAAGTAAAAAGTGAGACCAATTATTGACAAACTGGCAGGGTCATAAGTGAACCATACAGTCAAACTTGGAGTTTCAGAGACAGTTGGATTAAGGCAATAACAAAAGGCATAGTGTAAATCTGGAGCAGTTGTAGCAACTACTTAGACTAGGTACTGATTTTGTGTGCCTATGTGGGATGGCCCAAATTAAGAAGCAGGAATTTGAATTACATCTTTGTGGCTGACAAAAGGAACCATAGGAGGGGTATAGGTTAGTGAAATAGAAGTTGAGGCTTTCTTCTTTGGCAATGTTAAGTTTGAGTTGCCATGGAACATTCAAACAGAGGTGTTCAACATGCATTTGGATATAAAGGTACAAACTTCAGGAGCTGGGAAGGATGAGTCATTAACACACTGTTGGTGGTTAAAACTCCTAGAGTAGGTGAGATCATCCTGTGACAGGAACAGAGGCACAGAATTAAAGCCTGGAATTGCACATGGATGAGCATTCACATTGTGGATAAAGGGAAAAAAACCTCATGAAGAATTTCAAGGAGGAAAGATCAGAAAGGCAGGAGAACCATGAAAGAGCTTCTAAGGAATCCAGGAGAGAAGAGAATTTCAAAAAGAGTTTACCTTATGTACATGTATGATTACATGAATGGTATGAATCTACATCATGCACAACCATAGAAATGAAAAGTTGTACCCCATTTGTGTACAATGAATCAAAATGCAGTCTGTAAAAATTAAAAAAAATAAAGAAAATAAGAAAAAGAAAGAAAGAAAGGAAGAAAGAAAGAAAGAAAGAAAAAAAAAAAGAGTGGCCGCTCATGTCTTAACGAAGACAGAGGTCAAGATAATATCTGTTAGTTCTGTGATTTTGGTTAATAAATATGGGTCTCTATAAAAACATTATAATGCAGAAGATTTGGCTGATGTTAAGGGATAATAGATGACCACAAAAATCCTATAATCATAGATGGAAGGTACAATTTGGGAATAGAAGTATGACAATTATAAATTCCTTGAAAGATTTCTGGGAAACTGATCCCCTCTTCACTCTCTCTCCTTGACACATTAAACTAAACTTCATATGGTTCTTTTTTTAACTTTGGACACTGTGACAAATTAATAAATTGCTCAGTGCATAAGATTTGCAGGTCCTTGGGTCTAGTGTTATTTTTCCCCAGTGAAAAAAATGACCAACCAGCCATCTGGCTTTGAGAATGTATGTATATGTCTATGCAAGGATAATTTGTTTCAATAGTGATTTATGGTTTTTTGCCCTATATTGTCTATTTTCTCTTCTCTTTCAGAGAAAGGAAAGAGATTACCTAAAGAAACTGCCCTTCTTGGCTTTTACTTACAGTAGCAAAATCCCACAGAGAGTAATGGCATGTAAGAAGATAAGGGTACTTATGAAGAAAACATTGAGAGGAAAAGGATTTCCCCAAGATAAAAATAGATTCCCCAGGGTAGAGGGAGAAGAAAGAGAGGTCTATGTACATTTTTTTTTTTATGGAAATAAGGAGAAAGGGAAAGGTTTTAGTCTCTGGAAGCACCAAGGAGCAGCAGAATTTAGGGGGAATGAAGGCCCAGAACTTCCAGCCCTGACATAGTTTCTTGTGTGTCCAGTGTTAAAACCAAAGTCAGCAATCTGTGTATGATGACATGGGTTGGGACAATGTAGATGCCTGATGGCCAGGGGAGCCCTAGTGACTTCCACAACCTTGACAAAACCCCTATTGGAAGAGCACTAAAGGTTTAGTACAGGTTATACTTATCAAAATGTAGTTTAAAACAGATTCAGAATTAAATTTTTAGTAGAAAAATAAAGAAATCTATTTTCCGTACTCTTGAGATTGTGGTCCCCTGCTTGTGCTTACTACATACATGATTTCCCACATGGATCCCTTTGTCATACACTTAGATATAACCCTTAGGGAAATCTTTATAAAAGACCTGGTTGCAGACAGATGGGCCAGGCTATCTTTGTGGGGGTCTCAGGTTCCAGGAGAAGTAAAATAATGCCCTTTTGAGGTATCCCTGACCACAAGAGTCTCATTTCACAGCCAATGACATAATTATGTAAATACCAAACCAGAATCCTGAGTGTGTTAATCAGCATAAGTTTAACCCTCCCACTAGGAAAATAATCAGCTCAGGCCCAGTGATCCTTGCCAGCTGGTATTTTTTTTCAGTAGGTAACAGAAGTTGAAGTTGTTGGCTTGTGATAGCTGCTGTCTTTACTAGAGTTACTACTTCTCCCTGAGGTTCTTAGCCGACCAAGTGAGCTAATCTGCCTGGACACCTCCAGGGAGAGGAAAGGGTTGTGGAGGAAAGAAAAGAACCCTCATTTCTGATGGAAATAAAATCAAATGAAAAGAGGTGCAATAATTATCATAAATATGTGGCATTTAGCACAAGAAGCAAATGTTAAGTGGGCATCCTTTGGTGATAACTTAGACTTTGTAACTCAGACCTATTTCAGGCCTTCCTCCAACTTTCAGAACTTTATTTTTTAAATACAGGCAATATTTTTTGTTTCAGACACAAGATAATTGTAAAGCACTTTCCACAAGAACAACCAAAGAACATTATATGCTCCTGCCATTGAGCGAAAGTATAAATGTAAATCGATATCCTGTATCATAAATTACTGTTTATTACCAGACAAGTAAATGAATGTTTCTGAAAGTGGACTTGCTTGCATGGTGAAGGATTAAAAGAAAGTTTATTGTTGCAATCTAAACCTTTGAAAAAAACCCCTTGGAGGTGGAAAGACAGATTTTAGTGCTTCTATTACTACTACACAATACGCTGTTAAATCAGTCCTGTTTCTTAAAGCAGCTAGTAATTTATTGCCTAAAATATGTTGCAGTTGTCATCTGTGAATTCAGAGTCACACGACTGTTAAATTTAACGAACTATGGTTAAGAAATGAATGAATAGTTATGAGCTTCACAAATCAAATTCTCAAATCTACACTTTGCTTTTCTTGAATTTTAAATGTGTTGACAATAGGCGCAGCTCCACCCCTCATTGGCTTGTCACGCTCAATTTTACAAAGACAAGCAAACAACCAGCCGTACCGGCTGTCTACCAATTACAGTTGTGGCTGTGCTGGCCCTGGGTGTGCCAGAAACACGACCACTGGGAGGCAAGCACTCCTAGGCCATATGCTTGTTGTTCAAGGCCATAGAGAGCCACCCAGCCTTCAGTGCAAATGACTGGCTGTATTCTAGTCACGGGAGAGGAGAACCCATGTTACTTTGCTTTCCTTTCTGTGGGATGTACAATGACTTAGGTCTAGCATTAAGACCCCAAGTTTAAATCTCTGAATTGCGATCACACTGATGATCACTCAATTACATCATTTTTTAAATTTCCAAAATATCTCAGAGTCCCGTTCAGACATTACACTATGTGAGCACTAAAACAGTAGCTGTGCCAAGGACTGTTTGGGATAAGAGAATAAAAACACAGCACAGGCCCATTCTTGGGGGAAAGCAGTTGAAGTGAACCTCTTTGGTTGTCCAGTTTTGTCTGGGCCTTGGTATCTGCATCTCCACGTCCATACTCCCTTCAGAAACTGACTCAGTGGACCTGAGTCTCATTCTCAGACTTTCTCCTGTTAGTTCATCCTAGCCTCACCTGTTTGGCTTTGCATTTGGATTCAGTCCTCCATCCTCTGTGCTGATTCAGCCTTTTCTGGCATAGTTTCATAGCCAGACCAATTGAGGAGTGGCAGGCAAGGGCCAAGCCTAGAAAGTGGCATGGCAAGTCAGATCACAGGTGGGCAGTACTCATGAGAAAAAGCAGACCCACTCCTGGACTGGTTATATAAGATAAAGAATTTCCTGTTCTGCTCAAGCCAGTTTGAATTGGGTTTCCTAATGTCTTACATGGGGTAGGGGATGGGGTGGCAGAGGGGAAGGCTATAGCTCTGCATCTTGGATATCAAGTGTTTGGACTTAATTCTCTAGAAACTAAAAAGATGTGGTTTGGAGACATGGGATCTACATAATTATGACTATCTTAATTACCACTAAAGCCTATACTGACTTTTCATAGGCCTGAAAAAGGTCTTCTGTTTTCAGGGACTCATAAATAATTCCACATGATTGGAACATTCTTTACCATATTCCATTGCACATGGTTTAATACTTAGTTGTATCTTACTCTAGATTGTTTACCACTGAGTTTAATGTGCTTCTCTTGCTCACTCAGCTGACTCTTTCCTTGTTGATGCTCAGGACCACCATTCTGTATGCACCACACAACACTGAGCATACAGTAGGTATTTTAACTGTGCATCTGCCTGAGGATAAGAATGAGAAAGGGAAGGAAAAATCTTTTTACTGGAGTCTGTAACAACTTCTTATCAAATTTAATGTCAATCTTTTTATTATAACATTGCTTATACTCCAAAAGGCTAAATGACTATATTTACATAACTCCAAAATACTCTAGCTCATGTATGTTTCTTCCAGTCATGACAACTCACCCAATTACTTTGAAATATGTTGACGAAACCCCTGGTGGCTGCTATACCCCAAAGAAAGACAGAAACCTCCTCAAAATAATCAAAACAACAGAACTCCTGATGCAAAACATCTTATTTCTGTTTCCTTTGTGAGAAATGGATCACAGGGTCTAAGAAGGTATTAATTTAATTATCCTTCTTCCACATGAAACCTGTGCTCTCTTGAGAGTTTAATTAATTTGGAACAACCATTTTCAAGAGATGGAGAAAACTAGAGATCAATGTTCCTAATGAAAATCATGCATTAACATTATTTGTGATTTACATTTAAATAAATGCAGACACACCTTTTGAACATTAAAAGTTCAATTTCTGTCCTGGTTAAAATCTTTTGACCTCTATCCTCTATCAGGTGGGGAGGTGGTAAGATGTGGATATTCCTGAAAGATCTGAGAAGAGAAGCAAATATCCCTATGTATTCAGACCTATCACTGAAGGCAAAGTGGACTGCATGGCCATCCTGAAGCCAGGATCTTCAGTGGGGTGTCTTGTTCTGTTGCCTGACCTTCCTCACTACCCACTCCCTTTTGCTCTTCTGCTGTCCAGCTTCCTCTTCAACAGTCTACCTACACCTTTCTCAGAGATAACTCTGATATTCTTTCTATTTAAAAACAGTAACAACTGACTAACTGATCAATTCAAGGGATTCTCCTTAGTCCTGACTCTTCCTATTTTGGTAGATTAACATGAGTTCCTATCCTCTTTTTTTGAAAATTTCCTCCCTTTGGTCTCCAATCCAATCCATGACCCTTAAAAATGGTTCACATTATCACCTCCACTGCCTCTTCTGAGAACAGCTTCCATGAACTCTTACATAATCATTTAGCTTTTTTGGGCACAGTCTATGCCCCACACAGAAACCAGGGAGACCCTATAAGACTTTAGAACTGAACTCATCACAACCACCTGCCAAATCTGCCAGTGGCTTCCCATCACATTTAGAATACAGCCCCAACCACTGCCCATGGACTGTAAGGCCCAATATTATCTGACCCATGCCCACCTCTGCAGTCTCATCACCAGCACCTACTGCTGCAGCCACAGTGGTACAAACAGGCCCTGTTTATGCCAAAAGGCTCTGCCTTTGTGCTTGTCTCCCAGACTTCTGTATGGCTGGCATTTCCCCTTTATTGTAGGATCTGTCCTTGGAATGTCCTTCCCTGACCTTTCATCCACAGAGCACCTCTTGTTACTCCTTTGACCCAGCTTCGTCATTCTCCTTGCACTTGTGGCTATTTGACATTTTATTGTATAAGTATATGTTTATTTATCATCTGACTCCCCACCAGAGTGAAGGCTCTATGAGGGCAGGGATTTTAGTTTTCCTCGCCACTAGAACAATGCTTTTCACTTCATAGGTACCCAATATCATTGTGGAATGAGTGGCTCTCTGGTCTTCATTGATAATAATTCCATGTTATTAATACTGGGACCACAGTACTGAACTTATTTCTGGGACATTAAAATCTTTTCCTCTGTTGTTACTGTACCAAAAAAGTCTTAATTGCAATGTCAACAAGAGTCCAAATAACATTTCTCAAGTAGGTCAAAATGATTGTTCATCAGTGTTTTGAAGAAATGCCTAAGCAATGTCATAGATGGGTGTGTCTCTCCAACTGAGATTGCTGTGGCCTTTCAAAAATTCATTTTCAAGTTGACACTAGCCATTATTTACAAATGTAGGCAAGGCACAAGGTACTTAAGTAGCTAATGAATTTGTCATTTGTAACTAGAGAGGATTGCTGTGATGTTTTCATACAAATGTTTCATCTTTTCTGTATATATAGAGAGATTATATATGTAGAGATTATATATATGTATATATATGTGTATATATATATATATATACACACACATATATATATATATATATATATATATTACAAGTGTCACTGCTATTTCACACAGATGCTTGTGGAATTTTCATGGAATTACAAATCCTACACCAAGTTCCTGTACAGATTTATTTTTTGTTTGGCTAGTGTCTCTTTGTTTTGGGATACTATCTTCTCCCTATTCCATGTGGTTTTCCTAACTACCAAATTAGAATTTCTGGTGGTGGGACTTCGGAATCAGAGTTTTCAAAAGCACTGGAGGTACTTCTTATGCACAGTGAGGTCTGAGAAACTCTGATGGAAGGGATGGGGATACAGCTCATGTGGGACCAATCCAAATCTTTTTCCTAGATTGATGTATAGAAAAATATGCTTTCTTCTACTGAGGTTGCCAAGTAGAGAAAGTGTGAATCTGGGTCTTCCAGCAACACTGTTCTCTTCTAAGTGGAGAGATCCTGCTTATCTGCAGGATAATGCTAAGGAGAGACAGAAAGAGTCAAATGAAGATAAAGACCTGAAGGTAATTACTCTGGACTAGTCCCTGAGGCCAGATTCCTTAAATTCCTGTTTCAATGTTATAAGTTACCTCAGTAGCCTTCTCTGCTACACAAGCCAACACATTTTCCTTTTGCTTAAGTGAATTGGTTTGGGTTTCTATCTCTTGCAACCCAAAGGAGGCTCACTACCCTAGAATAAAATAATTCCCATGACAATAATAAATTCAGGAGACTCCTTGAATACTTTGTCATACACATTTATACTGATGCTCTCTTGATCTTTACACTTCTAATGATTGATGTCATTATGTTTCCTTATGAGTGGAAGAATCATATATAGAAATGGTAAGATGAGCAGTTTAGAAAGGGGAGGTATTGCTTTTCTTGGGACAATTTGAATTTGGTGGTTTTTGGAGCTAAAACAGTGAGCAGCATATTGAGATTTAAGATGTGTGATACACATTGAGGAGCTCAACTCTTAAGTGGGAAACAAACACACCCACTACTACTTTAAGGGAACTGTTACTCCAGCGCAAGCTGAAGGAGCTGTTAAATCAGCACCACCTTCTCAGATTTCCACTGTGATGCATATGTCCACAGCACATTCTGCTTCTCTAGCAAGCCAACTTACAACTGAAATGCTAGGTGTATATAATTTATCAGTCATTTGAAGAACTTCAAAAGTCAAATTGAAAAAAAGAAATGAGACACCCCCCACCACTTCAAGCAAACTACTGGGACTAGAAAAGAACAAGTAATTTGAGATTTGTTCAGGACTAAAATAACACTTCAGAGAAAGCATAGAAACTATGTATTTTGGAATAAATGTGCAGGATTATGGGTCAAATACAACTCAGTCTTAAAGTGTTCTCATAATTATTGATCTTTATTCAAAGTTGCATTGCAATTAGGGTTCCAAAGTTAAAACACTTCTTTCTTGTGGAAAAGACTTTATAGGACTCTTGAGCAATACTGTGGGTCAGTCTTCCAGGAGTCTTTGATTCAGTTTAATTCAGCTCAATGAGTACTGAAAAACACTGGGATGGACCTGAGGACACGGGGAGAGATGGACACAAGATTGCCTTGCAGATGGTCCTGGCTGGGTGGAAGATAAAGATCCCTAAACAGATCATTTCACTGATGTCAGTCCAGAAGGGCCACTTCCAGTTTCCACAGAAGCAAGAAGCAAAGTGGCTGCCTCTTAAGGGGCAGGCTATAAGCCTCAGCTTCATGATCTCCTTGACGCTGATGCTGTTCATCTTCCTTGGTTGTCTTCCTGAGAGTTTGAGTCCTGGTAATGGGTAAGCAGCACTTTAGCACCAAAGCTTTGTGTTTGGTAGGTCTTCTTATCCCCTAGCTTGCCATTAATTCTGCTTCTTGGTCTGCCATTGTCACTTGTCTTGCCCAGCTCCTGTCCTCATTCTACCATCTCCCTGTGTGCTCAATTCCATGACTAGATTCCACAGAGGGACACATATAATTGTCATGTAACTCAACAGAAATATGATATTGCAGGAGCATAGAGCAAAGGAAAAAGGCAATCCTGTTAAATTGCCAAGATTCTGTTATATTCCTTGATATAAATGGTTCCTGAGCACTCAATTTGTAGATTGACTAACTGCATTAGCATAATCTGAAGAAATTTTGGGGATAATTGATTCCTGGGATGAATTGAGAGACTATAGTAAGTTTGGGATAGGCACAATGAATCTGAATGTTTTAAGCTCTCTACAGGAGTGTGGTCAGATTGGAGAATTACCATTGTAGAGGCTGCTGCTCTATTACCAAACCAAATGGAGGGAGTAAGATCCTGGGTTTCTTGGTCTTTGTTGTTGTTGCAGTTATCCACTGGAGAGTGATCATCTGTTTCCATGTTAGAGGATAAAGCAACATGGCCAGCGAAGCATGTGCATGCATCATATGTTTATATATCTCAGTGGCCAAGTGTGAATTAAGCATTCAGGGATTTTTATGGGGGAGACTGAAAAAATGTCCAGACTTTAGGCTAGAATAGGAAAAATGGAAGGGAGGGAGGCAACACCTATGTGTCCCATGATCACTTTTGGTTAACGAGTCATGAGACAAATTGTATTTCGCTTCTGTATTTAACAATGTTAACCCATGCAACATACAGAGAAAGTCAACTTTTATTATAATGAACTCCCCCATCCCAGTCCTTGGTAATGTCTTACTTTATTCTCAAAAGATTGGAAAGCATTCATTTTAGATTCTCCAATAAATGCATGTTTTAAATGGTCCAGAGCAAATTGGCCACAGAGATCATGAATGAGTTAGGAAAAGTGTATTTACTTAAAATGTCTATTATGATGTTTGACATATGGTAGGAGTTCAAGAATGATGAAGATCATTGTTACTCAGAATGGTGCTATGAACCAGGATTGATTTTAAAAGTAAAATTCATATGGGTTGTGAGTGAACCATGAGTAAGTTCACATGTGTAGGTATACACACACACATGCACACAAACACTGCACATTCCTGTTCCTTGGCAGGTCCTGTTGACTTTCAAAGTCTTACCCTTATTTCAAGGCTCCAATAAAGTCTTACACCATGCCATGGACCTTTCTCAGTGGGCCTAGCTTCAAACAAAACCTCTTCACACAAACTATAGCATAGGACAAATGATAATAAAAATGATTTTGTATTGCCTTTCATTTCTTTAAGAACAAATCCTGTCTACCTAACTTGGTTTTGGATTTGATGAGGAATTATATCTTATGTCATATAAAATTCTTTAAACTTGGTACCTAATAGGCACTCACAATTTTTTTCTCAATGAAGTGATATATCCACATTAAGCAAGGCTTTGACAATTGCAGAAGTCCAGAGTACAAGGCAGGATGAATTATACTTGTGTTGAGGACTACCATGTTTGTAAATTACAATTCTTTGTTTATAAAAATGATGCTTCTGATCACTCCCTAACATGGCATCAACAAGTGTCTCCCAAGAATCACACAGATGTACCTGTGTACAGCTGACATATCTCCCTGCATCATATCTCCCTCCACCATTGACCACCCATGTGTGGTGCATGGCACATGCCTATAATCCCAGCAATTTGGGAGGCTGAGGCAGGAGGATAGCAAGTTCAAAGCCAGCCTCAGGAGCTTGGTAAGGCCCTTAGAAACTTAGCAAGACCCTGTCTAACAATAAGAAATAAAGAAGGACTAGGGGTGTGGCTCAGTGTTTAAGCATGCCTGGGTTCAATCCTTGATCCAAAAAAAAAAAAAAAAGACCACCCATGGCTCCCAGGCAAGACTGTAAAGTCAGTGCAATTCCATGCTTGTATGTTATATCAAAATGGTTTCTACTGTCATGTATAGCTAAAAAGAACCAATTTTTTAAAATGCAGGCATCAAGCCATGACCCGTTTAGTAGATTTTCTGTGAAGGGAGAAAAAATTTCACGGTGTTTTCACACAGAGATTAGTTGGGGGAGTCAATACAACGTAAAACAGCAATAACAACAACAAAAAGCCAAATGCAAACGGTTGGTTTCTTTTTAAAGATGTTGATTTCCCCTTTTCCACTCCTTAACCAATTTCAATCATAGTTTAGGTTTGTGTGCCCACCTATCAAAGTGCTGGAGTTGTCATTTTTAAAAATATCATTAAAATCTGGTCTAATTCCTAGGTACTTGATCCATTTTGAGTTGAGTTTTGTATAGGGTGAGAGATATGGGTTTAGTTTCATTTTGCTGCATATGGATTTCCAGTTTTCCCAGCACCATTTGTTGAAGAGGCTGTCTTTTCTCCATTGCATGTTTTTGGCACCTTTGTCAAGTATGAGATACCTGTACTTATTTGGGTTTGTCTCTGTGTCCTCTATTCTGCACCATTGGTCTACCTGCCTATTTTGGTGCCAATACCATGCTGTTTTTGTTACTATTGCTCTGTAGTATAGTTGAAGGTCTGGTATTGTGATACCACCTGCTTTGCTCTTCCTGCTAAGGATTGCTTTATCTATTTTGGGTCTCTTATTCCTCCAAATGAATTTCATGATTGCTTGCTCTATTTCTATGAGGTCTGTCATTGGGAGTTTAATTGGAATTGCATTGAATTTGCATAGCGCTTTTGGTAGTATGGCCATTTTGATAATATTAATTCTGCTTATCCAAGAACATGGGAGAGCATTCCATCTTCTAAGGTTTTCTTTAATTTCTTTCTTTAGTATTCTGTAGTTCTTGTTGTAGAGGTCTTTCACCTCTTTTGTTAAATTGACTCCCAGGTATTTTATTTTATACTTAATTATATATAAATACATGTACTATTACATACTAAGATGTATTAACCTAATTATTAATGTAATATTATATATTAATAAAATAATACATTAATACAATTTAATACAATTTTCATTTTTTGTTTTGTCAAATATATTTAGTTAATTAAATTTAATATTAGTGATTAATTTTAATGATTAGATCTTTTAATTCATTTTGGAAAATAGAAATTTGTTGTTCAAAAGCACTTGATACTGACTAATTAAAGTCATTTACTTTATTGGGTTCTAGGGATTGTATCAAAAAGGTTTCACCAAGACATTTCAAAAAATTATTCACATTGTACCAATGTTTTTCATTTAAAGGCATTTATTTAACTCTGAGTATTCAAATGGTTGGAAAAATAAAAAGACATTATTACTTTTAAAACTCATTTGCTAATGCAAATGTTTTTATAATAACATGACCTATATTTTTTGTTGAACCTTTGGAGTTGCAGATCTAGCTGATTCAATTTATGGAAGATGTCCTTGATATAACATAATTAATAAGGAAGGGTCCACTATCAAACAATTGATTTGACAGCCTTACTTTTTGTTAGAAAGAGTTTGGTTTCAGGTTTCAATTCTAATAAATGTGTTAATATCCATCTTTGTGACAACCACCTCACTTTGGATTTTTAAACCTGAGAGAGAGGGCATGGACCTCTGCCAAGAGTTTTTGCAAAAGTGAAGTAAAGTGCTGCTACCTTCAATATTTGTTTTTATGCTTTGTTTGCTGTGTTCACAAGGAGGTCTTCCTTAGAAGTAACACATTCGTTGACAACCAAGAGGGTTGTGAAAAATGAAATCATTAAATAAAAATTGTCATCACTCTGGAATTCAGAATATCACAACAAGGACCTGCACACTTGCTTTATGGCCTGTGCCTCAGGTAGGGAAGACACATGCCCTGCTTAAGTGCTCTGCTTAAGGGAGTCTTTCCCAACTTCATTATTTCCAATTGCCCTTTGATTGGTGCTCTGGAGGTTACCATAGTAAGATCTAGGAAGGGTAATAAAAAAGGTAATGAAAAAAATCATATAAACCTTGGTAAAGGTTCATGTAAACCTTTGGTAAAGCAGGAGAAGGGTGACTGTTGAAGGAGAGGTGGGAAGGAAGAACCTCTTGGACAACTGAACATGTTGACTGCAACATGCTCAGGTGTCCCCTCGCCCATAGATAAGCTTTAGGAAAGAGTGTGTATGGATGTTGAGGGCAGGAAACTGATTCCCTTCCTCTCATTCTCTGTGCCTACCACATGAACTCTCTCTGAATCCTGTCATCAAATGAACCCCAGTGTGAAAAGAACCATAGGGGAATGAAAAACACGTTAACATCACTGTTTGAGTACAGATGGAGAGATCGTGATGGAAGCTGGCACACTTTGGTCAACTGTGCAAGTTTTTCCAATACCAGTCATACTTCCCAAATCATGTATTTGCCTAAGCAGTACGTATTTTTTCATAAAGTTAAATGGTTACTCTCACAACTTTCACAATTTAGGCAACCATGCAGACCTTGCACATCTTGCTTTACATGACTCTAGTCTGCCATGTCTATGGTACCCCAATCCTGCACCTCACTCCTACATCCAGGCTTCAGGAGCTCTTGAATTATTTCTAATCCTATGAGATCCCCTGCTACAGGATGCCACTCAAATCTTCATTCGTGCCGCTTTTAAAGTAACCACACTTTTCTCTCCCTCCTAATCCAGTTTCTCTATATCTGACTTCCCTAGGGAGCAAAATGATCTGATCTTCTAATTTACAGGATTCATACTGTTTGAATAATCAAAAGGTTAAATTCTCTCTGAAGTTGCCATATATATGTATCTCTCTACATATACATGTATGTGTGTGTATATGTGTGTGTGTGTGTGTGTGTATATATATATATATATAGAGAGAGAGAGAGAGGGAATTATTGGTGGATAAAGTTCAGTGCTTTTCTTGTATGGGGGTGGAAATAAAGAGTGGGGAACTTCCCTCTTATTGTCCTTTTCCCAAAAGAGAATGAAAGTCAGCAATTCACCTGCCTATCCCTATTCCCCAAATAAAAGATTTCTATATCTACTACAAGTACATTCAGGCCACTATCTGATAGTAGTGTGGTACTTGAGTTAGGTACTCAAGGTGGTGCCACAGAAGTGACTGAATCACTACACGTGGGTTCACATAGTCAACCCCTGATGACTTCAAGGGGTAGAAGGATTATAGGCACTCATCTGAGAATCAGAGTAACTCAAGTAAAGAAGGAGGCCCATTTGTATTTGTCCATATTGTTCCAAGGATGAAGAGGTGTTCTCTTCATCCCTGAGTAATGTTCTTGCCACCTAACATCTTAAATTGGCCTGGAATTTTTCACACACAGTTCTCATGTACTCTACAAATTGGCTACTATAAAAGTGTACTTTCATCTTAAGCGCTACAAAGGGGTAGAAAAAAAAATTCTTTCTTTTCATATTGCTCTTTTTTCTTATGCCAATGAACATTTCTAATTAGGATGAAACATACTATCTCCAAGCACCATTGTTTTATAATTCCAGTCATTCTGTTAATAAACTGAGATTTATGTCACAGCCCTAGTAAACAATAGTAAAAAATTATACAACTCAGAGGAGCTGGAGGGAGCTTTCCTGGCTTTTTACTTTTGGAACAGATCCCATACATCTGGGTAATAAGCTCTCTTCTTATTTGCATTTTGTGACCCTAGTTCTTTGAACAAGTGCACTGTTCTGTTATGAATAAAAGTCATGAATCTGATGAGTTCTTTTAGATCTTAGAGTCAATTACTGCTAAGAAGTGACAACAAATGAAACTGGCACCAGACTTTATTTTTAGTGTAGAATATTAAAAATGAAGCCAGGAGACTGTTGAAGAGTAAAACATCTCAAGAAATTAATCTTTAATGCATATTAACCCCTCTGGGCTTTTGGATGGAAAGATGTATTTTTAAAATTACTATTTTGAAAATGAGAAAGTTAACAATCAAAAAGTGAATTTAATGTTGGTTTTATGTTGACAATTATTTCCCAGTTTACCTGTACCTCACATAGCACCATCTCACAATCTCACTTTATAGGATGCCAGCAGGCCAAGCCTGGGGAGAGGTGGCAGTGCAAATAATGCAACTGTTCAAAGTAAAACAAAGGAAAAAACACTGATGAGGTGGGCTACAAACACTCTGTGTCTCACCTCAAGTTACCATAAGCTTGGGCTCCTTTGAGTACAGATGATCCTGACCCAAAGGGTGGGGGTAGTTCAAAGGATGTGCGTTGTTCCATAGAAGTATATAGTTATGTCTGATTTTAGACATTATTAAGCCCAGATCAGTGGTTCTCAACCTCAACTGCATATTCAGTTGACCTAGAGAATTTTTAAATGCCTGATATCTGGATCCAAACTCAAACCAATTAAATGAGAACATCTGAACGAAGTCCTGGACATTGGTCTTTTAAGTTTCCCAAGTGGGTTCTAATTTGCAACCAAGTTCAAGAACCTATTTCACATATTTAGAACTCAAATTCTCTGCCATTGAATCTAGAGTACATAATATTTTCCCCTTTCTGAACAAAATATACTAAAAGCACTGAGTATTTACCAACCTGCTTCATTGGCTATTAAATTTGTATGCAGAAAAAAGCAACTTAGAGAAACAGTACTAAAATATCACATCCACAACCCAGAGCCAGGTAGGCAAAACTCAGGGAAGAATGAAAAGAAAGCAATGACTGTGTTAACTCATGAAAAAGAAAAAAAAGACTCTATTTCACAGACAGTTACACCAAGTCCCAAGAAGACTTAGTGATTTGCACGAGGTCACATTAACTAGTTTTCAGCAGAACCATCCTAGGCAATTGCTTTTATGACATCCTTTGTCTCTGTCTACATCTCCAGATGTTCTCCAAATTTCTAAATAGAGACTGGCTAGTTCATTCAGGCAACAAATCATCTATTGAGCACCTACTATTTGTCAGGCACTGGGATGATGGTGGGGGATAAAATTGTGAGCAAAAGCAAAAGAGATTTCTGCCCTTAGCATTCACAGTCTAGTGGGAGAGACAGATATTAATGGAATGATGATGAAATAATCAGAGAAGAGAATAATACTAGGGACCAGGAGGGGCACCAGGATGAGGGAGGGTGAGAGTAGAAGTGTAGACTGATGTGACCAATGCCTGGTACATGCACGTATGGCAATATTACCATAAATCCCATTAATTTATACAATTATATGTATTAATAATTATGCTAAAGTGACTATTGAAATAATTGGATTAATATGAAAAATTATTTCTGATAAGTACCGGGAAGGAGAAATTCATGGTAGCGTAGAAGGTCAAATTACCTAAGGAAGTGAAGACAGAGATCTGAAGGATACATAGATTAATTAGATAAAAGAGGAAGGGAGGAATGGGGGAGAGAGGAGGAAGAGGAGAGAGTGTGAGGATGGAGGGAAATCCTTCTTGATCTGTTTAGGAAGATGGTATGTGTCACAAAGCTCTGTGGCAGAAAAAATTGTGTAATGTTGAGGAACTAAAAAAACTTTGAGTCAGGGAAGTCTCTGGGAGCTAACATTCAAAAATGTTAATTTTGTTTATTCCCAGAACTTCTATGTTGAAACCATTATGTACTTAACAACCTCATCAATAGAGTTACCGTGAAATGATTAACAAACATCTTAACCTTCCTCACTTTCTGTTTGAGACAAACATATGGTATACATACTCAAATAAGATTCAAACAGACTGTGGACCTCCACTTGGCCAGTGGCTCTTAACCATGGCTGCATGTTACTTGGAAATTTAAAAAATGCTGGTGTCCCCAAAATACCCCAGTCCCATTTAATCAGAGTCTTTGGGAGTGGGATCCAGGCATTGGTATTTTCTTAAAGCTCCCCTGATGTATAGCCAAGACTGAGAACTGCAGTTCTAGGTCGAGTATTTGATCAGAGAGAATACTAAGAGGAAAGAGATGAATTGTGTTTGAAATTGCAATCCTCCATCTTTAAATATTGCCTCCACTTGATGCATTTGGACTTACCATAGAATGGGGATCTCCTCTGTGTTATAGCTTCCTCATAAACAGCAGGATTGGAATTAAAACTGCAGGGACACCAGAGAGAGTTCCTAAATGAATAGCAAAACTCCCTGTTCTCGTTTTTTACCCACGTTCTTGACTTCTCTTCTTCATTTTTTCCTTTTCTACTTGTTCTTTATGTTTTTTTTTAAAAAAAAAAAAACAGCCAAAACATTTTATCTGAGGATCATGGTATATTCACACACACAGTTGTAAGAAATAACTCAGAGATAACTTGTACACTGTTTCTCCAATGATCATATTTTGCAAAACTATAGTACAATTTTACAACCTGGAAATTAACATAAATCCATGCAAAATACAAAACATTTCCCATACCATAAGGATACCTCCCATGGTACTTTAATGACCTTATTCCCTCCAATCCCCTCTGCTGATACTTCTATACCCAGCAGTCTCTAATCTGTACTCTAGTTCTGCAGATTTGTCATTTAAAGGATGCTGTGTAAACAAAATCATACAGAATATATAACCTGGGATTGGCTTATTTTTCATTCAGCATAATCTCTAAGATTAAGATAGCTTGCTGCCTCTATCAGTAATTTGTTCTTGTTAAGTGCTGAGCAGTATTCCATAATAAGGATGTACCACAATTTGCTTTAACCACTCAACCACTGAAAGACATCTGGGGCAACTTTAGCAAATACAAAAAAAAAAAATCAGTATAATTCCTTGCTTATCAGATCATAATTGAATGACATTAGAAATCAATACCAAGAAAAACTACAGAAACTATATAAACGCATGTTTACAGAAGCTATATAAACACAGTATACTTTTGAACAATGAATATGTAATAGAAGAAAATAGGAGAAATTTAAAAATTCTTAGAATCAAACAAGAACAGTAATATAAAATATCAGAACTTTTAGGAAACTGTGAAAGTGGTTCTAAGAGGAGAGTTTGCAGCTATGAGTGCCTACATAAAAAAAAAAAAAAGAAAAATCTCAAATAAACAACTTAATGATGCATCTCAAGGCACTTGAAAAACAAGAACAAATGAATTCCCAAACCAGTAGAACATAATAAATAATTAAAATCAGAGCTGAAATCAACAAAAAAAAGAGTAAAAAAAGAATATGAAGGCTCAATGAAATGATGAGTTGGTTCTTTGAAAAGATTTAAAGACATCTGGTCCTAGGCCAACATAATGAAGATTTGGACCTATTTTCTCTTCTATTAGGTGCAGGGTCTCTGGTCTAATTCCTAGGTCCTTGATCCATTTTGAGTTGAGTTTTGTGCAGGGTGAGAGATAGGGGTTTAGTTTCATTTTGCTGCATATGGATTTCCAGTTTTCCCAGCACCATTTGTTGAAGAGGCTATCTTTTCTCCATTGCATGTTTTTGGCTCCTTTGTCAAATCTGAGATACCTGTATTTATGTGGGTTTGTCTCTGTGTCCTCTATTCTGTACCATTGATCTACCTGCCTATTTTGGTACAAATACCATGCTGTTTTTGTTACTATTGCTCTGTAATATAGTTGAAGGTCTGGTATTGTGATACCCCCTGCTTCGTTCTTCTTGCTAAGAATTGCTTTAGCTATTCTTGTTCTCTTATTCCTCCAAATAAATTTCATGATTGCTTGTTCTATTTCTATGAGGTCCATCATTGGGATTTTAATTGGAATTGCACTGAATTTGTATAGTGCTTTTGGTAGTATGGCCATTTTGACAATATTAATTCTGCCTATCCAAGAACATGGGAGATCTTTCCATCTTCTCAGACTTTCTTTAAATTCTTTCCTTAGTGTTCTGTAGTTCTAATTGTAGAGATAAATGCTAGGAAAACTAACCAAAAGAAAAAGAGAGAAGACCCAAATTAATAAAATTAAAGATGAAGAAGTTATCACCACAAACCTCACAGAAATTCAAAGGATCATTAGGAACTATTTTTTTTTTTAATTTTTTGGTTCAATGTACATAAATGGAGTACAGCTATCATTTTTCTGGTTGTATACACAGTAGAATCATACCATTTGCATATTCATATATATACATAGTATAATGATGTTTGTCACATTCTATTATCTTTCCTTCCCCTCCCCTTCCCCTCACTTTCCTCTATACAATTCATCCTTCCTTCATTCTTCCCCTACCTCCCCACCCCCATTACATGTCATCAACTAATTATCAGAGAAATCATTCGACCTTTGGTTCTTGGGATTGGCTTATCTCACTTAACATGATACTCTCCATCTCCATCTATTTACCTGCAAATGTCATAATTTTATTATTTTTTATGGCTAAGTAATATTCCATTGTGCATATATATCACAGTTTCTTTATCCATTCATCTATTGAAGGGCATCTAGGTTGGTTCCCCAGTCTCGCTATAGTGAAATGGGCTGCTATAAACATTGATGTGGCTGCATCACTGTAATATGCTGATTTTAAGTCCTTTGGGTATAGGCCAAGGAGTGGGATAGCTGGGTCAAATGGTGGGTCCATTCCTAGTTTTCTAAGGAACCTCCATACTGCTTTCCAGAGTGGCTGCACTAATTTGCAACCCCACTAGCAATGTATGAGAGTACCTTTTTCCCCACATCCTCGCCAACACCTATTGTTGCTTGTATTCTTGATAATAGACATTCTAATTGGGGTGAGATGGTATCTTAGGGTAGTTTTGATTTGCATTTCACTTATTACTAGAGATGATGAACATTTTTTCATATATCTGTAGATTGCTTGTAGATCCTCTTCTGTGAAGTGTCTTCTCATTTCCTTGGCCCATTTATAGATTGGGTTATTTGTATTCTTGGGGTAAAGTTTTTTGAGCTCATTATAAATTCTGGAGATTAGTGCTCTATCTGAAGTGTGTGTGGCAAAGATTTTCTCCCACTCTGTAGGCTGTCTCTTCACATTGCTGATTGTTTCTTTTGCTGAGAAAAAGCTTTTTAGTTTGAATCTATCCCAATTATTGATTCCTTCTTTTATTTCTTGTGCTCTGGGGGTCATGTTGAGGAAGTCTGGACCTAGGCCGATATGAAGAAGATTTGGACTACTTTTTCTTCTGTTAGATGCAGGGTCTCTGGTCTAATTCCTAGGTCCTTGATCCATTTTGAGTTGAGTTTTGTACAGGGTGAGAGATAGGGTTTTATTTTCATTTTGCTGCATATGGATTTCCAGTTTTCCCAACACCATTTGTTGAAGAGGCTATCTTTTCTCCATTGCATGTTTTTGGCTCCTTTGTCAAGTATGAGATGTCAAGTATTTATGTGGGTTTGCCTGTGTGCCCTCTATTCTGTACCATTGCTCTACCTGCCTATTTTGGTGCCAATACCATGCTTTTTTTGTTACTATTGCTTTGTAGTATAGTTGAAGGTCTGGTATTGTGATACCACCTGCTTCGCTCTTCCTGCTAAGGGTTGTTGTATCTATTTTGGGTCTCTTATTCCTCCAAATGAATTTCATGATTGCTTGTTCTATTTCTATGAGGTCCATCTTTGCAATTTTAATTGGAATTGCATTGAATTTGTATAGTGCTTTTGGAAGTATGGCCATTTTGATAATATTAATTCTGTCTATTCAAGAACATGGGAGATCTTTCCATCTTTTAAGGTTTTCTTTAATTTCTTTCTTTAGTGTTCTGTAGTTCTAGTTGTAGAGGTCTTTCTCCTCTTTTGTTAAATTGACTCTGAGGTTTTTCTTTTTTTTTCTTTTTTGAGGCTATTGTGAATGGGGTAGTTTTCCTAAATTCTCTTTTGGAGGATTCATCACTTATGAATAAGAATGCATTAGATTTATGAGTGTTAGTTTTATATCCTGCTACATTGCTGAATTCATTTATAATTTCTAGAAATTTTCTGGTTGAATTTTTCAGTTCCTGTAAATACAGAATCATATCATCTGCAAATAGTGATACTTTAAGTTCTTCTTTTCCTATTCAAATTCCTTTTATTTCTTTAGTCTGTCTAATCACTCTGGCTAGAATTTCAAGGATGATGTTGAACAGAAGCAATGAAAGAGGGCATCCCTGCCTAGTTTCAGTTTTTAGAGGGAATGCTTTCAGTTTTTCTCCATTTAGAATGATGTTGGCCATGGGCTTAGCAATAGATAGCCTTTACAATGTTGAGGTATGTTCCTACTATCCCTATTTTTTCTAGTGTTTTGAGCATGAAGGGGTGCTGAATTTTATCAAATGCTTTTTCTGCATCTATTGAAATAATCATGTGGTTCTTAACTTTAAGCCTGTTGATGTGGTGAATTGCATTTATAAATTTCCAGATGTTGAACCAACCTTGCATCCCTGGGGATGAAACTCGTTGATCATGGTGCACCTTTTTGATATGTTTTTGCATGTGATTTGCTAAAATTTTGTTAAGAATTTTTGCATCTCTGTTCGTTAGGGATATTGGTCTGAAATTTTCTATCCTTGATGTGTCTTTGTCTGGTTTTGGTATGAGGGTGATACTGGCCTCATAGAATGAATTTGGAAGGGTTCCCTCCTCTTCTATTTCATGGAATACTTTGAGGAGTATTGGAATGAGTTCTTTAAAGATCTTGTAGAACTCAGCTTAGAATCCATCTGGCCCTGGACTTTTCTTGGTGGGTAGGCTCTTGATGACTTCTTCTATTTCATTGCTTGAAATTGGTCTATTTAAATTGTGTATGTCCTCCAGATTCAGTTTGGGTGGGTCATATGTCTCTAGAAACCTTTAAATATCTTCAAGCTTTTCTATTTTGTTGGAGTATAGATTTTCAAAATAGTTTCTAATTATGTTTTGTATTTCAGTAGTGTCTGTAATGATAGTTCCTTTTTCATTTTAAATTTTAGTAATTTGAGTTTTTTCTCTTCTTCTCTTTGTTAGTGTGGCTAAGGGTTTATCAATTTTGTTTATTTTTTCAAAGAACCAACTCTTTGTTTTGTCAATTTTTTTAAAGGTTTCTTTTGTTTCAATTTCATTGATTTCAGCTCGAATTTTAATTATTTCCTGTCTTCTACTACTTTTGGTGTTAATCTGTTCTTCTTTTTCTAGGGCTTTGAACTGTAATATGAGGTTGTTTATTTGTTGACTTTTCATTCTTTTATTGATTTCACTCCATGCAATGAATTTTCCTCTTAGTACTGCTTTCATTGTGTCCCAGACATTTTGATATGTTGTATCATTGTTCTCATTTACCTCTATGAATTTTTTAATTTCCCTCCTGATGTCTTCTGTTATCCATGCATCGTTCAATAGTGTATTATTTAATCTCCAAGTGTTGGAGTAGTTTCTTTTTTGTGTTTTATTATTGATTTCTAATTTCATTCCATTATGATCTGATAGAATGCAAGATAGCATCTCTGTATTTTTGTATTTGCTACGAGTAGCTTTGTGGCATAACATATGGTCAATTTTAGAGAAGGATCCATGTGCTGCTGAGAAGAAAGTGTATTCACTTGTTGATGGATGGAATATTCTATATATGTCTGTTAAATCTAAATTATTGATTGTGTTATTGAGATCTAAGTTTTCTTGGTTCAATTTTTGTTTGGAGAATCTGTCCACTAGTGAGAGAGTTGTATTAAAGTCACCTAGTATTATTGTGTTTTGGTCTATTTGGTTCCTGGAATTGAGGAGGATTTGTTTAATATACATGGATGCGCTCTTGTTTGGGGCATAAATATTTATGATTGTTATGTCTTGCTGATTTATGCTTCCTTTGAGCAGTATGAAATGACCTTCTTCATCCCTTCTGACTAGCTTTGGCTTAAAGTCTGCTTTATCTGAAATGAGAACGGAGACCCCCGCTTTTTTACTGAGTCTGTGTCCGATGTTTTTTCCCATCCTTTCACTTTTAGTCTGTGGATGTCCTTTTCTATGAGATGAGTCTCTTGAAGGCAGCATATTGTTGGGTCTTTCTTTTTAATCCAATCTGCCAGTCTATGTCTTTTGATTAATGAGTTTAGGCCATTTACATTCAGCGTTATTATTGAGATATGACTTGTATTCCCCATCATTTTGGTTTTTTTTGGCTTTTAACTTAACTTGGTTTCTCCTTTGATTGGCTATTTCTTTAGGGTAATTCCTCCCCTTGTTGACTTACATTGTTGTTTTTCATTTCTTCCTCTTGGAATATTTTGCTGAGAATGTTCTGTAGTGCAGGCTTTTTATTTGTAAATTCTTTTAACTTTTGTTTATCATGGAAGGATTTTATTTTGTCATCAAATCTGAAAGTAAGTTTTGCTGGGTATAAGATTCTTGGTTGGCATCCATTTTCTTTCAGAGCTTGAAATATGTTGTTCCAGGCCCTTCTTGCTTTTAGAGTCTGGACTGAGAAATCTGCTGATATCTGTATTGGTTTCCCCCTATATGTAATCTGAGCTTTTCTCTCGCAGCCTTCAAGATTCTATTTTTATTTTGTATATTAGGAATTTTCATTATAATGTGCCTCTGTGTGGATATGTTGTAATTTGTGCATTTGGTGCCCTGTAAGCCTCTTCTATTTGGTTTTCCATCTCATTCATCAGATTTGGGACATTTTCTGCTATTATTTCATTGAACAGATTATTCATTCCTTTGATTTGTATCTCTGTGCCTTCCTCAATCCCAATAATTCCTAAGTTTGGTCTTTTCATGATGTCCCATAGTTCTTGGAGGTTCTGTTCATGATTCCTTACCATCTTCTCTGTTTGGTCAACTTTGTTTTCAAGGTGAAATATTTTGTCTTCATTGTCTGAGGTTCTGTCTTCCAAGTGATCTAGCCTGTTGGCTATGCTTTATATTGAGTTTTTAATTTTGTTTATTGTTTCCTTCATTTCAAGGATTTCTATTTGTTTTTTTTTCAGAATCTCTCTTTATTGAAATGATTTTTTGCTTCCTGCAATTGCTCTTTTAGCTGATTATTGGTGCGATCATTCATTGCCTGCATTTGCTCTCTCATCCCCTTATTCGCTTCTTGGATCATTCTAATTATGAACATTCTGAACTCCCTTTCTGACATTCCTTCTATCATGTTGTCATTGGGTTCTGTTGATATATCATCTAGGTTTGTTTGGGACACTTTCTTCCTATGTTTTCTCATGTTTTTGTGTATCTTCCCCTGTAGCAGTGTGAATCAGAGGAATTGTAGTTTCCCTATAAAGACTTAAAGTGTCCTTGCAGGTTTCCAATACCTCACCTTGAAGAGGTTATTACTAGCAGTACTCCATATAAACAATATGTGTCCTTAAACCATATAGAACCTATTTAGATATTAACTGCATTATAGTATGCGGAGATGAATTCAAATTATTATCTACTGCATAATCAATAGGTTTGCAATAAGGACTGCAATTTCAAATAGTGGAAAAATAGGATGTAGAGAGGTGTAGAATATGACGTTAATGAGATAGGAAGTGAGTCTATAGAGGTACTATATCGTAGGAAGAGTGAGAGTGGAATTAAAGGGAATAAGTTGTTAGCATGAGAAAGGAGAATGAGTCTCCAAGGACACAGCTATATTAGAGGATGATAGAATGATAAAAATATTAATAAGAAAAAAGTGAGAATGTAGTAAGTATATTAGGAATAATTGTAATAATATTTCTATTTAAAAAAATAAAAAGAAAAGAAAGTTCTGCAATGAAATTATACTGTACTATTCAAACCTTCTATTGTTCAGTAGTCTGATACCTTTGAGGTACTTGATAATGCTGTATCCCAAGAAGGGTGCTGTCCCACTGCTTCCAGATCAGGGATAATCAATGTTTGTGGGCAAAGGTAACCTGGTGTTGTTAGATGGTCAGCAACAGCATGGGTGCAGGCCTGGGACTAGACCAGGGATGGGATGCAGACCTGTGCTTGGAGCTAGATATGGCAGGCCTGATGACTTGGCTGGGGCTGCCCAGGGTCAGGCCTGAGCCCACCCAGCGGTGGTGGTTCCAGAGCAGCAGCTGGGGTCCTGCACTCCTCTTAGGGACTATTTTGAAAACTTATACTCAAATAATTGGAAAACCCAGAAGAAATAGATTCTCATATGACCTGCCAATATTGAATCAAAGGATATGGAAATCTTAAATGAAGAAATAACAAACAATGAAATTGAAGCAGTGATAAAAAAAAAGCCTTCAAACAAAGAAAAGCCTTGGACCAGATGGATTCTCAGCTGACTTCTACCAGACCTTTAAAGAAGAACTAATGCCAATGCTCCTCAAATTCCATTAAATCAAAAGCAGAACACTTCCAAATTGATTCTATGAAACCAGTATCATCTCATACCAAAATCAGATAGAGACACATCAAGGAAAGGTAGTTACAACATTCCTGATAATTGTAGATGCAAAAATACTTAATAAAATCCCAGCTAATAATATTCAACAACATATTAAGAAGAGTTTATATCATGAACAAGTTGGTTTTATTCCAGGGTTGCAAGGATGATTTAATATACACAAATCAGTAAATATAATTCATCACATTAATAAAAATTAAGGACAACAATCACATCGTCATCTCAGTAGATGCAGAGAAAGTCTTTTCAAAATGCAGAAACCACTCAAGCTAAAAAACATTAAAGAAACTAGGAATGGAAGGAACTTAGCTCAACATGATAAGGGCTATATACAACAAACCCCAAGCCAACATCATAGTGAATGGGGAAAAACTGAAAGCACTTCCTTTAAAATCAGGAATAAGACAAGGATGTTCACTCTCACCACTCACATTCAATATAGTACTAAAAATTCTAGCCAGAGCAATTAGGAAAGAGAAGAAAATAAAAGGGACAAAATTAGGAAAGGAATAATTTAAATTATCACTGTTTGCAGATAATATGATCCTCTACTTAGAAGATCCAAAAAATTAAACACACTCTACCAGAAGACTGCTAACAGGATCCAACAGGATACAAAATCAACATACAAAAATCAATAGCTTTCCTATGCACCAATAATGAATTTTTGAGGAAGAAATCAATAAAATTATTCCATTCACAAAAACCTAAAAAAGACGACCTAGAAATAGATCCAATCAAGAAGGTGAATGATTTCTACAATGAAAATTAAAGAACACTGAAGAAAGGAATTGAAGAAAATACTTGATGGAAAGACCTCCTATGCTCACGGATAGGGAAAATATTAATACTTTTAAAATGGACATATTACCAAGAGCAATATACAAATTCAAAGCTATCCCCATCAAAATATCAATGACATTCTTTACAGAACTAGAAAAAAGTTCTAAAATCACCCAGAAGAATAACCAAAGAAATTCTAAGCAAAACAAACAAACAATGTTAGAGGCATCACAATACTCAACTTCAAATGACAGAGACATATCAATGAAACAGAATAAAAGACACAGACACACCCATACTGATAGAGTCATCTGATCCTTGCCAAAGGAAGCGAAACATTTGTTGTAGAAAAGACAGTTCTTTAAACAAATGGTACTGGGAAAACTAGATATCCACATATAGAAGAATGAGACTAGATCCTTAAATCCCTAGGAATTAAATAAGAAACTATGCCGTTCTTAGAATAAAATGTAGGTTTAACACTCCAAAACTTTATAGGTACAAGCAACAATTATCTCAACAGAATTCCTAAAGTTCAGGAAATAATACCAAGAATAAATGGAATGGCATCAAATTAAAAAGTTTCTGCAGAGCAAAGGAAACAATTAAGAATGTGAAGAGAGAACCTACAGAATGGGAGACAAATCCTTGTTAGCTACTCTTCTGACAGGTTCCTGTCTACAGTCAAAAAAACTTATCATCAAAAAATAAAAATCAGTACATGGGCAATAAACCCCAATAATACAAGGGCAAATGACCTAAAAAAATGCTTCTTAAAAGAAGAAATACAAATGGCCAACTAACATATGAAAAAATGTTCAACATCATTAGCAATTAGAGAAATGCAAATCAAAACTATACTGAAATTTCATCTCACTCTAGTTAGAATGGCAGCCATCAAGAACACAAACAGTAAGTGCTGAACAGGATCTTGGGAGAAAGGAACAATTTTAAATTGTTGGTGAGATTGTAAATCAGTTAAACCACTACAGAAATCAGTCTGAAGTTTCCTTAAAGAATAGGAATGGAACCACCATATAAACCAGCTATAATACTCTGATTTTTCCATAAAGAATTAAAGTCATACGACAGTGATACACACATACCCATGTTTATTGCAGCACAATTTACAATAGCCAAATCATGGAACCAACCTAGGTATTTGTCAATAGATGAATAGACAAAGAAAATGTGGTATATAAACACAATAGAATTTTATTCAATCATAGATAATGACATATCATTTGCAGGAAAATTGATGGAACTTGAAAGCATTGGTAAGTGAAATAAGACAAACTGAGAAGGTCAAGGGTGATGTGTTTTCTATCATATGTGGAAGCTAGAGAGAAAAAAGCAAAAGGTTGTGGGGGTACTCCATAAATATGTACAAATCTTGTGTATTAACTTAAAAATAAATAAATGAACGTATGCTAGGGGGAAAAAAGACATCTGGGTTGTTTCTAATTGGCTATTAGAATGGAACTGCTGTGAATACTTGTGTAGAGTATTTTGGATGAATTTAAGTCTTCATTTCTCTGGGATAAATGTCCAGGAGTGCAAGTGCTGGTTCTTATGGCAGTTGAATGTTTAATTTAGTTAGTTTTTTTTTTTTTTTTGGAATTCTCAAAATTTTCTGGAGAGACTATACGTTTTACATTCCCACCAGCAATGTATACATGATCTGATTTCTTCACATCCTTGCAAGAATTCAATGTCAGTGATTTTTTTGCTTTTAGCCATTCTGAAGGTTGTGGAGTAATATTTCATTGTGGTTTTAATTTGCACATCACTAATGACTTATGCTATTGGAAATTCTCTGTGCCCATCTGCCAGTTGTAATGAAATGTCTGAAATGTCTTTTCATGTCTTTTGTCCATTTTATAATTACATTATTCATATTTTTACTGTTGAATCTTTCTTTGTATATTCTATATGTCAGTCCTTTGTCAAATATGTAGTTGCAAACAAATTTTTCTTCTCATAACTTGAATTTTCATTCTTTTAATGATGTCTTTCATAGAGCAAAAGCTTAACATTGTGTTATAATTGAATTTGTCACTTTTCATGGATTGTGTTTTTGATGTCAAGTCTAAGAACTCTTTGCCTACCCCTAGATCACGAGGATTTTCCACTATGATTTTCTCCCTAAGGTTTTTATAGTTGCATATTTAAGATCATAATCTATTTTGAGTTCTTTTTTTTTGTAATTTTGTCAGTTAACTTTTGTGAGACTTAGGTCAAGATTTACCTTTATGCCTGAATGGATGTCCAATTGCTCAAGCAATTTCAGTTTGTTGCTGAAAAATCTATCCATTAAAATGTTTTTGCAATATGGTCTATTTGGGGGTTCTTAATTTTGTTCCATTGATTTGTGTATTTATCCTCCTTGCAGAATTAAAATTTAAAATCAAAATGAGACTTGAAGTAGGATAGATGGATTCTACCCATTTTTATTCTCGAAATTGTTACAGTTATTCCAATATCTTTGCCTTTCAATATAAACTTTAGAATAATTATTTTATATCTACAAAAAATCTTGCTGAGGTTTTAACAGGAACTGTGCTAAACCTGTAATCAATTTAGGGAAAACTGACATCTTTACTATGATGAGACTTCCAACTCATGAAAATGGTATGTCTCTCCTTTATTTAGTTCTGCAATCTCTTTCATCAGCATTGTATGGTTTTCAGCATACAGGTACTGAGAATGTGTTAGTTTACACCACAGTGACTCATTCTATTTCATATTTCTTAGTGAATGTAAATAATATTATATTTTTTAACTTTGATGTCCTCATGTTCATTGCAAGTTTGTAGAAATACAACTGATTTAATTTATTTATATTGTATCTTACACTGTGGAGTTCATTCATTAGTTCTAGGAGTATTTTTGAAGTATCCCTGGGATTTTCAACATAGATTTAATGTCATCTGAAGTTCAGAAAAGTTTTAGTTTTATTCCCCCAGGTTCCTTCCTTTATTTTTCCCTTTCTGTTTAGAGAACTTGGATAGCCATTCTTCTAGGTCAAATTCTCTTACTTTCCCTTATCTGAGAATGTCTTGATTTTCCTTTCATTCTTGAAAGATATTTTTGCATAGTATAGGATTCTGGGTTGACAGTTCTTTTATTTCAGTACTTGAAAAATGTGCTTCAGTTCCTTCTTTCTTCCATGGTTTCTTTTTTTTAATAAACATTTGTAGGCTTAAAAATTAAAATCAAATTCATGCTTTCTGAAATTTGAGTTTAAATTTTAATTCTCCAAATCTTGTGTGTTCTTTTTTATTAGATCTTTATGGTTTTAATCAGTACTTGGGTCTTCAATGGTTTCTTGTGAGAATGCCACTGTCATTCAAAAACCCTTTTTCCCATATGTAAGATGTAATTTTTCCCTCACTGCTTTCAACCATTTCCTTTTCTTTCAGTTTCAGAAGTAAAATTATTAGGCCTCTTGGTGTGGATATCTTTAATTTTATCCTGGTTAGCTTCTTGAATCAGTAGTTTTATGTCTCTTGAGAAGTTTTCAGTGTTCCTTTGAGTACTTTTTTGGCCCATTGCCCAATCTTTTTCTCTTCTGCTTCCAGGACCCAGATTACATGAACGTTAGATTTTTTAAATCTATAAATCCATAGTTCCTTCAGCTTCATTTTCTTTTCTGTCTCTCTTTTCTCAGTTTCTCAGATTAGGTAATTTCCATTGTTCTACATTTTGTTTCATTGATTCTCCCCTTGACCCCTCCATTTTGGTATTGTTCACATCTTCTCAACTTTTAATTTCAGTTATTGTGCTTTCCAGTTTTAAAATTTTCATCTGTTTTATCTTTATATTATTTTCCTGTTTGCGGAGACTTTCTGTGTCTTTTCTGAGGCTTTTTAGCTTTTCATTTGTTTCAAGCTTATTACTCACTGACATTTTTTATCAAAGTACTTCAAAATCCTTGTCAGACAATTCCAACATCACTATAATTTTGGTGTTGGCATTGACTGATTGTCTTTTAACCCTTTGGTTTGAGTTTTTCCTGGTTCTTTGTACAACAGTGATTCATTATTAAAATTGGACATTTTATATTATGCTATGTTTTGAGACTCTGGGTCTTATTAAAGCCTTCTGTTTCAGCAGGTTTTTTCTGACACCACTCTGCATTACCTCATTACTGGCAAGCGCAGGTAGAATTCCATGTTTCCTACTCTTTCAGCTTCAAATCTGGGGGAAAATCCAGGGAATTCATTTCCATTTTGAGGGCTGCATTCCCCACTCTGTCTGACTTTTTCTATTCATCTACTCCAACTTCCCAGTAGAACCTGGCTATGTGTTATGGATGTACACCAGGTCTCTCTTCTGAAAAAGAATTTTATTAATATGCCTTCTTAGTGAACATTCATATTTTTGTGGCTTTCAATAGAAAACTTTGTGAATTAGCTATTTCTATTACTTGTCTTTTATTGCATTTTTTTCTCTAAATTTCCTAGATTTACTCTTCCATTCCTCAGTCTTATTCTAAGACTGCTCTCAAAGACCACCAGTTTTTTCCAAATCCTTTTTGTTAAATAAAAATGTCTGCTGTATTTGGAATTGTTTGAATAATCCTGTTAACATTCTATTTTCCTTGGTTTCTACGACCAAATGTTTGACTCATAGTTATTTCACTAACCATTTATATGATCTTGTACAAATATTAGAAGCACTGAAAGCCTAGTATTTTTCAGTACAAATTGGGATTTTAATCCCAATCTGTACTTTTAGGGTTGAACTGAGGCTCAAGTGAGACTATAGATATCTATGAGCACCAATTAGTATCAGGCTGTGTGGCAATCTGTGTGTCTACAACAGACTATATAGCATAATCTTGGGGACTTGATTATAGTCTAATGGCAGAAACAAATAAGTGAATAGACTTTGGGACAAGTGATAGGAAACATGATGTGCACAGCAATGTCTCAGGAACACTTAGAGCCTTGGGGGTCACTAAAGGCTTCCCAGAGAGGGTGTATCTAAGCTGTATCCTGAAAGGAATAGGAATTCAGTGATGGAATACTACATGGGATGTGCTCTGCATACTCTGAGGTACTGCAAGAAAAAAATCCTTATAAAGTCAATTTTCATGCTATTCTAGTGAGTTGATTGCATTCACTTTCAAAGATGCATGAGTATTACATGTAATCAAGTCCATTTTAGGCTTAGTCTCCTTGGAGGAAGAGATGTCCTTTAGGTATATAACTTCTGGTGTAAAACTACAATATTTGAAAATGGAGAACAGTAACTTTTTTCAAGACTTTTCATTAATCTACTTGATAGAGATTAGCTTTTATATTACAATGACAGACTTTGGTAATTTTAACAGTGACTAATTTCATTAATTGCATTTATTCATATTTAAACACTTGATTGGGTTTATAATTCCACCATATTCATTAATTCATCACCTTGTGCTTATCTTTTTTGGACTTATAAATGTATTTTTATATATAAATAATTAAATGATTGTGATATTCTCAAAGACTGAGTTTTTTTCCTCTTGCAAACAAAACAACTCAGTCATCCATGCTTAGATAATTTCCCCCATGCAACCCAGCACTATTGATGCTGCTATTATACCTCTTCATCTGGAACTTTCTGACAGCTCACCATTCTCCATCTTTACCATCTCCAACTTTTACCTTCTGCTTTCTCATTACTTTTAGGCATACACTGGAGAATACAAGCTTGAACTTTGTAATTACCATCATTTACTTATAATTTGCTCTTCAGCATCAGCAATGTGAAAGCTTTTCATTTCCATATCTCATTTGAATGAGATGGCTTTAAAAATAAACACAGCCCAGGTAAAATGTTTTCCCCTGTTCATAACCAAATAAAATTGTGGAGTTAGAAGATAAAATTTCTATTGGTTATATGATTCATGCCTAACAGAACAGAAAAGTATTACATTTTTCCTTTAATGTTTGTCTTTCTGAATATTGTTGGTGGGGGGCCAGTGTTACTCTGACACAATTGTAAATGTTGAATAGTTCTGCTTTGGTGCACTTTCTCTCTCTCTCTCTCTCTCTCTCTCTCTCTCTCTCTCTTTGTGTGTGTGTGTGTGTGTGTGTGTGTGTATGTGTGTGTGTGTATACACACACACATATATATGCATTCTGTCTATAATTTGCAAATGTATGTATGTAGTAGTACACACACACACACACACACATAAGTACATGTAGCAGTGTGACTTCACAGTCCTTTGAAGGCTAGAAAAACTTCATCAGCTTAATTGTTCCACTGGTGATGATTAACTAATAAAAAGCCTCCACAGAAAGTATATGTAGAATAAAACATGTTACACTTACTGAGTTTCTTTGTATGCTATTGCCACACAATAAAAACAAAGGGATAGTGACCCAAGTTATTCATCATGGATTCTGGCAATTGTTTTAATGCCACATACACCATGTCTCGTGAGGTGCTTATTGCCCTATCGTAATGTGAGCAGAGAGTTGAATCAAGGATATTGCCCAGAGGAAGAGATGATACAATGTGTGTTGGAATCGACCCTGAGGCCACTGTATTTGTATTCAACATTCACAACCCAGAATCAGGAATACACTTGTCAGATCTGTGCTGAATCCTCAATCAGAAGGGTTTACTATTACTTGTAACATCACTGACTGAATTCAAAATGACCTTGATATTTTTGAGAAAGTTTCCTATCAAAAATGCAATTTAATGCTCTAAGGATAAGCATATAAATGAGAACACATGTAGAACAAAAATCTAACAGCAGACATTTAAGTTGAAGTAAAATATAAAAAGAAAATGCAGCCAGAAAGTAGAAAGCCTTAAGAAATATTAACTGTTTATAAATAAAAGGTGAATACACAATTGATGGTGAGATTAAAAAAAAAAGAAAACATATGCTCTTCAATGGCTAAAGATTAAGTTCAGCTCCTTCCATTTTAGCCTGTTTAGTCACATTTTTCTACGACTGTCTTTGGTTTGGCCACTGCATTTTAAATTCTACATGAAGAAAGTAGAGAGTGTTCAGAGACGAACAACAAATAAAGATGAAAGGAATAGAAAATAGGCTCATGAAGAAAGATGAAAGGAATGGGATCTATTTGGTCCAGAGAGAAAAAAAAATGAGTAACAGATGATTTGATTACTATCTTGAAATACAGGATGGATTATATAAAGTGTGTTGAGTACTTAGTTTTCATTATCAACTGAATAAAAACAAAACAAGAAATACAAAAGAAGAGCATAATGAAAAAAACAAGCATACATGAATGCTAAGGAAATATTGGGTGGACTTAAGCCAAATAACTTAAATATGGAAATGATCAAAGTATGAAATAGAACACTCAAAAGCATTTTGGAAATCATTGCCTTGAGAAAAAAATGCTTCCTTTGTTTCTCATAAAAAGCAAAACTTTATGGAAAACCTAGAAAAACATTGGTGAACAAAGAAAAAATGTTAAAAGTGCTTATAATCAACTCCATGTGCCAGGGAGCTATTGTTCTTATTTTTTCTACACATACACACACTCATGTATGTACATATGTGTATTATTTTAATTAAATGGCATAGTGTTCATTTTATTTTTTAACTGATCTTTTTGCTTCAAATTACATGTGAAGATCTTTTCATAACTTCATACTATTGTCTTATACAGCTTAATTTACTTAATCAATCCCCTATAAGGAAACTTTTAAATTATTTCTAGCTTTTGTTTTTATAAACATTCAATAAAGAGTTGTATAATTAAATATTTGCAAGCATATTTGATTGAATCTTTAATATAAGTTTTTAGAAGTCAATTGCTGAATCAAGGGTTCATAAAATTTTAAGACTGATAGTAACTATTTTTACTTATCTTCTAGAAAATTTGAAATGATTTAAACCATCATTGATAGAGTAAAAGAGTGCTCTTTCCTAAGGACTCAGAAATTATTATTAGAATTATCATTTTAAAAGCTAATGCCCTGAAAACTAGACCTTCCAGAACCATCCTATAACCAAGTTAGTATGGAATAAAGGTATTGGAAAAAATAAATGTTATTAGAAACCCTCTGCATTGTAAGGGTTGGGAAAGCACTGTAGGCAACTTACACTACTAAATGCATTTCACCTTCCTTGCAAGAATCATGTGCAAGTACCCCAGGAAGTTATGTGTGAGATGTGGGTAAGTGGAATGCAGCACCCTAGATCCACCAAGAATAAGTGTGTTGGTCTGCAGTCTTAATATGTTATGAGAATTGGAACCTGGAGCAGTGGTCATATTCCAGATGGCTTAGCCAACATGTGGACATGATTTCTGTGCTCACCATTTCCTGCAATTCTTTTTTCTTCAGTTAAGAAGAATGTAAAAGCAGCCCTGCCCCAAACTTGGTGATAAGCCTGATAGGATTAAGAACTGAAGCACTGAACAGTGCCTTCCTTACTCTGATAGATAGGTAAGAGAGGAATTTATTTCCAACTCCCAAACCAGGGGACAAAGAAAAAACATTTTTTATCACTTCTGGTGTTAGCAAGTAAATTGCATTTTGCACCATTATGTAACATGGAAAGTAATATGCTATATAGTTATGAGACTAGATGTACAGTTTTTGTGAACATAAATAATTCTGAATTAATTTTCAATATCCACAAAAATCTCAATAATGGTATGTGAATGTTTGATGATTAATGTCTATTTTCACTAAAACATTTTTCTTATAGGTATCTTCAATAATTTGATTTCCATTCCTTTCTTGAAATGCATTTACAATAAGTGGACCACAATCTGATTATTTTGAAGTTTCTTTCAGTTAATTGGATTCCCTGCATAGTACAATTGATCTAATTCATTGTTCAGAAAACCAGTTTATTATAGCCAGAAAAGAAAACAGACAACAGCCATCATATCAACTATGCTACAGTTAATTCAATAGTAGAATCTAAAGGTATCCACAGGAATATATTTGGTTTTCTTTAAAATTTTTCCTTTTTTCCCCTATTTTAAATAGGAATCAACCATTTCTACGATTTTCTTTTATTTCTCTTAACATATCTGAGCCCCAGCCTGGATCAGGTCACATGACCCAGAATCTCTGAATCCTGGGTATTTTATGGTGGATGTCAGAGAAGAGCAGGGCCTGGGAAATTCCATCCCCATCCTCCAGAAGAGGTGTGAATGGCCTGTCAGTACAATGCACTACTGTGCATGGGGGATGCAGGTGTATCCAGCTCTTCAGTTCACGACTAAAAAAAAAACACACAAAATATGCTTTTAGATGGAGCTTCAGATTTTATTAACAGCCTATTTACTATTAACTTCAAAACTAAAAAAGATTTGCCTTCAGTTTAAATCATATTAGCAATTGTATAGAGCACTAAATGCTCTCAAGTGACTGCAGCAGTTTAGCTGACTGGTTATGAAGGCTTCATCTTACTTAATAGCTTTTAAATTATTAGAACAAATGTTGAAAAGAAAGCAGCACTAAAGTGGTATATGGTATTAGTTTATCATGTTGTAAAGAGTTAGTTAAAATATACCTATGATTAAGGTAGGAATAGTATTTGAAATTCAAAAGGATACACCAAAACATTCAGCTTGTTCCTTCCCTTATTTTTTTCCTTCCTTCAATCAATAAATATTCATTGAGCATTTTTTGCACAAGCACTGTGATAAACCCTGGGGATATAGTCATGATAAAAATGACGAAGCAAGAGGTAAATTCAATATTGCACTATAAAATGATAAGTGTACATACTTGGATAACTATATACACGTTAAACTAGAAGGTTAAGCTATCTGGGAGTTCAGAGAGATGAGGCAGGGTTGAGAGAGCATCTCAGAGACACTTGACTCTTAAAGAATGACGAAAGGTCCAGTTGGGATGCTCCTGGAAGAACACACTACAAGACATGAAGAAAGTGCATGCAGTCACATCTGAACAGAAGAGAGGGTTTGCTCCACAGGCAGGGACTTACCTATTAAAGAGTTTCAGGCTGATGAATGATCAGATTTGTGTTTAGAAGATTCATTCATCCGTCTGTGGGCAGGGAAGTAATGGACATGGAAACATTGAGGCAGGGACCCAAGGGTGCCATTAATTATAATGGTCCATGTGAGAGAAATGAAAAGCCTGAACTAGCCCAGAGTAACAGGAAGACTGAGGAGGCAGGTGGATTTAAGAGACAGCACATAACACACAAACCACAGGGATCACATACTTGTAAATACAAAAATTTCTCAGGACTAAAATTGTGGGTCGCTCTCTCTCCTCTGTTTCATTACTTATCTTGTTATTTTCATAATAGTGAAATGTTAGCATTTTCAACTTCGTGAAGCAAAATTTAGTAAGCAATACTTGCTAAAATAACAATTAAGTTCTAATAAATTCTTTCAATTTTGTTTTCAAATTATTGATCTTCAATTAATTATAAGGGATCATAGGCTATTGATGAAATCAGCAGGTTGTTGAAATGGGTTCCCAGAAACTGTCTAATCCCCTCAACCATCTCTGAGAAGGAAAGACCTCAAAAGAACAATGACACTGTCAAAACAAAAGGCTTGTGACATTTGTGAACCTTTGAGGCTTCGATATTGACCCATGTCCCCATTTCTTCTTGGACTGAATCAGTTCAGGAAATAGCCATCAGATCAGTCATTTGCACAGTCAATGCAAACACAAACTTACCATCTTTAGGTTTCAATCCTCTCTTAAAGAATAGTATGTTAACTGCATTTGGGAAAAACAAAAAATGTAAAATATCTTTTTAATCTGTCAGTTCATTTTAATTTTTTTTAAAAAGTAGCAGTACTTTTCTTTTACTTTTTCTACTGATAAGAAAGCACTACCCAAATATAATGGAATCTTTTAAAGCAATTTACCAAGTTCCAAATAGTTTTTGGGTTAAATGTGATTATAACTGCATGCACTTTATTAACTTGCTTCAAAATATGGATTAGATCATTACTTTAATGATTTAAACCTCCCAATAAAAAGAAATTAACGAAACAGATTGAGCTAATTCATCTTATTAGGAGTCACCAGGCCTCTTTGGGGAGGGAAAACACTCTGTAATTAATGATACAACACTGGTGCACCAGAAACAAACACAAAATGTCCCTCATTCTCTTGAATTCCTTTCTCCAAAGGCCTGGGGTTTACTGAACCAGGCAGGTGGTAGAACTTCACAGGATGGCCTGGTTTCCACAAGGGTGACACCAGGGGACTGACCTTAATGGGTAAGAGCTGAGTCATGCTTCATTGCAGCAAGTGTTCCTTCCTTTATGAGTAAATACTATGCCATGGCTCATGCCTGCAATCCCAGCTGAGACAGGAGGATCACAAGTTCAAGGCCAGTCTCAGCAACTTAGCAAGACCCTCAGCAACTTAGTGAGACCCTGTCTTAAAATAAAAAATACAAAAGGGGCTGGAGATGAAATTCAGTGGTGAAGTGCCCTTTGGTTAGATCCCCAGTACCAAAAAACAAAAACAAAAACAGAAGAGTGTACTAACAAAAAGGTAAATGATGCAGTTTTGAGAGAATATTAAACTTTTTTCATTTCCAAAGCACATTGATGTCAATCATTTCGTTTGATAGCAAGAACTCTAATAAAATAAATAAGGAAAGTAAAATCCATTTTGCAAGTAAGGAAAGAGGTGAACAGGGTTACCTGGTTTTCCTAACATTAGTCATCAAGCTGATGGCAAAGTGAAGACTAGGTTCAAAGTCTCCCAACTCTTATCCCTATATGCTTTTTTTTTGGTCATAACATTGTTAAGATGACACCATTTTCTTAAAAAATAAAATTAAAGCCATGTACTATGCCATGACTTTTGGAGCAAAAACAATGACTTTCATGCTTCACTTTTGTTAATTTGAGCTTAAGCGAGTAGCTATACCTGGAAATGTTCATGCCCAAAACATAGACTCATGGCCCTTGTGGAAGAAAATTCTTTGAATATTTTTGGATTTCTTTACCAAGGAGCAATAGTTGAGTACATCTTTCCATTTTTAAATTTATTAAATGTTCCGGTTTTAGCTTAGAATTGATTGTGGACCCATTTGAGTCCTAAGAGTCAGCATTTCCAATTGTTCTTCTTGCTAAGGGAAAAGAAAGTTTTATTAAAAAGTGTTTCCATGGGCAAAAAAGTGAAGCATAAATGAATGCAACAAATTAGGGTTGAAATACAATTGGGATTAAAAGCTGTGTGCTCAGTTCTCTTCTAGAACAAAGATGTCTAAAATGAGGCACATAAATGAGTGACAAGAGAAGCCGCAGTGCCCTGTGGTTTGATAGAACTCTTGGGGATTTCTTCTGGTTGTAGTAGTAGTGGTTGATTTTGCTGTCATAGTAATAATCATGACCACAATCATTAGAAACTGCATTTTCTAGCACTGTGAGTTCCCTAAATATATTTACAGTGATTATCATGCTTAACCTTACTATAGTCCTATGAGGAGGAAAGTATTGCTTTGTCTTCATGCAATAGATTAAGAAACTGAGGTTCAAAGAGAGGTCTGCGTTAAGGAAGACACTTGACAAAAATCTATTGGGTCCTGGGGAACTATTCCTACCCCATTGCTATGGCTGCTTAATCCCACTTCCCTAAATCCCAGGCCTTTGAACCTGGCTCTCACATGTCCCAAGTGTCAGGTTAGGACTCTGACTCAGGTGTTTGGGCGATGTGATCACAGTGAACCATGTCTGGTTCAGCCTCTTCCCCAACTCTTGGTATCTGCTGCTTTCCTCAGCAGCACTAGAAATGGATATCAGTGCCAAAAATTTCTGACCAGGCTCCAGGATACAGCCCCTCCAGTTTGGAAGGAGTGTGGGGTATGTTAATTTTAAATTTCTGTTTGTGCTCTCCTTTCCTTTTTTCTTTTCTTTTCTTTCTTTCTTTTTCCTTTTTCTTCTTTTTTTTTTCTTATTGGTGTGTGCAGGGATTCTGTAGGATGGTAACCATGGTAACGGCAGAACAAGAGAAATGAGATTTCACCCCAAAAATGCATATCATAGATTGTTTACTAAAAGTGGCAGATTTGCCAGCTCTCACAGATGAAGACAAAAGCATCTGATGTGGCTTCCAGTTGGCTTTATTGTTGTTCTAACTTTAATACATGCATCCTCAATTGTGTATGAGTGTGTGTGTGTACTCTTCTAAATTAATAATATTACTTTGGGGATGAAAACCTAATAAACTTCTTTATCAGGTAAATTAGGAATGCTTTTAAAATATATATCTCTTCACATTATTTGTATATATGTGTGTATACTCTTGCTTACATTAATAATGTTCAAATGGATATTTTACTTTGGGGGTTGAAACCTCAGAACCGTCTTCATCACGTATATTAGCAATGTTCTGTTCTGTCACTTAAGTAAACCTTGTAAATGCATAGAACATGCCTTGGGAAGAATCCTTTTGTTTTTTGCCTTGTCAATCATACTTCATGACACTAATGGTAATCAGATAATTTACTCTTCCATTATAGCATCCCCAGTGTCTCAGTTACCCTGCAAATCACCTATAATAATCAGGGTCTCTAGCTGCAAAAAAAAAAAAAAAAAAAAGCCTAGGAATGATTTCTCCAGGTACTAAGGAGTTGGGGCTATACAGGGCAGAAATGATGAAGTGAGGAAAAGAGACTTTGTTCTTCACTTGGACCTTTAATTTTATATCATAAAGAGGTAGAAATGACATTTTGAAAAGAATTTGGATCTCTTGAGAGTTCATAGGAGTTGAGATTAAATTTTTTCCCAAGTTTTCCATCTCTCCCTTTCACAAATACTTTTCATTCACACCCTATATATACTGCTCTAGGCAGGGCATAAAATCACCAGTGCTCCTAGCACCTAGTAACTCTGATAAGATTGGTATTCAGTGGGTTTATCCATTACATTTAAGCTAAAGCAGTCCAGGATAATGGTTAAATACAGAGTTAGGAACCAGAAGACTTTGATTAATATCTTGGTTCCTCTGTTTGCTTGCTCTGTGATCTTAGGCAATTAACTTATCTTCTCCAAGTGAAATAGTGAGGATTAAATGAGATGATGTGCATAGTGTCCAGAATGTATCGAGAGCAAAGCTAAGTGAATTAATGCTCTAATAGAGGTGATGGTGGAAGTGGAAGGGGAAGAGGTTGAGCCTTTCTGAGATATTGGAACCATAGAAACTCCTTAGGAGAAATGGAAGTATAGAGGAAAGAGGGAAACATGAGGAACTAGATTAGGAGATGCCAGGAGTGCCCAAATGATGTCTTTTTCTATTTCCCCTAGACACATGAGACCCAGGGCTCCTCTATGCACCCAATGTGGAGTGAGAACAAAGTAGGGAGATGAAACTTTCTATCAAGCCTGGTGGGAGAGAGTTAAGCCAGGCTTGACTGAATGAATAAATAAATGAATAAGTAAGCAAGCATGATCTTCTAACGACTACGGAACAATTGGAGCACACTACAGTGTGAAAGGAATTTGTGGGTTGAGGAATATATTTCTGGCATGGAAGAAGCAAGGAAGATTTTCTTTAAAATAGTGAAGGAAGGAAATAAATGTGAAAATGAGAAGAGTTCTAAAGCAGAGGGAACATTATAAACAAGGATAAAATGGGATGAATAAAAGGTTATGAATGGGAAATATGTAGTAGACAAGGTTTAGAGGCATGTGGAGTACAAACAATGGAAGAGAGGAAGATAATGAATATGTGTTGGATGAATGAATGAATGAATGAATGAATGGAAAAAAAGGCACCAGATGGTTTAGGGTATCTAGTGTTGAACTAATAGATTTGGATTTGGGACTAAAGGAGGCACACATTGAAAGCATTTTGTAAAATAATGTTAATTGTTACTTCCATTGTCAATATCATGTCATGGTAATGAGAAGCCATAAAAGTTGTTGAGGAGAAAAGTAAGATAAGCCTCACCATGCTCTGTAGCAGTGCTACCTAACAGAAATATATTCAAAGTCATATGTGCAATTTTAAATTTTCTGGTCCCTACCAAAATAATGATAATTTTCATAGATATACACAGATATCATTTCACATGTAATCATTATAAAATTATCAATGAGGTATTTCAAATTATTTTTTAGTATTAAGTATATAATATCTAGTGTGCATTTTATATTTACTGCACATCTCAGTTGGAATTAGCACATTTCAAGCACTCAGTAGCCACACGTGATCAGTAGTTCCTTATTACATAGCATGGGCCTATAGAATGCTGTAAATGAAGTAAAAGACCAGAGGTGATTTAAATAGCTCAGGAGAGAAGTAATGAGGGCCTGAATTTGGATACTGCTGGAGAGAAAAGAACAAAAGAGAGTGGCAAGAATCATTGCACAAGTAAAACAAATACCATCTGAAATTTAATTAACATTGGCTGAATGCAAAGGCTTAATGATGATCCTACCAACTCCAAGACTAGGAAGGTTGAACCATCAAGAGGACTAGAACAAAGCAGGGGAGGGTGCCTTGGGTGGGCAATGAGTAGGTGGGTTTGATTTTGAAGACATCTGGAGGACCTCTAGTTGAAAAAATCCAGTAGACTCAAGAGACACAAGATCTCTAGAGAGGATGGGCACTGAAATTTAGATCAGGAGGTCATCACACAGAAGAAATGCTAAAACTCTGATGCTAGATGACACTTCAGGGAGGGACTGTTGAGGGGAAAGAGAAAGGAACCTAGGATGAAAATGTGTACCCACAGTTGAAGGTAGGTGGAGGAAGAAGAAGAGATGGAAGAGAAGCAATGAAAGAAGAGGGAGGAGAACTGGAAAATACCTATGTTCAAGGTAGAGCACATTTCAAGAAAGTGAGGGATCAGATTCTGGAGAGGGTGAGGAGGAGGAGGAGGAGGAGGAGGAGGAGGATTAGGAGGAGGAGGGGGAGGTATTTGGCAATCTTTAAGATTTTAGGGCAGAGTGGGAACACTAGCTAAAATAGCAGGGTTGAAGAACATGGTAAATGAAGTTAAACAGTGCATAAATATTGCTGCTTTCAGAAATTTGAAGATTAAATAAATAAGGAATACAGAATTGTATGAAGGACAAAGTGAAGAGTTTTAGGATCAGAGAGACTTGTCCCTGTTTACATATTCAGGAGACTGGTGGAAAAGGAAGAATGGAATAAGCAAGTGGTGATAGATGGCTGAAGGGCTCCCAAAGAGGCAGGAATGAAGGGGATCAAAGGGGCTATGGAAAGGAATAGGGGAGCGTCTATATTCTGCTCTAAGACAGATAGGGAAGGAGGAGACAGGGTGAGTTAAAATACAGACATTTTAAATTGGAAAAGAAGAAATTTGAAGATTCTTATAAGTCAAAAATCTTTGAAATTACTAGACATAGAAATTATTAATGAATGTGAAAGCAGAATAGATTTTCATAGAACTTACATAAAAACCTTGGACTATATGTATTGAATATTTATTATTATGTAATATTCATTAAACTCTTCTCCACTAAATGTATAAGGTTCCAAATGGAAAACAAAGCCAGCAAAACAGATTAGGATATGCCAGTCAAGGCCTGAAGGTAAGGTTAGTGCCCAGTGGTACCTCACAAGATACAATTACCTCCATGAAATCACTATAGTTCAGGATCTGAACCTAAGTCCAGACATGCCCTGAATGGATCTATTTTAGAGACAACTAACGTGAAACTCAACCATTCTCCCTACAACTCTCAGTAAGCAATTTAAGGAAACTAAGTGTCCTCCTTGCCCTGATAGCCTAATGTTTTAAGAGTGCTAATATCCTGTTTCTACTATAGGAATTGTTACATTGTTTCCTGTTAACTTCTGATAAATAGGAAAAGGGGAATAATCTCTAATGGAATCTCAAATGGCAAAAAAATTCACAATAAAATTCAGTTCATGATAGCATTGTTATTCAAACAATTCTGTGGTTCTTATCTATTGTTGAGAATTTATCCCAGAACAGAAAAACCCTCAGTAATTTTTAAATGAATTAACCCCTGGTGAAGCAGTACATATTATAGGAAAGAAACAGTCAAACCCAAATAACTTTTCAACACAAATATTCAAACAGGTATAGGAATGAACATGCATGCCCTTACATACACATTTCTTTGGAATGTAAACCTAATTTTTGTGTGACTTTTGAATGAAAATATTTGTGTTAACAATGTGGTGGGAGCCAAGCATAGTGGCACATGCTGTAATCCCAGCAGCTCAGGAGGTTGAGGCAGGAGGATCACAAGTTCAAAGCCAACCCCAGCAATTAGCAAGGCTCTAAGTAACTTGGCATGACCCTGTCTCAAAACAAAACAAACAGGACTGGGGATGTGGCTCAGGGGTTAAGCACCCCTGGTTCAATCCCTAGTACCAAAAAAAAAAAAAAAAGAAAAGAAAAGAAAAGAAAAGAAAAGTGATGGGAATGCAATTGGAGATTGTAAATGAGGCAGTATAAAACAATTCTAATTGGAAAATTTTCTGTTCTGTGTTGGTTATTTATTAATTGGGGTAGGAAAACTTGGTTTTGATTCATTGATAGAAACAAAGACTACAATATAAATCACTCTGAAATGTAAAAGGATTATCATTCTATCCTTTTTAATGTTTGTTTAATGCTGCTGTCTTCTCACCCCACTGCTTAGCATTTACAGTGTGAAGTAGGAGGGAAGGAGGACCCCGCCTGGCTGGCCAATCAGCCTTCACCTGCTGTGATCTGATTTACTCCCCAGCAGGTATACAGTACTGCCTTGAATTTCCCTGCCCACCCTGAGGCAGTGTGGGCTGTTATTTTTATGTTCAGACCCCTCCCCTATCTATAATTTGTTTTCTACATGGAAAAATTCTTGCTATTTCACCAAAGGTGAAAGAGTCATTTTATTATTTGTAATATTAAACAAAGATCTAGAAAGGAATAGGAACTTCAGGGGGAAACTCAGTGTCTATACAGGAGAGAGATACCTACACACACATTAAAATTCCTTAAAGCTTGACCAAAAGTGCCCATTTTTCATTTCATCTCCCCTGGTTGGTCTATATTCTGTGGGGCAGTAGTGTACTGCTGGAAATCCTGTTTATTTGATTGCTGATGCCAAATGCTGTGGGGTGGGGAGAGAAATGAACAAGGGATCCAATCTAAATCCTGTCATTTCCCAGAGCCATGGTTGGAGTGATGCTCATGGCTCCTGCTCTCTGGGATCTGCTCTTCTGGACCTGGGCACCCCTAGGAGTAAATCCAGTGCCCCTGAGATCTAGAAGGTAATGCTTACAGTAACTTTCACTAAGGGTTCCAGACCTTAGTAGGTTTAGGTCTTCAGGTCCTTTTGTGGTTCTTTAAGTACCCAATGGAGAGTGGAGAGCTAGAGGTGTGTTGTTTTTCATGTGTGTGCGCGTGCGCGCGTGTGTGTGTGTGTGTGTGTGTGTGTGTGTGAGTTTGACTACCTAATCTGTAAGGGGGGAATTCCAGGATCTGGTCTAAGTAGTTAATTTTCAGATATTTTGCTACAAATAAAGAAGAATTAATATCCCTGCGCATTTGCTATATCCTCTGGTTTCTCAGGAGAGGAGTGATTATTCACTGGTAGATCTCTTATGAATTAGGAGGAGTGTTTTTTAAAGTACATTATAGTTACATACAATAGTAGGGCTCATTTTGACATATTCATAAATGCACAGAACATAGTTTTCTCCATTTCAATCCCCAGTGCCTCCTCTTTCCCTCCTTCTCTCCCTCCCCCTAATTGAACTAGGAAGAGATTTTATTCTACTGAGGATGATTTGAGCTGCTTCCATGTAAAAGCCATTTAGTAGTATACAGGTGCAATACTCACAAGGATGAGAGATGTTGGTCACTAATTTCGAGGTCATTTTTATCTTATTTAGTAAAATAATTAGTAAAGGAGGTCTTTCACCTCCTTGGTGAAATTTATTCCTAGGTAAGAATTTCATTGGTTGGAGTTGGTTTTGTTGGGCTGTTGTGAATGGAATGGCTTTCGTGGTTTCTTTCTCAGAAACATTGTTATTAACATAAAGAGAAGCTACTGATTTTATATTTGCAACTTCGCTGAATTCATCTCTTTGAAGTCTTTTGGTGGAATCTTTATATATAGAACCATATCATCCACAAACAGGAATAATTTGACTTTTTTAAAGTTCTTTCTCTTGCCTACTTGCTCTAAGACTTCCAATACCATGCTGAAAGAGAATGGCAAGAATGGACAACTCTGTCTTATTTCAGATCTTACAGGAAAGCTTTTAAGTTTTTCCTCATTCACTGTGAGCTTGACTGTGCATCTGTTACATCCAACTTTTATTACATTGAGGTTTGTTGCTTCTATGCTGAATTTGTTCAGAGTTTTTATCATGAGGAGATGTTGAATACTCTCAAATGTTTTTTCTGCATCTATTGAGATAATCACGACTTTGCCCTTCATTTTGTTGATGTGATGTTTTAATTTATTGACTTGCCTCTGTTGAACCATCCCTGCATTCCTAGGGTAAATCTTACTTGCTCATAATGAATGATCATTTGATGTGCTGTTGTGTTTGATTTACTAGTACTTTTACATCTGTCTCCATTAGAGAAACTGGTCTACAGGGTTTTGTTGTTACTGTGTGCTTGTTTGGTTTCAGTATCAGGGTAGGGCTGGCCTTGGGTTAGACAAGAATGTTCATTAGTTAATGAAAAAAATATCTGGAGTGCTAGGAAAGTCAAAAGTAGAAACAACAGGAAAACTCCAGGAACTTTTAAACAATTAACTATAAAACTGCCTACTAAGTGCATGATAATGATACAGGCACGGGGCTCTTGATGCAGGTTCCTCTTCAGTCCTTTCACTGTCCTGTTGGATGGTTGGCATACAAAAGAAGGTTACCTTGATAAATATGTATCAGTTAGACCCACAGTAGGCCACAGTTAGAGGGGCAGGAATTAAAAGGGTTAGGGTGCCAGCAGTGAGGAGGCTGTAAAACCTGCAAAGCTGTTTGTACCCAAAGGGTAAGTAAAAGTGAACTGATCCTCCACAAAATTTCCTTATCTCCAAATTATTCCAGTCAACCAGAAGGTGATGTCTCCCTGGGTTTGGGGCGGGTGAAGGGTTATGGTCATGTTACTGGCATAATCCATGTATAGTCGTTCATGGGTCAGTGCTCTGCCCTTCATATTTCAATACTCAGAGTTGAGTGATGCAGGGCTCATCCTATTCATACTCTGATTTGATCTCCTTCCTGACAAGGGGGAACTGAAAGCGCTCAAGGTCAATTATTTGGACCTTGTGTTCCCCTTCTGGTCACCAATACATCAACTTATTAAATAAATACTACTTAGTCCTTTGGGGGGAAATAAAGGAAAGAAAGGATATTTGAGTGTTTGAACTGAAATCTAAAGAATGAATCAAGCTTCCTTAGGTTATGTGCTGAGTTATACACAACGTCTGTAACATGAATTGCAAGGCCCAGCGCAAACTTAAATGGCAGGGTCCCTTGTTCAAAAATCGTTAAGATTTTAAGACAGTGACAATAATAACAGAATGTGTGACAGACATCATTGCCCTGTGTACATATATGAATGCACAGATGGTGTGATTCTACTTTGTGTACAACCAGAGAAATAATAGCTGCACTCCACTTGTGTTCAATGAATCAGTAAGTAAATAAAAAAAAATAAAATTTTTTTTTTTTTTTTTTTTTTTTTTTTTTTTTTATGTAAAAAAAAAAAAAAAGACAGTGACAATAAGGCAGTAAACCAGGGAAAGCCCATTCTGAGCACAAAACATGATTTAACAGCATAGGTCACATGCCAGGGAAGCCAGCCTTAGCTACCAACCTGATCTCTTTGCCTAAAATCCCAGTTTTCCAAGGACCCAGAATCTGCTTTCTTTTCATCACTTTCTGTTCATTTTCAGTAAGAGTCTGGATCCCACTAAACGCTGACAGCCTTTTCTGACTGCCTAGAGTACTGTCCCATGCTGTGGAGTCCCCATGTGCTACCACTGCAGCTGTGACCCCTTGATGCCACCACAGTAATACCTGACTTGCACTATAATCTGCTACTGATGTTCTATGCCGCTCCATCATCTGGACCCTCTTTCATGAGCAGCTAGACTTTCTCCTACTTCTTAACTCAAAGAAGGGGTGAAAAGCTGGGTATAATTAATGACCTGGACTTTTAAATTCTTAGATTCTGGAGATAAGAGTAAGAGAAAGTGAGAGAAACAGGGAGGGAGAAAAGAGGGAAGGAGGGAGCAGGGGAGGGAGACAGAGATCACACAATCATATCCCTAGGAAAGCAACGTCCTAGGCGAATCAACTCAAGTGGACCGGATGATTGCCTTTTGGGACTTTTATCTTAAAGATCTTGCCACTCTCCAAAGAAAAGTGAATGAATGAAAAGATAATTGCTCCCTAAAGACAGAACAGGAATTTTCATATGCTCATGGTTTTATCACTCAGTATTTTCTCTCCTCCTCTTGGAAACCAACCAAGAGTGCACTCAATTTTTGGCAAAACTGAGAGAGAGGGAAACTCCAAAATATTTGTAAGCATTTCCAAAAGCAATCAAGTTCACTCAGGAGTTCTATGGAAGAAACTGGCAAGGAGCCAAGCAGGGATCTCTCTGGTAAAAACTCAGCTGTAGAAGGTCTCAGAAATTAATGACAAAAATACCCTTTCTGGAGTTAAGAGACCCATGATATGGGCAAGATGTTGCCAGCAGCAGTGGGGGTAGAAATGGGAATGAGCTGACTAATTTAATTCAGAGAAGCAGAGAGGAACTAGACGTGTACTATGTGACCAATCACAGAGATCAGCCACATTTCCAGAAAGCAGTCTGTCTTGGTGGCAGACAAGAAAAAGATGGCCTCAAGTTGGTGGATCCCACATAATGTGCATTATTACCTTTGTTCTTCCCTGCATCTAGGAGCCAGGAGGTCCAGAAAAATATTGCCAGGAAGCATTTAAAAATTGTGAAAAAAACATTATACAAGAAATGAAAGAAATGACCATAAAACAGAAATGCAAGAACTCAGCTCATGATGGAAAGAAAATAAAGAGTGAGAAATGATACAGGATGGACCCAGAAAGGAAGTAGAAGAAAAAAAAATAAAGACATTACAGATGTGAAAATGAAACTGAAAGACACACAAGGCCAAACGGATAGTGCGGAAAAGCAAAAACAATAAGGAACATAGGGGATAAATAACAAAAAGAAGAATCACATACAAAAAATTTTAAAATATTAGAGAAAATGAGAGTTAAGGCAGGGCTAAAGTGGAAAATTCATAGGCATATTTATAGTAATAAATAAGAAAAATGAAAAACAAAGCATCCCACTGATGAAGTCAGAAAAAGCAATAAAAAACCTTAAGGAAAGCATGGGGAGAAAATAAAAGAATAACAGTAAATACTAAAATAGCAGGACAAATAAAATCAAAAGTCTGTTCCTTAAAACAAGAAGGTACTTACTAACTGCAATGGCTGAGCGTTTATGTCTACACCAGGATTTTTTTTTTTTTTTTTTACATATGTTGAGATCCTGATGCCAAGGTGACAATGTTTGGATGTAGGGTGTGTGGGGGGATTAGTGTCCTTGTAAATGAGGCCTGAAAGAGATCCCTCATCCATTTCATCATGGGAGGGCATGGATGGGAGTCATCTGTGTATCAGGAAGCAGCCCCTCTCCTGACACTAGTCTGCTGGCACCTTGACCCTGGGCTTCACAGACTCCAGAACTGTGAGAGAAAATTTTCTATCATAAGATACCCAGTTTATGGTATTTCTATTATAACAACCAAAATGGACTAAGACACTAACCTGATAAAGAAGGGAGAAAATATAAATAAATAAAAGTTTTAAGAAGGGGTAAACAGATTCATAGACACATAAAAGCTTGTAAGAAAGCAGTTTCTTCAACTCCACGTAAATAAAATTTAAAACTCTGATAAAATGAATATTTTTAGGAATACATAAATTATCAAAGTTGGCTTTAAAAGTGGTAGAAAACTTTGTGCCACTCTTGCTGTGTCTGCTCTAACTGTGGGGTCTGATTCAGAAATGTGGCCTCAGCCTGAGCCACAGTAATTCTGTCAGAGCTTAAGGGATGTAGGCTTCATCAAGTTGTCTGTCATCAGCCCTGAAGGGATTATGGAAGCCTCTACCCGACCAGAGAAGTAATGCAACTTTGTTCATTACAATAAACAGACAAAAATCTTTAATTAAAAAAGTGTACACTTCCCAAAGATGAAATAGAGAAAGTTATTAAGGGGATCTCCTGCATCTCAAAAGATGTTTCCACAGAAAAATTCTACCAAACCTTTAAACAGCATGTTGTTTAAAAGGTTCTAGAACATCAGGGGAAAATATAAAAGGACATTTCCAAATTCTTTTTATGTAATAAGCATAATTCTAATACCAAGTGATGATACACTTGAAATGATGCATAAGAAAATCCCCAAATTACAGAAAATTCCAATATATCTTGTGGATGTCAATGTAAAGATCCTAAATAACAATACTAGCAAATGGAATCCAATAGCACATTGAAAATAATGACCAAAACACAGTCCAATATTTAGAATTATATTTAATTTACCAAGTTGGTAGTATACGAGCAACGAGCATTGCTATTTTAGTTTTTTTTTTAAAGAACATATCTTGTGCATGAGAAAATATATCTTTTTTAGTGCAAAAATCAACTGAAAAGATGAAAATAAGATGCAGGAGACAGAATTTTCACTGTGTATTTTGAAATATTTGTGTTGTTTAAATCACATGCATGAATACCAATCAAATATTTTATAAAAGAAAGGACCCTCTCCTCAGAGCTTCATTTTCTGCCCTCCACTCCAATGGCATCTATGAGGAACCCCTCCCTACTCTGGGTGAGACACATGTAGGTCCTTTGCCTCATCTGACATGAGAGAAGAGAAAGACTTCAAATCCAAAAGAAAGCCAGAAGAAGCCAAAGAGAACAATAGGAACATGCACCCATTGATTTTAAAGTTTCGAACTTTCTCCCTTCCTCTCTGCCCACCATTCTCCACCCTCAGAACTTTGGCCCAGGAATGTCCATGCTCTGGGCTGAAGGAGAGAAAGGGGAGGGAAGGTGTTTCTATGTGAAGGGGGTAAGGCAGGGAGTACCAGTTGAGAGCCCCCATGGGCTGGGTATGCCCCTAGCACCTGTCTGTTGAGTCTTGCTTCCCTTGATCATTCAGAGCCAATGGTAAAAAAAGTCTGAAGGTTGAAGAAGTGGGACCGGTTACAGCACTACCAGAGGGTTTTCTTAGTGGAGGAAAACATAAAAAACTTTAAAAAGAGAGCCTCTAATCATTAAAGGGAAGGACTGGGAAAAGGAATTAAAAATTCTAATCCCAGGCCTATCATGAATTGGTCTGCAAAATCTCAAGGATACTGTATAAAGATACATTCAAACTTGCTATATAAGCCAACTCTGCTCATTTACTTGAATCAATCTTATATAAAATGACTACATGTCTAAAATACAAGTTTAAGAATTATTTTAAGTTATCTGGAAGAAATACAAATATTTCAAAATGTGTCAAGAGACTCTCACCCACATGTTTACTTTTACACCTTCTTTACATGAATTTACCTTTTTTTCCCCTCGAGACAAATGGTAAAAATAAGTATGTAGTTCTAAGTCTGTGCATGATCAATTTAAAAAGCTTGATCTTTGGAAAGAAAGGGAATAAAGTCACAACTGAACATCCAATTGATGCAATGGTGAATTAGAGTGGCAGTCGTAGTGATTTATACCTTTCCTGTTTAATCTGTGCTCCAAAATAGTTTACCCACAATTAACTAAGCACCATAACTTCCATCTCAATTTAGGATGAAAAGTACATCTTAGGGAACAGAATTGACGCTAGAAAATGAATCAGGAGTGCTGCACGGACTGCAATGCTGGAGGAAGGCCTGGCACACTGGCTCACAACCACAACCCAGATGGAGGCCTGAACACCACAGTCATGGGGAGCACTCAGTCTACACTCTGAGACCTGAGGAGAAGAGCTTTATTGGGAGAGATGGAGCACTTGTCACAAGGAAGCTACTTCTGCCCTTACTGTGTGTATCACTGTCTTTTATATGCTTGCAGTTAAGCTAGCCATATACCTTAAAGGTCAAGCCTTGCATAAGCAGTTTCTAGCCTATTTGGCAGATTATGGGTCGGCAACAGAAAGTAACAAGCAATTCTGTGAACCCAGGAGGCGACAGGCTCACAAGCCACAGAAGAGCTATTTTATGACTACAGAACATCCTGTTCACAGAGCACACACAGGACAGGGGAATGGGGCCCTAGTCCCCGAGTGGCCTGAAAGACACAAGCAGTGTTGGCCTCCTTCTGGGGGGCAGAGCAGAGCCTAGTCCCCGAGTGACCTATTCAGCATGTCTGTCTCCCAACAGGAAAAGGATCTACACAGAAGTAAGAGTGAGAACAAATAACTAGTTCTTGTTCCTTGATCAGTTGTCACTGTGGTTCCCAAATGTGTGTGTGTGTGTGTGTGTGTGTGTGTGTGTGTGTGTGTAAATCACATTGAGCACATTTTCATGGAATTTGATAACTTTCATCTATTTTGGAGTCGATATCTCAATTCTTCAATTGTTTTACTCTCTCTGCAAAAGAGAGAGGTTCATAGGGTCCCACAGGTGTCCACATCTTGAGGGCAGAAAGTTTATCCAACATCCTTCCCATAATCCCATGTACATTTCCATATGGGCAGATGATAAACACTGTGCTACAAACTTAAACCCAGATGGAGACTTGGCCTCATGGAGAATTATGCTGAGCGTATCTTCCCAGATCTTCTCTCTCCCTCAGACTGGACCACAGCCAGTGGGAGCTGCCAGTCAAGAAGGAGAACACCTGCAGTTGAAAAATGCGACATATGGCACACTGGGCAACGTGCCAGCTGCCTTTTGGATTCTAAATCTGTCCAATTTTTATGAGATGCAAGCAATTGCTGTTTTAGAGTTTGAGGAGGTGGCAGAGTGAAGGAACAACAAGAAAAGCAACCCTCAGAAAGGCAATATCTTCTTTTAGCCCCATTTGTGACAAATGACTGACTCACTGTCTACTATGCACAGTGAAGTAAGGAGAGATCACAAGAAGTATGAACACCTGAGTCCTAAAAGATAGACTCAAATTTGAAAAAAGCCTTTCTAATTCCACCACTGATGGGACCTCTAGTCAGGGTAGAAATGATGGCTTGAAAGAAGCTGCATCTGGGAAAATAATATGGTTGGCAGCAACCTTCTCAAACATCTTAATCTGGAAGGTCTGTCCCCATAAGACACTTTCCAGATCACCACTGGGTCTAGGTTGGGTTCTCTAGATGGAAGGCCCAGGCCATGTGATTTTGCAAGTGATTCACGGACAAAGAGATGAGCTAGAAGGAACTGAGGGAAGGGGCAGGCAAAAGCTAAGCCAGGTTGTGGATAACTGAAATCTGATCTCAGCATGGTTGCCTAGGGAGCTCTGGAGTGTGAATAGCAAGCATCACAGAGTTATTTCACCTTGAGGAAAAGGTGCCCCTGTATTAATTAATCAATTTCTAGTCACAGGCCACTGCTAAGGGGAGGAAAGGGTGTAATCATTCAGGCAAGGTAGTTCAGTTTCAGAAGGTCATTCCCAGTGAGAAGTACAACTGTGTGTCATTAGCAGGCAACACTCATGGTATGAGAAGGGTAGGTGGGTGCATGATCATCCAGGTGGGCAGGACACCAGTAGCCATTACCAAACGGTGGTATTTCCTGGACTGAAGGCCAACCACTTTGACCATAAGTCTCTATCCTTTCTTCATAAGCAATGCTCTTGTGAACATTCAAGTGTTTGGACTGGGTTGTCATATGTCTTGTGTTTATAAATTTTAACTTCCCATTATGCATAGCATATTCTTCTTCAAAATATTTTCATGGACACACTGGATTCCTCACCAGCTCCCCATGCCACATCCTCTTTTCTGATTCCCAGTCTCCAACCATGTCCTTTCCCTTATACTTCTGTCCTCATGAGACTTCCCATGCCCTGTCTCTGTAGATCCTCAATGATGGCAACTACTGCTTTATAGAAGGAAGCAGAAGAGACAAGGGCCCAGAAATTTTTCCTCAGAAAACAAAAATATGCCTAGGGCGAGCCTCCTTTCTGCACAAATGATCTTTACAAAATTAACCACATTTGGCCTCTGAATTCTGAATTGCCAATTATACTACAGTCAGGACTAGCTTTTTGTGTGAGTAGCCTATGGCTGTAATTTAAAGAACTTTGAAAATAAAACACCCTTTTGACTACTTAATCTGCAATCTGAACCATCTTTATTCACTCATTCTTTCTCTCAGTCAATATTAGGTCTTGCTACATGTTAGACACAGCATCAAGCACAGTGTTCCTATGCTCCAGGGATTTGCAGTTTATTCTAGGGAGACATGCACAATAGGGAGTACTCTTAGCAGGGAGAGCAGCATCAGTGAAGGCACAGAGGCAGGAAGTACCTAGCTGTGTTGGAGACCTGCAAGTTATTCTGCGTGGCTGGAACCCAGGGTGAGGGAAAGCAAAAGAAGAGGCAGGTGAAACAACAAAGAGCCTTGAATGCTTTATCCTGAGACCAATGAGAAGACACTGAAGTCTTGAAAGTAGTGACTCAATAAGCTTGGCTTCTTAGAGTATTCTAAATACCCCTTATTTCTAAAAGCAATATGGTGGGTGGATTTTAGGGAGTTAGACTGAAGGTAGGGAATTCCATGTTGGTAAGAAATGACAGGTCCATGAACTAAGGAGGAGTAGTGGGACAGGCAGTGAAGTACAGAAGGCTTTTTGGTTGTTAAGGAGCATCCTTCTTCCTAAAACTGCAGGATGTATGTCACAGAGCATTTAATAGACACGGACGTGTCACCCAGTAAGGTTGAGTGACATGATTCACCAGTGGCAGAATTGAGACTTGAGTGCTGGTCTCCTTGCTTCATCCTGGTATTCCCACAAGTGTTTCAGTCTAAATGTGTTATTTCATCAATAGTCAAGTCTCACACTTTGCTACATAAATCAGATGATCCATCATTCAGCCCTCAGCCACTCCAGTTTAAATGTCATCTACAAATACCTACTGATTAAAATTCCTGATTTTGCCCATACATTATACAAGATTCATCACCATTAGCTTATTTAAATACAGAAGGCCTGTTTTATGCATGGCCCTGATCTAGCCATAATTTCCACTCTGGGACACTGTGTGTAAAACAATAGTAGGATATGTTCCATAATTTGCTATTTTTTCAGATACTTAACTTTCTAATGAAGTGATTCAAAGTAGCTCACAATGGAGAGTTGTACAGAGAAGCAACCCTGAACTCTGGCAATTGAGCATAAATAACTAATATTCAAGCTGCACAATTACATATCCTTGAAATATTGAGGATCGTCCACTCCAAGTGTGTAAGGAGAGTTGTTGTTTATTCTCTTTTCCAAACACAGTTTCTATCTCGTGGAAGGGCATTTCTGTAGTTTTTCATCTACAGTTGAGCAGGGCTGCCTGCAACTGGCCAGTCATGGTTGGATGTTGGGTATCATTCCACTCTATGCCTTTGGGAAATGAGGAGGGTATCATTTATCGAGCACCTGCTAAACCAAGTCCTGAGCTAGATGATTTACATATTTGACTTCATTCAATCTTCTCCACAAGTCTCCACAAGTGAGGCGACAAAATTTTTACAACTAAGAGGAGAGTGTTAGATAGGTTAAATGATTCATCATAGGTCACACACACTAGGATTCACATCTGGATGTTTGTTCAAGGCTCTGATTTACTTATTATGCAATTCTTTCTTCTCCCTATACCCGTATTCATGATGGGATGGTTCCAAATGTTTGATCTTGTATAAAACTGTGACATGTACATACCATTTAAATGTGATAACCTTCATCCTAAAATTTCAATTTTCAGTTTTGCTAAAAATAATAAAACCTATTTTACTAGCCTCGCATACAAATTGTGAGGAACAAATTAAATGATTAATGAGAAAAGCTCTAGAAAAGAAAAAATCAATCCACAAAGTATTAATATACATGTGGTATTCAGTAAGGACCATGTATTAGTTAGTTTTCTTTGCTATAATAAAATTCTTGAGGCTGAGGAACTTTACAATGAAAAGAGATTAATTTAGCTCACAGACATAAGAGTTGGGAACTAAATGTGCAACAATATATCCATGAGTGCCTGAAACTCTTTAAGGTCTTTGACTAGTAGCTTTAAAGTATTTATCTGAACTTCCCTAAGAGAAAGATTTCAGATGTAGCAACAGAATGCAGAGATACACTTTATCCCCATTTCCAGTATGCTCATACCTGGGACAAGGGTGATAACTACAGAGCCAACCTAGGTGCCCTTCAACAGATGAGTGGATAAAGAAAATGTGGTATATATGCACAATGGAATATTACTCAGCCTTAAAGAAGAATGAAATTATGGCATTTGCCAGTAAATGGATGGAACTGGAGAATATCATGCTAAATGAAATAAGCCAATCCCCCCAAATCAAAGGCTGAATGTTTTCTCTGATATGTGGATGCTAATTCACAATTAGTTGGGGAGGTGCTATGGAAGAGTAGAGGTACTTTGGATTCAACAGAGGGGAGTAAACGGAGGGGTGGGGGTATGGGGATAGAATGAATTGTACACTATTACCCTGCGTGCATATATGATTACATCATGTGTAACTCTACAACATGTATGACCAGAAGAATGAGAAGTTATACTCCATTTACATAAGATGTGTCAAAATACATTCTACTGTCATGTGTAACTAATTAGAACAACAACAACAATAAAAAAGGGATAAACCACCAGTCAGAAATGCATCAAGTTGAGCTGATGTGCCTCCCCCCACCTTGCTGCCACTTCCCCTGGAGGACTCTATGCTCACTTAAGGGTTTCTATGTCACAGGCGAGACAAAGAGAAAGGAAAAAGAAGCAGACACAAAGTGCCTCAATAGCCCTATGAACTTGTCTCCCACTCCTTCAGGAACAATGGCTTTTAGGAATCCCCGCTGCCTGAAGCTCCAGAAACCAGCAGATCACACTGTCCAGGTAATCTTGTGGAAGTAGAAAAAAATTGCTCAACCAGTCTAGAGTTTTATTAGGACAGTGGAGACTCATAAAATGATTTCTATGAAACTATCAATCTAATAAAAGCCACTTTTAACTCAGGGAAATTTTTATTATGTTTTAACTTTTAAATTATTACCTCTTTGCTATACAAAAATTCAAGGATAGGAACATAAAAGTTAAAAAAAGTACAAAGCACTCACATTTAACATTGCTATACTTACTCTTCTAATGTTTTCTTCATGACGATCAGAGATGGTGCTTTGGCTATTTCAGCAAATACTCCCCTGGGGATAGGATTCAGCATGGATTAGTCCTTTTCATAAGTTGTCCCTGTGTCTGCACAGCTTTTCCCTTCTCCTCCTCATTCTTGTTCATCTTTCCTCAGCTGAGTGCCCCTTCCTCAGTGACGTCCTCCTGGATGTATCAGGTTACGTGGTCAACACCCCGTGGAAAGGTGCTCCCTTTTCTGAATCCCATTATGTGCATCATTCTGCTCATTTCTGCACTTATTTGCTGGTTATCTTCCCCTCGTTATGACAGGCTGCTTTAGAGCAAAGATCACCCTGGCTTTGCTCACCACTTTATGAACACTGTCTAACACAGTGGCTGGCATGTGACAAACACTTGAGAAGTATTTACTGAAGAAGTGAATAGAAGAATGAAACTGCCTATGAGGAATCACGTTCGGTAACGACGGCATCACAATGAAATGTTCATCACAGACCAGCAGTTATCAAACAGTCCTGTGATTGTCTTCAAGTAGCTGATATTGCTCCGGATATGTACTCCTACGAATGTCTAATGAGTGTCTAATTTATCTAGTAAGACTTTAGTCAACGTTGTCTCTAACCCCCCCCCTTTTTTTTCCATTTAGCAATAAAAAAAGAAAAAAAAAACTTTAAGGAGCATTAATTCCTTGGAACTCTGTCATTTTAGTAGAAGTCATTTATATGTTCCTGTTTCCTCCAGTGTCTGGATCTTACATACTGAAAGGGCGACAAGAATCAGGAACAATTTTAACAACCGATATCTGAGATCTAGCTTCCTAATCTTTTTATAAGGACAGCTCTGTCACATAATTTTGCTATTTTACATCTCTTTACATATACAAGTTAGAAAAGCTTTGACAGAATTTTGTGTTTGTTTTATTTTTCTCTAATGACAGTCAAAGAGGATCCTTTTGGTCTCACCCATTTTCGATAGAAGCAAATAGACATATGTCAATAAGAAATTCATGGGACAACATCTGATAAGTCTTATCAACAATAAGCAGATGCTACCACTCCAGTTTCTCCAAACTCATCAAACACAGACTCGAGGCATGCTGCACACAGGCAAGGAGAGAAAATATTTCTGAAGTAGACTAGATCAGTAACAATATCTTTTTAAGAGTTTTTCTCAAAATTAAGAGGCTAAAAATTGCTAGGAAAAAAAATCATTGCTTGTTGGATTTTGTGTTATTTCTTTTGAGAAATTATAGAAAACAGATCATCCGCCATTTTCTAGTCATTGGTCTGGATAAGCATTTCCTAAAATAGTTTTGAGAAAAACTAGTGTTCCTAAATTTGTTTCTACTACATTTGAAAATCTAGCTCTAGACAAAGTTAAATGATTTCCTTCATTGTGGGACTTCTCAGAGCTTTTGTGGACCATAAAAGTCACCCAAAATGGAATTATAAACATGAAAAGTTCACAAATATACTTGGCCAGAGAGTCCTTTCTATAAGATGTAATTTTAAATATTATTTTTTATTGTGGTAAAAAATTACAAAATTTACCATGGTATCCATTTTTAAGTGTATGGTTCACTAGTGTTTATTTACATTTTTGTGCAAATGTCTCCAGACTTATTTGTCTTATAGATCTGAAACTCTCTAGCCCTTAAATAACAACTCCCATGGCACCATCCCTCCACTCCTGGCAACCCTCTTTCTATTTTGTAAGGCATGATTTTAATACACCAAAGAAGCAGAATGTTTGAGCAGAGGAATCCTGGTTCCATTAAAAGATTAAAACCACCAGGACAGAAGTAAGAGATGGTTAACAAAAAAATCTTCAGTGGTTTTCTCTGATGATAATGGGTCACATCTTTGTGAATCTCCATCCTCACCATTACTTATATTACTTAGATCTCTCTCCTGATCTTATCTTGGAATATGATTCCTCTATGTTCTCCACTAAGAAGAATCTACTTTCTCTCACTGCAACAGAAATAGTCTCTGAAACACCTCTTTCTATCTCTTCAACATTTATTTCATTCTGCTTTCTATCTCCCTATTCTGGAGCCATAGGGTCTTGGAGGTCAAATATAATTTCTTAAACTTTTATTCACCTTAGGCTCAGCATACTTCTTTTTCATAATAAACTTGCAAATATTTGTCCAACAGCATTGAACTGAATTCTAAAAACAGACCTTCTTTGAAGTTCTTTAGAGACAAATTGAATTCTAATTTTTCAGGTATGGCTTAGATCTGGACCATGCAGCAGGCAGAGGATGAGCTAAACAGGACTAGAATAATTTTCTTGTATTGTAGCAAAATTGGGTAGAAGCAAGAGGTCTTTGAATCCATTCACATAACTCTCTGCAGAGCAGATGCAGACCACATGCGTGCCCTGGTTTGAGATGTTTTCCTGCTCCATGATAGTGGCAAGTTTGAGGGCACAGTGGGGAGTTTGTGGGTAAACAGTATATATTGAGCACCTGAAAATAAAATTTCCATCTAGAACAGAGTGTGAGTATAGGAGTGGGCTAGACAGGATGGAGGATATGTATGTCATAAAGCTTTGTAAATATTTTTCTCCAAGTAGATGATTTACTTTTTATGTTTATTGCTGCTTACAGTGAATAGTAATAGCAAGGAATATTTTTTTAGAGCAGTGCCTTTAGATGCTGTTTGTCAAACTCAATTTTTAAAACAGATTTATTCCAATATTTATTTAATATTTGCTATATGCCAGGCAATATTCTAAATGCTTACTTGGCATCTAATCTAACTCCCTCAACAACCTTAAAAGATAGAAACTGTTCTAATCTAATTTGGATAGCCAGGAAAAATGAGGAACAGAGTAATTATGAAACTTGTCTAAGGTCAGAGAGTAAAGAAGGGATTTAAATCCAATTTGCTCTGACTTCACCACAACTCATGGATAGATGGGCACAAAGTTGTGAATAAATACATGTTTTCCTGGCAAATAATGGAGGCAAATCATAAGATGAAAAGAGGATTATAAAAGCTTTTATGATATTAGGTTACTTGCCTTCCATTTGCTATTCATTCTTATAGCAGATAGAAGCAAAAAATTGCAGGATATTTAAGTGTTCCACTGAGAAGTTCAACCGGGAAGGGTCTGTATAAAGAAGATCTTATCATCATTAAGATAAAAATTCAGGCAAACCATAAATTGCACAGTAAAACATACTAATGATGGAAAACTTACATTTGAAAGCATTTAATCCCTTCAGAGTTCTGGTAGTTGTTCTCACCGTTGATAGATAATATGTTGTTAGGATTGCTATTTCATAGAACATGTCTAAACCACTTGTTGATGAACCTTAATTTAATTAATTAATCTATATGTGGTGCTGAGAATTGAACCCAGTACCTCATGCATGCGAGGCAAGTGTTCTACCAACTGAGCCACAACCCCAGCCCTAAACCACTTGTTTAAAAACACTTCTCCATTCATTGCCTCTAGTTTCAAAAAGAATAAAATCTTACTTTCATTAAAATTAGGGCTGTTTGAAATTTGGAACCTCTCTTCTTAGTTTATCATTAAATTAGTACTTGTCATCCGTCTCCTAGAGAGTTTAATGAAGTTTTCTGTGATGTCACATCAAATTTTGTTTTGATCAGGTTTGAAATTTTCAATCACAGATTGGATTAAAACATTTTACAATGAAGCTGCATTTCAAACAAGACAGTGTCATTCAGGTAAGGACTGTGTTAAATTAAAAGAGACTTAAGGGATGACAACCATATGTGATGATACTGATTTAACATACCAAATATACAGAAAATTACTGGGTCAACTGGGTAAGCATGAATATGGACTTGGTTTTAGATGAGATAAAATTTTACTCTGAAGGAAAGGAAATTAATGGTTCAGAAAACAGTTTACATAACAATGGGTGCAAAAGGATAACGTTTTGCTTAATTAAAATGAGTATTTGCAAATACTTATACATTAATAAACATAAAGGACCCAGAATATTCTTCAGGAGAGTCTGACAGTAGTGATGCTGGGTGGTAGGATGTGATGTTTTGATTTTTGTTTGCCTTTATATTTAGTGTTCTACAAAGCACGTGTGTTATGTAAAGATTACTAAAAATCAAATCCTCCGAGAAGTACTTCATTTGATATCCATTTGATAAAAACTGAGGCTGGATTCCTAAAAAGACAGCTTCTTGCTACCTCTCATCTTTGCTTCTTGAAACTATGTAAAATTCACCAGTGGGAGGAGGGTGTCATATAGAGAGTTTGCTCAGTCTAGTATATATTTGCTAACCTTGAGTAATGAAAGTTTTACATTAAATTATCCATGATCCAACTTCAATATAATGCGGGGGGGGGTGGCAAGAATGGAGGAAGGATAGATAGCATAGAGGGAAGGGAGGGGTGGGGGCGGGGTGGGGGGTAAAAATAATAACATGTGTGACATGATATGTGTGACAGAATGTGTGACAGATACCATTGCCCTGTGTACATGCATGAACGCACAGATGGTGTGACTCTACTTTTGTACAACCAGTGAAACAATAGCTGTACTCCATTTGTGTTCAATGAATCAATAAGTAAATTTAAAAAAATAAAAAAATAAAGTTTCTCAATCACAGCATTTATACACATTTGTTAAGACAACTCAATTTCAAGGTATAAATTAAAACAAAGTAGTAATTATAAAAATACATTATACATCTTTCTGGTTCTATGAATTAAAATAAAATATAGCTAGGAAAAATAAGACACAGAGAGGTTATGGAATTAGCCCAAGGCCATCAAACACAGAACCTTTTATCTGAGGTTTGCCAAGGTTTCCGTAAGATATTTACAGTAATTGTTAACACTACAGAGTTTGAAGTCATTATCCTGGTTTTGAAACCCAGTGTTGTCATATAAGAGCTAGGGGAGGTTACTGAAACATTTGTCTCCTCAAATATAACATGAGAGCAATGATAGCCATCTAATATTGGTGAGGAGCCTTAAATAAAATAATGTACATCAGCATGGAGGTTGACACACTGTAAACACAGGGTCATAACTCTGGAGTGGGCACGGAGAAAGAGAAGACAACATCCAGGAAGTCATCTGCTTTGTTTCAACAAGGACAATATGATACCACATTCCCATCTCACAGATAAGTACTGTCATCACCAGTAACTATTATCACCACCAGAGCACTTAGTAAGACTATTCCATGGACCGCCTTGAACTGAATTGCAAGTGTGTTTCCTGATTTCTAAAATCTAAGGCAACATGAACTCAAACACACAGAAATATACTAAAAGCAAATGAGTACTTCCTATGGAAAGAAACATTTGTCTTTTTCATGCACTTGGAATATGATGAATGAGAAAACCATGGGAATTCCATGTTTATAGAGAGCATTTTCTTTTTTTTCTTACAGGCCAAGGATGTCTTTATACAAAAGCTGAGATTTCTTGGACTCATTGAAAACTGAGGCAGTTTCAACAAGGGAAGAGGTGGGAATAGCTGCTCAGTGAGCTAGGCTGGGAACTGGTAGAAAGTCAATGTCCTTGATGTGATGTGTAGGTTGGACAGAAAAGGTCCCATCTGGATTATGAAAAATCAGATTATGGAGATGAGAGTTGGAATAAAAGGAAAGAGATGGAAAAGCAGAGGAACTTCTGTGAAGATAAAACATATGTGAAAAGACTACTAAAAACACAAAGTGACCTGGTATGTGGTTGTGATGGAGCTGCAGGGTGGTTAAGGACATGAACTTGAAAGCCAGTGTGCCTGGGTGCAGATGTGTATTTGGAAATCCTCAGCTGTGTTGGTCACAGTTTCCTCATCTGTACAACGGGGAACAGGGGTGTCATTATCAGGATCAGCGCGTTCGTATTCGTAGAGCCATTAATGCCTGCAGCACGAGAACTCAAAAGGTTGGTGATATATGCTGGTACTGTTCCTGGCCCAGGCAGGGAGATGCACATGGTCTTGCTTCTCCTAGCTAGCTTAGTTTGAGTTGGAGTATTATGAATTTTTAAAAATCATGTTATACCCAATATGTTATATGAATTGGTCCATGTGGAAAACAGGCTTACAATGAATGAGCAGTTATTAAAAATAAGTAGATGAATATGGATTAATCTCTGCTTGTAAAATAACTCATTTCCCCAAATTCAGAATTATCCTGCGAGAGAGACAGGGAATAGAATAATCAATAAAAGCCTATTCTGGCTAAAACCAGAATATCTAATCATATTTTCCTTCTCTTATGCTTGAAAATATGGAACCAAATACTAAAAACAGAGAGAAAAGAACCCCCAACAACATCCATTTCCTTCTCTCATATTTCTCAGCTGATTTATTCTTCAGCTCTCATGGCTACCTGTACTCTCCTTCAGAATGAATCACTAGGCAAGGTATGCTCTAACCAAACACCTGAACTCCACATATAACCTACCTGGGATTTAGGCATTCTCAGAGTATGGTATTTCAAATGCTAGTAACCACTTCTCTAGATTATCTATTTCTATTATAGCATAATTGTGCTATAATTGTGCTCAGAGAGAATGTTAGATTAGGTATAGGTTTCAATATACAATTCATCTCACCTTTAAGACAGTAATTTTATTTCATTAATGCTCTGGAAGTTAAGAATGTCACCTTTGTCTAGCCAACACAAAAAAATGCTACATTAATTCATGTTAACTTAATTTTATCTGATAAATATTTTTCATGGACTTCCAGAAAACTAGAAGGGGGAATCGTCATGAATTCCAAAGATCCCCAAAGCAAAATTTGAGTGAAGTAAGCAGAAAAACTAATAAGAAATGTAATTTTTTAGTTATCTACCTCAGTCACATGACCACCCATTGGATTAGATTTATACCAAGTTTTATGAATTAGTTGCCTGGTAAATGTTATTAAGAATAGATTAATAGGCTATTTATTTTAGGAGGAAACATTCATTAAGAGAAAAAACAGAAGTGAATAAGCAGAGTGCAGTTTGAGACTATTGCCAATTACTATCTACCAGGAAGCAGTCCCACAATGAGCTACTGACCAGTACTTTCAAGCTGCACTGTAAAATAAACTGATCTTCTGGATGATTTACACAAAACATGGTAGGGGGTTAAAAGGATCCTATCCTTTACTTATGTATACACAACACACCACCAATAAGCTGAGAATAGAACAAAAGTCTGCTTTTTTAAAAAAAAATCTTGGTTCTTTTTTAGTTACACATGACAATAGGATCCATTTTGACATAATTGTAAAAGCATGGAATAAAATTTGTTCTAATTCAGTCCCCAGTACTTCCCCTCTCTCCTCCCTCCTCCTGTTCCCTTTCCTGTACTCTACTGGTGTTTCTGCTATTTACTCGTACTTGTTTTGTTTTTGTTAGTGTCTTATGAATGTACAAGTTGGTGAGATTCACTGTGGTGTATTCACGTATGTATATAGGAAAGTTAGGTCAGATTCATTCCACTGTCTTTCCCTATCCCATGCCTCTACCCTTCCTTCATTCCCCATTGTCTACTCCACTGATCTTTGTTCTATTCTTTTTTAAACCACCCTTTTTTGAATTAGTGTCTGTGTATCAGAGAAAACATTTGACCTTTGCTTTTGGGGGTCTGGCTTATTTCACTTAGCATGATAGTCTCTAGTTCCACCCATTTAACAACAAATGCCATAAAATCATTCCTTTTATATTTATACATTGTTTATATATACCACATTTTCTTTATCCATTCATATGTTGAAGGGCACCTAGGTTGGCTCCATAGCTTGGCTATTGTGAATTGTCCTGCTATGAACCTTGATGTGGCTATATCACTGTGGTATGCTGACTTTAAGTCCTTTGGATATATATGGAAAAGGGGGATAACTAAGTCATATGGTGGTTCCAGTCCAGGTTTTCTGAGGAATCTCCATACTGTTTTCCAGATGGTTGAACTAATTTTCAGTCCCAGCAACAATGTATGACTATACCCTTTTCTCCACATCCTCACCAACATTTATTTTTACTTGTATTCTTGATAACTGCCATCCTGACTGGAGTGAGATGGAATCTCAGTGTAGTTTTAATTGGCATTTTTCTAATTGCTAGAGATATTGAACTCAGAAGTCTGCTTTTAGGGGTAAAGGTGAAGCTCACTGGCAGAATGCTTGCCTAGCAATGCACAAAGCCTTGGGTTCAATCCCCAGGACAGGGGGAAAAAGTCTGCTTTTAGCCTTCATTCAAGACAATGCTTTTCTGTTTCTAGACAGCCTTTGTTATACTATGCAGCACCCACTTCATAATAACATCCGTGAGCTCCAAAGCTACCAATGCTCACTTTATTTATTCCAGTGACAAGGGCTGGATCAAATCATCCATATGTCCACAGGGCAAAGTTTTGATGTGTGCATGTTAAATTGGAGCCCACTATGGAATGAATGACACTGGAGCTGAGTGAATCAAACTCTTACCCTAGAAAGCACCTCAATGGTTAAAGGTAGGAAATGTTTTCACATGTCCTTCATACTTTGGGAAATCTATCATTCTCCATGGAAACTGCTCCATGCTGAAACATGTCTATACAATTCTCAAGCTGGGAACAGATCTTCATGTCCTTGCTCCCATTCACAAGGGCACAAGTGATGCTTCAATTTTCATGGTTTTCTATAACCCCAAACAGTTGTTTTCTCCCTTTGTTTCTAAAAACTTTAGGATGATCTGGCAGTATAAGCCATCCAACCACCCCAGCTAAAGCTACTAGCTATTGGAAGTACTAGTTGCCATTCTTACTCTATTCTTACAGAGGATAGAATGTATAAAATGGCATTCTAAGCCCTCTAGCAGTTAGGATTCTGGATATAGCATATATATTCTGCCAATGAGACACTCTCATATAAGTTTTAGCTGAAAAGATAGGTAGTTATGATTTCAGACACTGGACTCCATATTCCAGTGTCCAGTCACCAGCTTCCAGGGTGCAAGCCAATTGAGGCAGGGGAAAGCAGGAAAGTAGCAGCTTCCTGACCTCCGTTTACACTGTTGTTCTTTGAGCTTGAAACCAACAGTCCAGATGATTTTGCTCTGCAATCACTTTCAGTGATTTTGTAATCATTTAATTCCGTAAATTAAATCTTTCTGTTTAAAATATCTACAGTGTAATGAACACTGACAGATACATATTTTCTGAGTTACAGCTGGATAAAGACCTAACCCACATTGCCAATGTCATAGGAAAATAAAAACCTTCAACATTATGGAAATTCATGGGTCAGTCTATAAAGTGAAAGGGAAAACAATTTGGAAAGAGAAAAAGGGAGTAAATAGAATGGAGAGGTGAAGAAAAGAAAGAAATCAAATGATTTAATATCCAAGTTAACAATTTGCTTAACATAATTCCTCAATTACTGACAATTCATGTTCTCAATCTGTCTATTCCCAAACATGGTCCTGTTTAAATGTATCTAATTTCTTGATTGGAGGAGGAGAAATCAACCCAAGAAAGATTATGTTGTTGGATACACATCTATTTGCAGTTTGCCAAATAACAAAATATGGCCTATTTGTCATGCAATGCAGTCTAATGCACAGATAACAAAATGGATTAATCCCCCAGAGTCAACTGGCCAACATTTTCCTGAACAGAGAAATGACTGTATAATGTGTACTTCCCAGAACTTTGCAGTGCACGAGTTTTATTTATATAACACATCTCATTTCTTCTTTGACACACTGAGAAATTAATGGGTAGAAATTATTATTATTCCTGCTTTACAGTTGAAGAAACTAACACTCAAAAAGATCCCATCTAATGAAGCTGCAGAGATGTGAGTTCAAATCAACTCTTCTACCTTTCTCAAGCCTAGGGCCTTTCTGCTGCCCAATACTGCCTTTTGTTGACTATCACACCAGCCATGTGAAATAGGCAGGACAATCACTGCTCCCCTCCTATTTTACCTTCAAGTTTTAAATGGTTTTATTAGTGCATTATAGCTATACTAATAGGTTCATTTTGACAAATTCATACATTCCTGGGATGTAAATTGTTCAATTTTCAGTGCCAGTACTTCCTCTTTCCCTCTTTCTCCCTCCCCAAGTTTCCCTTCCTCTAACTGGTCTTCCTTCCATTATTTATTGTTTCATAACTACATAAAGGTGGAATTCACTGTGGTATATTCATACAGGTGCATAGCATAATTTGATCAATTTCATTTTACATTGAATTTTACTGACACCACCAGAGAACAATAAACTTGGTCACTGTGCTTGCTCTGCCTTAGAACCATCCTTAGGTACTACTATTGGACTTCAGAGATGCAAATGAAAGAATAAAAACATTAAGAGAATACATCAGGAAATGTGAAGTTAAAGAGAAAACTGATATTAAAAAGGGAGTTGCCCATTGGAGAATCATTAGGATAAGTCTGTTCCCAGCAGCAACAAGCACTTTGGAAAGAGGTGGAAAATTGTGGAAGGAAAAACAACTAAAGCAAAGAGGCAGAAGTAAGGTTCTTGAAGGAAAACAATGGAAATCAAAACCAAAGCTCTTATTACAGATGCTGACTCTGGGCAAAAGCTGTGTTGTTGGAATATGTGAAGTCCTACAACATGGTTTCATTTGATTGTCATCAAAAGATTTCAATTCCAGTTAAAATCCCTTTTAATCCATAGGCAGAGATTATAGCTTAAACTCCCAGCTCCACTTGTCCACAATGCCTTGGTCCAACAAAAAAACAATATAAAAGCCAGCTTGTTTCAGTTGGGTAGAGCTGGTGAAAACATTGGCATGGCTGAGTCTGAATGAGGCTAAAAAAATGGGGACTGAACTAGATGCAGTAGAATTTAAAAATGCAATCACCACTTCTCAGCAGGGTTAGAGCAGATTATTCCCAAATTACCCAGATATTCTTAGTAGTAGCATAAATATACACATTTTATGATTTTTGACATTTCCTGCTTTCCTAAGGAAGGGCAAAAATTGAAGTATTGCCTAAAAACACATTTACATGATGAACTTTCACAGTTCATCCTTTCAATTAAATGTACTCCTAGTCTCTAGAATTTCTTCAAAAACTATATTTTTAGATGATTGAAATCAGAAACATACCCACTGAGACCAATAACATTGGGTTTTGTTGTTTATTTTTTGCACATTTTCAATATCAATAGTTAAAGACATGTAGAATGTCAGATATGTAAATCATATGTAAAAGTGTTACTGATGCAGGTTCTTGCAAAACTGTAGAAGCAATAAAGATGGATTTTTATTTATTATTTTTTTCACTGCATATTTGATCAGCTCTTTATTCAAAATAAACTGTCCCAAATTATTTGAATTTATGGAATAAAACAGATTTTAAGAGTTTATGCAGCAGACTTTTCTCTTCTGCAACAGGTTTCTTTTCTGCTGTTTTCTTTTCAGCTGTTGGTTTCTTGGAAAGTGCAGCCTTTTTCCCCACAGGCTTCTTCTGCTTAACACCAGCAGCCTTCTTTCCTTGCTTCTTTACCACAGGCTTCTTGCCTACAGCCCCCTTCTGATCTTTTTTATCTGATTTGGCTGCTGCTACAGCTGCTGCTGCTTTATCAACCCAGAGTTTGTGATTCTTGGCCTGGTGAAGAGTGGTGTTCCAATGCATAGTCTTTGCACATGGGTTCAGCTTCAATGTGATCCTCAGGTTTTTCAGTGGATTCTTCTTCAGGACTCTGCTATGATTCTTCTTACATGATGCCCTGAGAGCTCTTTGAATTTCTGGACTTTTCAAGATTCTGCTGAGGTCTGCATTGATCATCTTGTGCATAGGGAGGTTATAGTTACTCTTGAGGGAAGCAGTTTTATGCCAAGTGCCATACAGTTCATCTAACTTCCGAAAAGCACTTTCAGTCCAAATGCAGAAACTCCCCACATGCCCACCAGGAGCAAGTTTCACAATGTTCGGTTTGCTTACATTAAGTTGAGTAATTCCAGGAATGTTTCCAAAGGCCTTGATGATACCATAGTCTTCATTATAGATGATACAGGGTCCCCTGTGCTGTATACAATGACCATTTCTCATTTTGCCTTTGCCAGCTCTCATTCATTGAGAGGCATAGACCTTTTTGATGTCATTCCAGGCTTTAAGTTTCTTAAGCAGAACAGCCTCCTTGGTCATCTTGTAACCTTCAACTTTATCTTCCACCACCAAAGGGAGTTCAGGAACTTCCTCAATTTGATGACCTGTAGACATGACCAGTGCTGGTGAGGCTGAGACAGCCAAGGCAGAGCAGATGGGATATGGCTTTTGTGTTGTGTTCACTTTACAGTGCCAACGACACCATGTTTGGGTTGGTGCAAACATGCGGCCTCCTCTACACATATTTCCAAAGGCACCCTGGCCAGGATGGTGGGTCCCACCACCGCAAACTCTGAGAATTCAAGCCATAGTTCTGCCAGTACCCCAGGACTCAGGACTGGTCTGATGGCCTGCTAATTCACTGACAGCAAAGGGCTGTCTGCTGCTTTTACACAAGTTGGTATGAACAATGTTCACAATATCTGGTCAAATTGGAGCCTTGAACACAGCAGGCAAAGTGACATTTTTTGCCAGATGACTCCCCCTTTTCGAGTACACAGATATCAGGGGTTGAGCACACACCATGGCCAGGAGAGAGGAGAGGGTCACATGCCTCTCAACCCAGCTGCTCCCTAAGAAAAGGCAGACTTTTTTTTTTTTTAATTAAGGCTAACACTGCAATCCAATGCAAAAAGGATTATACCATGCTCAAAAGTTAGGTTCCATTATTAATTCAGGAACAAAAAGGTAAGTACAAAACCCTTTAGCTACTTATTTGCTCTCTAGCATCCATTATTAAGAGACCCTCCTTCAGTCAGTTTTCTAGGCTATAGCTTCAGGGGTATCTGATGCAGCTATAACCAGATGGAGCAGAGTTAGACATAAAACCATTTGGGTCCCTATTCCTGCCTTCCATATCCTCCACAGCCAACTATTAAATAAAGTATATTTTGGACTGTCAATGGTGGCAGTTTGTGCCATGAATTTTGATTCCTCAGACAATATTTCTGCCCATTCCATCTTGTTATATTGACTTCTCTGAAGAAGACACAGAATGAAGTCCCATGCCTGAGGCTACAGTTTCATTTTAGGTTTAAATATGTTACAATTCATAGAGTACATCGACATACCAGGAGCAGGACACGATGTTATGGTTTAGATATGAGGTGTGCCCAAAAGCTCCTGTGTTAATGTAGGAATGTTTCGGAGTGAAATTATTCGATTATGAGAGTTGTAACCTAATCAGTATATTAATCCACTTGATGGATTAATAACTTGAAAGGACTACTGTACTGAGTGGTAACTGTAGACAGACAGGTGGGCATGGATGGAAGAAATAAGTCTCTGAGGGCATCCCTTGAGGATTTTATCTTGTCACCCTGGCTCTTCCCACTCCCTCTCTACTTGCTGGCTGTTAGGAGGTGAGCAGTTGTTATGATTTGGATGTGAGATGTTCCCCCAAAAGCTTATGTGTGAGACAATGCAAGAAGCTTTACAGGAGAAATGATTGGGTTATGAAAGCCTTAACCTAATCAGTTAATTGATCAATTGATGGCATCATCTGAGTGCTAACTGAAGGCAGGTGGGGTGTGGCAGGAGGAGGAGGGGTAATGGGGGCATGCTTTTGGGGAGTATATTTGTATCTGGCAAGTGGACTTCTTCTCTGCTTCCTGATCATCTTGTGAGCCACTTCCCTCATCACACTCCTCTTCCATGATGTTCTGCCTCACCTCAAGCTCCGAGGAATGGAGCCAGCCTTCTATAGACTGAGATCTCTGAAACTGTGAGCCCTCAAATAAACTTTGCCTCCCCCACAATTGTTATGTTGGGTCTTTTAGTCAAAGCAGCAAAAAAACTGACTAAAACAGCAGTTTTCCTCTACCTATGCCCTTGTGCCTTGATGTTCCACCTCAGCTCAGACCCAGAGTGATGGACTAAGCTGATCATGGACTGAGCGTCTGAAATCATGAACTCAAAATAAAATTTTCCTCCTCTCAGTTGCTGCTAACAGGTACAGCAATGAAAAGCTGACCAACAAACATATTAATAGGTAATAAGTGGTACTTAATTGGGGAGTCAAATTCGTTGTTTTAGGAATGTATCAGAAACAGGAGCCACCCCAAGTATATCAAAAAGAAGAAATTTAATAAAGGAACTAGTTACGTGGATATTGGAAATGGATAAGAAGCCAAAGAGAACAAAGTAAAGTCACTCAAAGATCAGTAACTGTAGGAAATCACCATAGTCCTCAGCCAGAGGAGCAGAAGCACGACCTGGAAGCTATGTGCAATGCTGCAAACTTCCAGTTATACGGCACAGCCTAGCTGGGTGAGTGTAACCCAGGATCCTGCTACTGAAAGCCCTGCTACCTGGACCATTCCCCACCTCCATGTCCAAGGCCAATAATGCTATTATTGTTACTGCATTGTTGAACATCCTCCAGAAACTGGATGCTTCCCATCTCTTCACCTCCCAACCCCACAATAGTGCCTCTTATTAGCATAACCTAATGGAAAGCCAACTGACAATGGGATACGAGAAATACAGTCTGAAGTTGTACATGACATATTGTTTCACTGTGGTGTATATATGTACATAGGAAGGTTGTGTCAGATTCATTCCACTGTTTTTCCCATTCCTATCCCCTCACCCTTTCCTTCATTCCCCTTTGTCTAATCCACTGGACTTCTATTTTCCCCACCTCTGTTGTGTGTTAGCATTCACATATCAGAGAGAATATTCAACCTTTAATTTTGTGGGATTGGCTTATTTCACTTAGTATGATAGTCTCCAGTTCTATCCATTTATGCAAATTAGAATGAGATATACTCCATGCTTGTATAAATAAGTCAAAATATACTCTATTGTTATTTACATCTAAAAATAATATTTTTTTAAAAAAATTTGGCTGTTAGACCTGCAAATGCCCTATGGATAACTGAAAGCAGAATAAAGGTTGGCATCTATGAAAAAAAAAGTACATCTGAGGATGTTGGGAACCAGCTGAGTACATAACTACTACAGGTAAGATAGGTCAGTAACAGCATACAGGAGATGAATTGGGCATAAAAACTGAAAACAACCTTAAAGTATTTAAAGCTGAAATATAAATCTATTGAATATTTTTGACATGACCTTGGCAATATCTCCAATCTAATCAGTGTTTACATATTGAGATGTACTTTAAAAACACATGTTCATCTCATTAATGTAATGTGTCCCTTTTTGTTTCAATTTTTAAAGATAATTTTTAAAAAGTCATATGCTAGTGATCCTAATCTATGTATTTTCTTCTTCTACCTTTCAAATTTACAGGCAAATCTAAAGTTCTTCTAAAGGTGAGCAGTTAATAGTTGTCATTAGTTATCTGGTCATAAATTTTGAGCTTGCAAAATTGTAAAACATCATGACATATGAATATAACTTCAAAATTAAATGTATATGCACATTTACATTATTCTTTCATTATTCACAGAGTGCATAAAATTGAAAAAGGTACGTTTATGTATGCGAAGCTGTAATAGTCAAGTCAGTGAAAACTGATTCTGTGAGTACATTGACAAACACAGAAAATAAGAGTATTCCTGGTGCTCTATGCTGTGATAAACAACATTTAAAAATGAAAGGAAGAAAAGAAAAATTCAAGTCATCATCAGCTAAATAACGAATCCATTGTGAACATTTAAAATATAAAATAATTATCACTGAATAATTGCATGCAGTGATTTATGAAAATAGAGATTGCTCTGACATTTTGAATATTTTTTCTTACAAATAATCTTAATATTTGTACAATCTTATAAGGAGTATACTTTGTCACTGTCTTGAACAGCTGATTCTTAGCAATTTGAGAGAAATAACTATTCAATACATAGAATTGGAAGTCTAAAGACCTCTTTTTGATGACTTAGATTTTAGATTTTTTTTGAAGTGCTTGCCATATATACATTGCCCAAATTTTATAACCAGAAACTTTTCAATTCATTGTGAAACAACTAATTTGCACATTGTAGGCCCAAGATAAGCATTTTACGACTCAATTAATTTGCCTCATCCCCAATAACTCATTAAAAGCAAAATGCTAATTAATGTGCATTTTTAAGTCACACAATCCACTTTTGGTGAACAGGGCTGCCTATAAATCAATGCTGCTATTGGTGATGAAGTGAAATGTTGCAATCCACACCTAGTTCACGCATCAAGATTAAATGAATCTATAAAGGAAAAATGCTGAGGAGGCTCTGCAGCAAAATGACAGAGGCATGATGAGGAGACCGGCTCATTGATCACAGCTAATAAGACAAGATCAAAGAAGCAGGTTATAACCCCTCTTCCTTTCCATTTAGCTCATATGCTATAGCCCAGATCATGAAGACAAAGAATAGGAATTTAAAGTAATTTCTATTTTACAAAGTAAATTTGTAATATAGGAAAGACTTGAGCAATTCAATAATTATGACCCTCATGACTTTTAGTCAAAGCAAGGGAGCAATATTTATGCAAGATGGAGGAGAAGGAAAGAAACATTAATTGAGCTAATTCTATGTGAGAGCCTTGGGCCAGGTACTTTGTATAGAAGAATCACAAAATTGCCCCAATAATAATCTTGAAGAGAGTTCCTATCACCTTTTTATAGGTGAGGACACAGACTCATGGAAGTTAAGTTCCTTTAGGATACTAATGAATAGTAGAACTGGGATTAGAACTCTTGGACCTTTGTCTTCCTTACAGGCTTTACTTCTAGGCATTCTTGATAGCAGTAATTTGTGGCAGTATTGACAGGCAGAATACTATGTGACCAAATGACACACTAGTCCTCATTTCTCATGGGTGAAGACCAATACAACATATATTTTGGCTGTCTGTTTTATTTAGTGCAACTTAACCTGATTGGAGGTTTCAGGGTAATCAGCAATGGGCCAAACTGTGGTCTAACTGATGCCTCATCCACTATCATGTTCCTTTTACTTCAACAGCCATTTGTACACACATGGAAATGGGCTGCATAAGTGAACCAATGTCAAGGTACAAGGATACTAATTGCCCAACTGTACCAAAGCTGTAAACAACCTAAATGTCTCTTAATAAAGCAATGACACAATAAAATTCATCCACAGAGTGAGATACAGCACAGCCATTAAAATTGATGTCTGCTATGTGAAGAAAATAAGCAGATCCTATTCATGTAGAAGTCATACAAATCAGCCTAGGCATGTGCACACACAGAGACGACTCAAAGGAAAGAGCACCAAGATGTTAGAAGCGGCTATTCTGGGTGATAGTTTTGCAGAAGTTTTTACTTTCTTTATTTGTACTTGACTATATTACTTAAAAGTTTTAACCAATGAATGTGTCATTTTTATCAAAACAATAAAAATATTTTAAAAAGAATATATACTCTTAAACCAATTTTTGTCAGTTATATAATTTTTTAACCAAACTGTTGACAGTTGTTATCTATGTGTAGTTGGATTACCATTTTTACTTTCTTCATACTTTTTCTGTATTATTTGATGTTTTTGTATATATATGACTTTTAGAATCAGAAAAAGCTATTACTCTGGAAAACAGAAAAAAAAAGCTCTTATCACCAGCTTCATAGCATTCTTCCATTCTTTGTAGATTAGATATGCTTAATCAGTTTGTCATCGATTGCTTTACCGTACTGATTCCAATCCCTTTGGTTGTCTTAACCTTGAACATGGCAGCCAAGTTTACTTTCCAACCTTGCCAGCTTATCACCATGAAGACATTCTTAAATCAGTAATTTGTATTAGTAGTGTCCCTTCTTTTCTGTCAACACCTTCTAAGACACTCTTCATGAGGAAATGAATCAGGTACAGCATACATATTACATTACCCTGAAAAAAAATCTATAGTCCACTTCCATTTCAGTTCTCTCATCCTTGATTTTTAGGAGGGCTATAGGCTCCCTGCTCAGAATTCTGGTCCACCCATGAACCTCCCACTTCTGAAGATCATCAACCTATGGAGGGGTGAGGAGAAGGTGTGGAAGAATATTTCTAGTAGCCATATTCACTCATTTCTACTCTTCTTTGTCTTTTTAGTAAGAGAGAAAGAACTAAAAAGCTCACTGCACAAGGACATTCATAGGTGAACCATGAAGGCAAACAGTATGCTTTTTCTTTCCATTCATAAAGGTAGCCTCAGTTCTCATGACTACTTTTAAAAAGGCATTTCTAAAAATCCAAGGGCCGAATGGTCTCTCTGATAAGTGAATGATGATGCATAATGTGGAGGGGAAGGGTGGCAAGAATGGAGGAAGGATAGATAGCATAGAGGGAAGGGAGGGGTGGGGTCAGGGTGGGGGGGTAATAATAACAGAATGTGTGACAGACATCATTGCCCTGTGTACATGTATGAATGCACAGATGGTGTGACTCTACTTTGTGTACAACCAGAGAAACAATAGCTCTACTCCATTTGTGTTCAATGAATCAAAATTAAATAAACAAATAAATAAAGAAAAAAAAAGAAAAAAAAAGAAGTTTCATGGGATCTTTTGATGCTAAAAGTGGTGCCCTTTATGCCAAGCTCCACAAGCAAAACAGTTTTCTTTCTCCTTGCTCCTTTGAGTCTCTAGATTCTTCTGTTGGGTTCAGGAAATCCTTTTCCCCAAGAGTCCTCAAGAAAACTCAGCAGACCACAGATGTTTCCGGGGGGGTGGGGGAGTGGAATATAAAAGCACAAAAAATGAACTGCCATATAATATCTTTCATGAAGTGGTATTTTTTTTCCCTGAGGATTTTCCTTGAATATTTCAATCCAAATGAGGAATGAACATGTAAAAACACCACAAAGCTATATGAGCTGAGAGAAGCAGCTGAAGCACAAAGGAACTGGCCTCCTTATGTGTCACTGAACAAGATAATCCAGGCAGACCTCTTCGACTGGTCATTCAAGAGGGAAAACTTTAGGCACTTTTAGGGAGGACAACCTAAGGTGCCAGCTGGAGAGCAGGAAGAGTTTGAGGCCATCATCACCACAAAGGATGATGGGAAAGCACCATGGAGAAATGCTTATGTTCTCCAACTCAGTTTTTGCCCTGATGGAATTACACATAGATTAGCAAAATGGACAACGAGAATTATTTAGGGGATGGCAGTGGATTGAGGTGAACTTTCTTACTAAGGTCTAAAAAGATACAATATGAGATACTATTAATTCATATGTAAGGAGCAGTAGAGATTTAATTCTCTGACCTGTCCTCAAAGACATTATTAAATGCAGCAAGGGCCTGGGGTAGTTTGTGGGATTTCATTTCGGAGTCCTTATGTGATTCCATTCTAATTTCCCACTTCTGTGTCCTACAGAGATTTGCTAAATATACTTAGATCGTCACGTCTGTTCTCAATACATATCATGCCATTGGGGGAAGAAACAAGAAACAGCATGACATTTTCCATCAAGGCCCAGCAGCACTATGACAAGGCAGCTATTTTTGTCTTTTAAGGAAAAAAAAAATCATTACAGAAGGTAGGGATTCCATCTATATCCTAATGCATTGCTTTGTTAGAAATCCTTGGGTGACACGTCACTACAAAAACAAATAAGCACAGATTCTCAGCACTGTCTCCATGGAATTCTATCTTTGAGTTTGGAAGTATACTTCTTGGCTCTTGTCTCATACGGGGCCCTACCAAACACCCACACTGGAATATTACCTTGAAGGAAATGAATTCTTTTAAAAGATAAGACATCATCTTAATTTTAATCCAAAGGCACCTTAGTTTGCGAAACTGACTCTGTTAGTACTGAAATGCTTTTACCAGTACACACTTATTTTCAGATAGCACCAACAGACACTATAGCTTACCTTCTTAAATGGATTTTACAATTCTGTCATTAAATTATTCCATATTTAAATGATCAAGTAAAAATTAAGCCAGGACCTAAATACAAAATCATTTCTTCTTTCTATTCTTTAAAGATAAGTCATTTTCATTTCTATCAAAGCAATTCAAGTTAATAGTCTGGATACTGTGTCCCATTATCTTGAATACTAAGAGACTTCATAATAGAAATATCTATAAAAAATAACTGAGTTTTACATTGAAATAGAGCATTGAACAGTTTTATACAGTACAGTAATGGTTTTCAAAAAGAGGTTCCAAAATACTCATAAAGGGGGATAGGGAATTAGCTGAATGCTGTGGATTGACAGACTATCAACAAAATAACACATATTTTTCATGAAAATGGCTAAATCACTATTTACTTGATGAACTGCAATGTAATGGCTCTAAAGGAGCCATTTTGCTGTATTGGCTAAATAATGTGTGTTTACCAAAACTGGGTAATTATAGAGTCATCATATAAAGCACTGTCTGTGCCTGCCAAGGAACGAGATGAACCTGCTGCTGGGTGAGACCTTGAAATTTGGCTACAGTTATTTCTAATTCAGGAACTACAGACAGGAGTGAACAAACAATACACTAAAGAAGAGAAAAAGAAGAAAAGCATTTCCCGGTACTTTCCCTGTTCAATACTTCCTAAGTCAAGACAAAAATGTCTACCAGCTAAATATGTGATTCCAATGAATCATTGATATTAATGATAATGGAAGTTACTCATGTGACTTTAGTTGTTTGTTTTTTATTTTTGTACCAGGAATTGAACGCAGGGGCACTTGACCACTGAGACACATCCTCAGTCCTATTTTGTATTTTATTTAGAGACAGGGTCTCACTGAGTTGCTTAGCACCTTGCTTTTTTGCTGAGGCTGGCTTTGAACTCATGATCCTCCTGCCTCAGCCTCCCAAGCCACTGGGATTACAGGTGTGTGTCCTTGCACCCAGCTACACATGACTTTGAAGAGGAAAATATAACCTCAAAATACATCAATTTAGTTGAAAATGGTATTTTTTCATTAAAGTGTATTTGGAAATCTAAAGATAATCATCTTTCAATTTATGCAGCAACAGAGGATTCCCTACGTAGAAGAGAACGCTAATAAAACACAGGCGAAAAAAGGAAACTGCTAATATTTGATCATTTTTGATCTACAAAAATAGTGATTTCATGTAGTTCAGTTTAATATAGTACATATAACCTGAAAATATACTTTCAGATAAATGGATGTTTCCATGTGTTTAAATTGATTGATGCAAAGATAACAACATATAAAGTAACATATGAAGTTTTTTTATTTAAAAAAGCATTTCAAACAATAGGGAATGTGCAGATATCTCTGATATGGACCTGGTGAAGTTTCTCTTAGGGGAATACAGAGATCAAAAAGGCCAAGGAGCAGCAGTCTACGGTTCCCAGACTGGACTGCCTAGGGTATCATCACCACTGATGTTCAAGACTACTGAGAGCTTAACAAACATCCAAGAAAATGCCAGTGAGTTTGAAGATTTAAAGACCATTGGTGGCATCCATTCATAATAAAACTGACTTACTTTTTGACTTGTATCACCAACTAGATGAGAAATTTCTTTAAGGTAAGAAACTTGTAACTCTGAAGCAATCATTTAATTCAATAGTTTACATTCACGAATGCTTTGATTGACTCATTAGAAAAATGATTCTTTTTAAAATTCACAATTTAATAAGTGAATCACAAAACCACTGGGGGGGGTACATTTACGACTTTCATTTTACTGTAGATTAAAGTAATTTATCATCAGAGGTTTAAGAAAAGGGCCCAGTTTCTTCCTAGTATCTACCACCCTTCTCCAAGAATAGCCAAGACCCGCATTATACATGCAGTCTGAGCCTCCTGCTGAATAGAGTTTGATATGAAATCACATAATAAGGTAGAAAACAGAGGTATATAAATGGACAAAGGGTACTAGAAAGTTGTAATCAGGACCCAACTGTAAAATAATAGCTATCAATTTCAATGCCGTCCCTAATATGACATTGTTTTCTTACCTGCGTTTCTGAAAATTCTCCTAAAATTTTATCTATGTGTAGTATGAATAAATTACAGCAAACATGTTATTTTGTAACTGACAGTGTTTTCTCTGATATGCGAATGCTAATTCACAATAGGGGGAAACTAGAGAAGATCAGAGGTACTTTGGATTAGGCAGAGAGGAGTAAAGAGAAGGGAGGGGGCCTGGGGATAGGAAAGATAATAGAATGAATTGGACATTATTACCCTGTCTGTGTATATGATTACACAATTAATGTAATTCTACAACATGTACAACCAGAAGACTGAGAAGTTGTGCTCCATTTATTTATGATGTGTCAAAATGCATTCTGTCATGTATAACTAATTAGAACAAATTAAATAAAGAAAAGAAAACTACCAGGTGATAAAATCTGAGAAAAACATTTTAAAGATTCTAAAAGTGCTATGACCTAGACGTGATACTAATATTAAATAAGACTATCTACAAAAAGCTCTGATGAAGGATCTTCCTACCCAGAGGATTTATAGATACAGAAAGAACACACAGCTTTGCATGATCCAGGGACCACATCTTCAGTGACTTGTTTTTATCTGTTTTTTCACATGCCCCCTTCTTTCCATGATACCATTACCTCCCATAAGAGACTATTCCAAAGGATCAAAGGGCAGAAGACACAACCAAAACTTACTTCCCTTAAGTCAATTTGTACTGAAAATATTTCTCAAGTCCCAAGTTTTGTTTTGTTTTGTTTTTGTTGCTGGTTGTTCATTTCTGGGATAATTCCAAGGCCTCCTGAGGAAAGATTCATAGAAACTAACCTCTGAGGCATTTTGTCAAATAAATACTCTGCTTTGTACAATAATCATTTATTAGTGTCCCTCTAAGAAGACACTAATAAACATTCCTGGTGATAAGAACAATGTCTGGAACAATTGAATTTCATTAGCAACTTCTACAGAAGATGAAATACCGTTCTATGCATCTGGGTCAAGATGCTCAGATTGAATCAAAGGGCAGAGAAGAGATTCTGGTTCTCTTTTTGCTTTGGTGCTCTCAACATACAGGAGTGATATTAAAAGAAGTAGGATCTGAAAGGTTGGTGGAGTTTTACATTGTGCAAAGCCACTTTTGTAAAAGACATATAAAAGAATAAAATTAACTTCCTATGTCTTGTGTCTTCACCTTTACCTGGACACAAGCTTCATTGTTATGAATGATAGAAATATCTACATAAAAATGAGGCACCTGCCTAATAAGTCTAACCATTTTGTGGCTCATTTCCTCATGTGTCCTTAAAATAAATTCAATAACCAGACAACAGAGAATTAACCAGAGGGGCAGATAGCATTCTTCAGACCTGTGAGAACATCAATAGATGACATGATAAAAGTTTATTGAACATTTACTTTATGCCAGGCCCTTGTTAAGTGGATTGCTTCACTTAATCTTCACAACAGCCTTGTAAAGAAGATATTTATTATATCCCCCATTTAACAATGAAGAAAACAAGGATTAACAGCTCACTCAAGGACACACCTAGTAAGAGGGAAGCTATAGTTGGGTTCACGAACTCTGATTCCAGAACTCATATCCTTAACTATCATGCTTACCATATTTCTATACACTGAAGCTAGTGAACTTGATTTTTCAGTTCCACAAAACACCAACCTGTGTTTTAATAATATAAAGCACTTAAGTATTGCTAAGGACAAAACATATACAAGACCACCACATATGTGTATATGATCATTTTGGCCAGATGACCAATGTGGCACTAAAAATATCAACAACAACAACAACAAAAAAAACTCCAACACAAACAAACAAATAACTTCTAGGGCTACACAAAACTTCAGGTCAATCATACAGCATGTTCAAGTTAACAAATATCAGAAAGTTTATCACGCCTGTGATAAACATTCTTTCCAAAAGTTACAAAGTTACCCCACACAGAGAGTACCTTACAGCTATATCCTGCCAGTACATATTTGTGGTTAGATCCACACGGTGACCGTTACAGGGAAAACAACAACAACAACAACAATGCTAGGTTGACAAAAGGTGTTCTGTGACCAGTGCAGTGGAAGCACACAGCACCTTCAATGGAGCATTCTAAAATTCCTCAAAATGTAATCCATATGCAGAACTCTCTAAAAATAGAGGAGTAGCTTATAACACATGGACAAGGTAGGTGTCAGATAAACTAACACTCAATTCAAGGAATTTCAGAGCAATCCACAGCTCATACTTGCTTAACTGACAAAGATATTATTTTCCTGATAACACACAAAAAACCCAGTGCTGTTATTTGCTTTTTATAAGGATGTGCACCTAGCCAGAGTCATCATGCTTGGATTTCTTTAATGAATGGTGAAGTCACTCTGTAGGCATGTTATGGCTGCTCTGCTGGTTACAGATGGCCCCTGGCTGATATCTGTCTCTCTAGTCTCTTCCTAAACCATGTCTAAGAAGGGAAATTCATTGCAGGAATTCAGTTTTAAAGTATTTAATTGCATGTGGAATGATAGTTTTCTTACATTCTATAAAATGTCCAAAGATTTTGTTAATAATTTGCAAACAACCCATGTTACATGGTGATGATCAATTAACTTTTAGAAGATGAATACTACATTAATCTACATCTCAGTTTAATAAGTTGTTATGGTTTAGATATTAGGTGTCCCCCCAAAGCTTATGTGTGAGAAAATGCAAGGTTTAGAGGTAAAATGATTGGGTTATGAGTGTTTTAACCCAAACAGTGCATTAACACCCGCCCCCAATAGGGATAAACTGTGTGGTCACTATAAGCAGGTAGGGTGTGGCTGGAGGAGGTAGGTCATTGGAGGCAAGCCTTTGGGGTTTATATTTTGTCCGGGTGAGGAAGAGTCTCTCTCTGCTTCCTGATCATTATGTGAACCGATTCCCTCCACCACACACTTCTGCTATATTCTCCCTCATCTTAGGCCTTAAGGACTGGAGTCAGCCATCTATGAACTGAGACCTCTGAAACTGCGAGCCCCCAAATACTTTTATTCCTCTGATTATTCTTGTTAGCTCTTTTGGTCACAGCAACAAAAAGCTGACTAAAACATTTGTCTATCAAGATGCTACATTTTGACAAATCATCTTATTATCACTATAATTTCTGTTGTGCTCTCTATACGCTCTTCTATTACTTTCAGTTTTCAAAAGGAATATGCCCATTTTACTTTTTCTGACCACTGAAGAACATCCTTTGGATCACTTTCAAGAGCAATATGCAGGAAGTTTAGGCCCACCAGCATTTAGAAAACATTGTTAGGGCAGCCTTAATCTGAAGTGGGAGCAGGGGTTCCAGGCTTCTTACTTCAATCTCTTATAACAAGACTCAGAAATACTCTGGGATCAAGGGATTTTTACAGCTACATGTCCTTCTTGGTTACACAGATACCCCTGGGGCTAGTTTATGTTACTTTTATCTTCAATGCTTCTGATTTTTCTTTTGGTTGGTATGGAAGTCTTTTTAATTCTAGACATTTCTGAAGAAAGACCCTAACCTATGAATGGTGGATGTGTGGTGGAAGGGGGCAGTCAGGCCAAGAATTTTAAAGACTTGATGACCAGCAACAAATATGATCAGAGTTCACAGGAGACCACAAACCCCAGAGGCCAAACATCTGTACACTGGAAATAATGGTCACAGACCCAAATCTTTTGACAACTCATCCTCTCAAACCAGTACTATCCGTGGCAGATGTTCCTGGTATGTGAGGTGGTATTGGAGATGGGAATACTGTTTATTGTTCTGATATTTACTTTGAAGACAGGCTTAGGATTCCATCTTGTTTATCTTCTATCCCCTTTAATAGCCACACAGGACCACAAAATCTCCCAACTTTCTACTAGCTGCATTGATCTTTCTATCTTTAAGTTACTCCAGATATACTTTCTGAAAATGAGGTCCTGAATGACTAAAAACTGTCAGGCATAAACTATTGGTATTCACCATAACCCAAGTCAATGAGGGATCCAGAATTCAATCACTAATCATGAAAACACTATTAATTACTATTCCAACAATACTTCCTGATATTTTAAAAATTAAGGATCAGGCCTAAAAATCAAGAGTTACGTTAGGGTCACAGTGTGGTTCAAAGCTAAGGAAGCCCTTTCTTTGGCATTCTAGAAGTAGGAGAGAAAATAGTGATCTCTGGCAGCTCTAGTGATATACTTAAAAAAAATAATCACACTCCCAAATTCACCAGTTTGCCAAGAAGACACTTTAAAAGGTAGAATACAATGCCAGAAAGAACAAGCTTTAATAAACAATTAAATAATCTAAGTAAATATTGCCTGGTCAGATTGTGCCCAGCCTGCAGAACCATCTGGCTGAGAAAATATTCAGAAAATTATCAACCTAGAAACCCAGATTCTACCCAGATTCTACCCAGTAGGCCACAAATCTAGGTTCTTACATATAAACTGCTTCAGAAAAAAAAAATGGTTACTAAAACTTTAGAAATTGATTCTTTCAAAGATATTTATCCTAGATTTTATACATGTTTTTCCTCAGCCTCCAGAACTTTTCTGATCTATTTGATTAAACCTATAATGGAGCATTCTTTTTATCTTTTAAAAGGCAAGAATCCCTTCCTCAGAACTTCATGTCAATATTACCCAGGCTTGGTAGCACACATGTGCAGATCTGGCTCCCACTCAGAAGACTGAGCAGCAGGATCACTTGAGCCCCTAAAGTTTGCACTATACGTCTCTCTCTCTCTCTCTAAGAGAGATAGATAGATACAGATAAAGATATAGATATAGATATAGATATAGATATACTACTCTAATATATATAGTAGTATATATACTACTCTCTTTATATATATAGTACTATATATATGTACTACTCTCTTTATATATATATATATATATATAGAGAGAGAGAGAGAGAGAGAGAGTAGTGTGTGTGTGTATATATACATATATATATAGAGAGAGAGCAAAGTTAGAATTTTCTTAAAAGAATTGAAACAGATAAAAGGTTAATATCTAAAATATATAAAGAATGTCTATGATTCAATAGGAAAAAAAGCCCACAAATTTCCAGATTTAAAATAGACAAAGGACTTGAATAGCTCTTTCAACACATAAATAACACATACCAACAGCCAAGTATGAGAAAAGATGCTCATCATCACCAATAATCAGGAAAATGTAAATCAATTGAATGGTGATACATCTTTTCACACCTGTTAGGCTGGCTGTTATTTAAACCAATGAACAACATAGGAAAACAAAAGATAAGGGTAAGTGACTATGTACACATGGTGGGGATGCAAAATGTTGCAGTTCATGTGGAAAACAGTTGTTTTTTTTTTTTTACATTAAAAATAGAACTACCAAATGATACAGCAATCATATGTTTGGATATATGTTCAAAAGAACTGAAGTCAGGGTCTTGAAAAGACAGCTGTACTTCTATGTTCATTGCACCATTATTCACAGTAGCTAAGATATGGAAACAATGTGAATGTTCATCACCAAATGAATGAATAAAGAAAACATGATATATACACATATGATGGAGTGTTATTCAACCTTGAAAAAGAAGGAAATTATTCTATATGAAAGAAGGTGAGAAGAACCTGGAGGACATAATGCTAAGTGAAACAAGCTTAGCACAGGACAAATACTGAATGATTATACCTAGATGAGGTAGTCAAACTCAGAAGCAGAGAATAAAATGTTGGTTTCCAAAGACTAGAATGAGTAATCAATAGGGAATTTTTGTTTAAAGGATATAGTTTCAGGGTAGAAAATGTTCCAGAGACCTGGTGCATACAACATAGTGCCTATAACAACAGTGTATTCTGCACTCAAAATTTTGAATTAAAATGGTAGCTCTGACCAAAATCAGACAAAGGCACATCAAGGAAGGAGAACTGATGAACAGAGATGCAAAAATTCTTAACAAAATCCTGGCAAATCATATACAAAAACATGATCTAGTGGGGTTCATCCCAGGGATGCAAGGTTGGTTCAACCTACAGAAATCAATAAACATAATTCATCATATAATAGACTTAAAGACAAGAATCACATGATTATCTCAATAGATGCAGCATTTGACAAAATACAGCATCCATTCATGCTCAAAACACTAGAAAAACTAGGTGTAGTAGAAAAATACCTCAACATCGTAAAAGCTATATATACTAAACCCAAGGCCAACATCATACTAAATGGAGAAAAACTGAAATCATCACTCTAAAAATTGGAACAAGACAGGGATTCCCTCTTTCACCACTTCTATTCAACATAGTCCTTGAAACTCTAGCCAGAGCAATTAGACAAAAAAAATAAATAAATAAATTAATTAAAGGAATACAAATTGGAAAATAAAATAGAAAGAGCTTAAACTATCCCTATTTGCTGATGAGATGATTCTATATTTAGAAGACCCAAAAAACTCCTCCAGAAAGCTTCTAGAACTCATGAGTGAATTCAGCAAAGTAGCAGGATATAAAATTAACACCCACAAATCAAATGCATTCCTATACATCAGTAATGAATTCTCTGAAAGAGAAATTAGGAAAACTATCCCATTCACAATAGCCTCAAAAAAATAAAAAATACTTGGGTATCAGTCTAACAAAAGAGGCGAAAGACCTCTACGGTGAAAACTACAGAACATTAAAGAAAGAAATTGAAGAAGACCTTAAAAGATGGAAAGATCACCCATGTTCTTGGATAGGCAGAATTAATATTGTTAAAATGGCCATACTACCAAAAGTGGTTTGCACATTTAATGCAATTTCTATTCAAATTCCAATGACATTCTTCATAGAAATAAAAAAAGAAGTCATGAAATTCATGTTGAAAAATTAGTGACCCAAAATATCCAAAGCAATCCTTATTGAGAAGAGTGAGGCAGGAGCCATCAACAATACCAGACCTTAAACTATACTACAGAGCTATAGTAACAAAAATTGCATGATATTGGCACCAAAACAGACATGAAGACAAATGGAACAGAACAGAAGACACAGAGAAAAACCCACGCGAATACACTTATCTCATATTAGACAAAGGTGACATAAACATACATTGGAGAAAAAATAGCCTCTACAACAAGTAGTGATGGGTAAACTGGAAATCCATACATTGAAGAATAAAATTGGACCCCTATCTCTCACCCTGCACAAAACTCAACTCAAAGTAGATCAAGGCCCAATGCATTAGACCACAGACTCTGCACCTACTAGAAGGCAACTCTCCATCATGTCGGCTTAGGAATCAACTTCCTAAATAAGACTTCTAAAGCACAAGAAGTACAATCAAGAATCAAAAAAACTGGGATGGACTCAAAATAAAAAGCTTCTTCACAGCAAAGGAAACAATCAAGAATGTGAAGAGAGAGCCTACAGAATGGGACAAAATCTTTGCCACCTGCACCTCAGATAGAGCACTAATCTCCAGGATATATAAAGAACACAAAAAACTTAACCCCCAAAAAACTAACAACCCAATCAGTAAATGGGCTAAGGAACTGAACAGACACTTCATAGAAGTAGAAATATGAATGGTCAACAAATACATGAAAAAATGTTCAACATTTCTAGCAATCAGAGAAATGCAAATTAAAACTACAATGAGATTCCATCTCACTCCAGTCAGAACGTCAAGTATCAAGAATACAAGTAACAATAAATGTTGGCAAGGATGTAGGGAAAAAGGTTCACTCATACATTGCTAGTGGTACTGCAAATTGGTGCAACCACTCTGGAAAGCAGTATGAGAGTCTCAGAAAACTTGGAATGGACCCACCATTTGACCCAGCTATCCCACTCCTCAGTTTATATCCAAAGGACATAAAATCAGTATAGTACAGTGATACAGCCACATCAATGTTTATAGCAGCTCAATTCACAATAGCTAAACTATGCAACCAACCTAGATGCCCTTCAACAGATGAATGGATAAAGAAACTGTGATATAAATACACTGTGGAGTATTACTCAGCCCTTAAGAAAAATGAAATTATGGCATTTGCCAGTAAATGGATGGAAGTGAAGACTATCATGCTAAGTAAAATAAGCCAGTCCCAGAAAAACCAAAGGCCACATGTTCTGTCTGTTATATGGATGCTAACCCACAAGAAGGGAGGGTAGGGATGGAAGAATAGAATTTCATTGGATCAGACCAAGGGAAATAAAGGGAAGGGACAAGGGATGGGAATAGGAAAGACAGTAGAATGAATTGGACATATCTTTCCTTTGCTCATACATGAATATATGACCAGTGTAACTCTACATTATGTACACCCACAAGAATGGGATCCTAATTGGAATGGGTTTACTCTAATATGTATAGTGTGTCAAAATATATTCTACTGTGATATGTATCCATAAACAACAAAAAGGGCAAAAAAGGTAGATCTGATGATAAATATTTTAACACACTCAGATGCATGTGTGCACACACACACACACACACACATAGTATGGGACATGAGGAGGCTTTTGGAGGTGGCAGATATGTTTATTGCCTTGGCTGTGGTGTTGGTTTCATGGTATAAGCATATGTCTAAATTCATAAAGTTATATACATTAAATATGTACCATCTTCTATGTCTCACAAAAGCTGTTTAAGGAACTAAAAGGGGGGAAAATAAACAAATAACTCACCTGACAGGTCACAAATTAGATATCACACAAATAAATATGCAGTCTTCTGTGGGAATAATGATTAAATCTGTGTAATAGCACAATTCCTTATAAATACAGTGCTCAGTCCATATGTCTCAAACCAATTGGATCAGACCAAGGGGAGTGAAGGGAAGGGACAGAGGATGGGAATAGGAAAGACAGTAGAATGAAAAAAAAAAAAAAAAAGACCCTGTGGTGATGATCTCTCTGGAGTTTTGTTCCAAGTTCTCTTATTCAGTCCACATGCAACCTCAGTCCTGTTTATGCAACTAAAAAAGGCTTTTCTTCTCTTTTTCTCCCCTTACTCCCCTTTTCCTCCAACCACTTCTCTGGTAATTAATAATACTCTAAAATATGCTGGGACAAAGATAAAATGAGCAAATGATCTGTTCTCTTCAATCTGATGGGGGGACTTAAAAAAGGATATACACTATTGGTTGATGATCATTTGCTTACGTATGTATGTATGTACTCACATACGTATGTATTAGCTATATGGGAATTTAAATTACTCAAATTTTCTTTCTTTTTCTTTTTTTGTGGGGGTGGGGGGTTAGTACTGGGGATTGAACCCAGAGGTGCTTTACCACTGAGTTTTTTTTTTTTATTTGTTTTCTTTTCAGACAGCATCTAAGTTGCTGAGGCTGGCCTTGAATTTGCAATCCTCCTGCCTCAGCCTCCTGAGTTGCTGGGATTACAGACTTGTCCCTAGCCTCTTTCCCTTTATTATTAGGCTGAACTATATAAACTATTTAAGGAGGCAAAAATTCATATGGCCAAACTAATACTCTGGCTCATTTAACATTGTGTATGGATGACAAGTCTATGCCTCTGTAATGCATATTGACTTCCTTCTGAAACTCACTTTTTAGTACCAGCTCCTTTTGCTGTGGTGGTAGTTATGTTTCTTTCCTTATAATTTTCTATGCAAACAATCACATTATTTACGAATAAAGACGGATTTACTTTTTTTGTACCAATTGTATGTTTTACTTCTTTGGCTAGGAGCTCTATTACTAAAAGAAAAGCAGCTCCTCTGGTATCCTTATTTTGTTTTGATCTGAGATGGAAAGCATTCACTCTTTCACCATTAAGAATTTTTTAACTGTAGGTTTTTTGTTAGATGTTCATCTTTATTGAGGAAGTTCACTTCTATTCTTAGTTTACTGGTAGGGTTTTTTTTTTTTGTCAGTGGACACTGAATTTTGTCAAAAGTTCATTCTGTATCAATTGAGATAATCATATGATATTTAATTTTTATTCCATCAGTATGACAAGTTGTATTGTTTTATTTTGAATGCTAACCTTTCATTCCTGGGTTAAGTTCCACTTGGTCATGGTACATTACATTTTTAATACATCCCTGAACTCGACTTGCTGACTTTAAAAATAGTCTGTGCCTATGTTCTTGAAGGATATTTACTTGCAGTTTTCTGTTTTGCTTTGTTTCCTGTAATGTCTCTGCCTCACTTTGATGTTAGCTTACAGTGGCTTTATAAAATTTATCAGGGTATTGCTTCTTTAATTTTCTAAGAGAATTTGTAGATTATCATTATTTTTTAATTCTTTGATAGAATTCATTGTTGAAACTATATCTGAGCTTGGCTTTGTTAGGAAATTTCTGTTAACAAATTTAATATTGTTGAGGCTATTCATATTTTCTATTTTATCTTGTGTCAGTTTTGAAAAGTTACATTTTTTAAGAAGTTGTCCATCTCACTGATGCTGATGCATTTATTGGCAGATACTTGTTCATATTATTCCTTTACCCTTTTTTTTTTTTGGTTCTCAGGATGTGGATTGATATTCCCTTGGATATCAATGGTAAATTGCATTTTCTCTTATTTCTAGAAGAACTTTCATGGTGGTATAATAATTTTGTTGATTTATTAAAAACCAACTTTCAGTTTTGTTAATTTTCTGTTATTTGCTTTCCATTTCATTGAACTCCACTCAAGTTATTTCTTCCCCTTTTCTACTTACTTTGGATTAATTTACTAATCTTTTTATACCTTCTTGAGAACTTAAATCATTGATTTTAAGCCTTTCTTCCTAAGATGTGCATTTGAAGCTATAAATTTCTCTGAAGTACCTGCATTGTTTGCATTCCCAAATTTTGACATGTTGTATTTTCATTATCAGTTTAAAATATTTTTCCATTTCTCTTTTTCACAAATCACACCTCAATAATGAAACTCATGATGAATTACTTTTGTAGCCTCTGGAATATAAAGATAATACCAGTGAATCTATGCTTAGCATATCAATTACTTGATGAGAATGGTATTTTATGAAAAATTTTTGCAAATGTAAACATTGGTGAGCAACTTTTTAAATTATGATTTTTTAAAAAGTATTTCTAAGTTAAGGTTACAAAGAGAGTATCATATGTGAAATTCATTCACTGCAGTCAAACTGATTCAGCAAACAAGAGAAGCCAAAAGGGCACGGTGTAACAAAATGTCATTGTGATATTGTGATATAATAAGAAATATATATTTGATCTCTGCCCCCAGTTCCTGGCACAGAGCTGCTAAAATGGTTGTAATTTCCTGAGTGACAGGAGTGCTAGGAACATCATTTGTTTTAATACTTAGACTTCAACCCTTGTTCCTGACACAGAGCTCCTAATCCTTTGGCATTTCCTGGGTGAGAGTAGTATTTTTGTTCAATGAGGTGATGTGGTGGGCTCCTGCATGTGGGCTAGTTACCAAAAGAACCAATCTATTAAAAACTTGCAATTTTCAGCTCCATCCTCCATCCTCTGGAAAGGGGAAAGGGACTGGATATTGAGTTAATAACCATGATGCCTACGTGATAAAGATTCCATAAAAAATCTTTGAAATACTGGGCTTAGAGAGCTTCTGGATTGCTGAACATGTGAAGATGCTAGGTAGGTGGTGACCCCAAGAGAATGTGTAAGCCCTGAGCCCCTTCCCCCATACTTTGCCCTATCTATCCTTTCCATCTGGCTAATCCTGAGTTGTATCTTTTTATAACAGATGGGTAACGGTAAACGGTAAGTAAAGCACTTTTCTGAAATCTGGAAGCAAGTGAATTGTAGGTCACTTTGTCAGTGCCTGCCAGAGAACTGATATGTGGGGCGGAAACATAAACCTGGTGTTCGAAGTATTCTCTGTTGTGTTGAGAACACAGCAGGAGAAAACGGTTAACTGATCGTTTTCCTATGTATAGTTATCAAAGTCACTGATTTTGTACCAGTATTTTTTAAAAAGTAGAACCTGGTAGAATATCCATAATACTTCAAAACAAGATTGTTGCTAAGCATAAAAATTATTTTTAGTACCCTGTAACAAACTATAAAAGTTACTGAAAGTTTCTTAAACTTAAAGATGTAAGAAACCAAAAAGTTGTGGCAAAGAACAAAAAAAGTTTCCATTTTTTTCTTAATGAACAGTAAGTGTGTCACCTCTAAAAACATCTCCTATCATTTTAAAGCTGTTTGAAAATCTTTCAAATAAATAATTTTAGAAGGAACCACTTGATAAAATATACAAAGGCAACATCATCATCCAGTGTGCAGGAGCAACTTAATAACATCAGGAGACATGGAAATCTACTAGCTGAATTTCAATAAAATCCTTTGCATAAGAGGAAAAAGGAAAACAAAGGTGGGGGTGGATCTCCTAAAAATCAAAGGGAGATCAGTAGAGGAAAGGGATCAAGGCGTGGGAGGTGGGAAGGGAGGGGGGAAGTGCTGGGGAGTCACACTGTTCAAATTATATTGTTATATTGCATGCATGTATGAATATGTAACAACAAATCCCATCGATAGGTACAACTATAATGCACCAATAAAAAGGTTAAGAAAAAATCCTTTGCATGATTAATGCATAGGTAAAAAGAATTCGAGCCTCATGATTTACTAAATGGAGTCAATGATGCTCTTGCTCATATGGATGTATACATCTTTGGGAGTTATATATTTCAGTCATCAGATCCATTAAATGCATGCATTTACAAATGAATGAAATCTTTAAATTGCTATATTACAAAGTAAGAAAACACAATCTAAAAAAATAAAGAAGTGTATTCAATAACATTGCTATCTTTGGTGACAAAAACAACCGATTGGGTATCCTATCAAAAAGACTAGGGACGACAGGTTAAGGATATAAGCTGGGGTTGAGTTCTGGCTCTATCATGGATAACCCTGGGAAAATTATTTAATCTTCATGATTATTAGTTTCTATGAAAAGTGAGAATATTAAGGGTTCTTGTGAGGACTGAGATTAAGTGCATATAAAGTGCCTAGACAGTGCTGTCCACTACAGACCTCTTATATAACTTTAAAATATCCAAGTAGCCTCATCTTTAAAAAGGTAAAAGTAATTTTAATAGTATATTTTAATCATATATTCAAATATTACCATTCTTTCAACATGTGGCACTGATCACATTTCAAGTGCTCAGTAGCTGCATGAGGTAGGAGCTACCACATTGGCCAGTCCAGGAATAGAATATAATGAATATGTACAACAGCTATCATTTTAAATATTGCTATTATTATTACAATACTACCATAATTCTCATAACAACAGACATCCTCACATTCAATATAATTCTGAAATATCAGATTAGATATTGTAGTTTTATTATTGCCATTTCTTTCAGAATCTGGGAAATGGCCTTATTTCTGGTTGTTTGAAAATAAATGGAACTAAGTGGACTTTATTACATTGAATTACAGACCAGGGGATTGATCTATAAATCAGTCATTTTTATAGTTACCCAAAATGTTAGAGAAGAAAGAAAATGTTAGAGAAAAAGAAAAAAGATAACTATCCAAGCAAGGGGGTGGATCACTGATGGAAGACTTTCATGTTCTAATAAATCCAGACAACATCCTACCACAAAGAGTGTGTATTTCTTAAATATACAGAGGTGGTAAAAATAAATATAGATATCCAATCTCAAAGAAAGTCTAATGCCTTTTAATAAATGAATATTAATATTATGAAGGTATATAACCCATTTTCAATTTTCATTTTTAAAGTTTTCCCCTTAATGTTTTTGTGTCACTGAAAGGGTCATGAATTTAACCAAAACATATATCCTGGATGTAAATAAAACACTTAAGTATATTTAATAAGTAATTGATGGCATATTAATTAATCAATAAGCAATAACATTAATCATATTGTTAATGTACTGCTAAGTGAAAAATGTTGCCATTAATATTTATAAATTTTAAAAATTATTTATATAATCTATCATCAATTAAAATTTTATCTTACAAAATAGCTTTCTGAACATAAGGCTTTCTAGAATGTGATTTAATAGTTAGCTTGAAAATTTATGTCTAAATTTGCCTACAATCACTTCAAGTCTGCTTGCAGAGTAGCTGTCTGATCTAGAAAGATTCACATCCTCAGAAGTTATGTTACAGAACTACAAGTTGAACAAGGAAGCCACAATCACAGTGGGAATAGCAGTGCCATTGTAATATGGACCTGGGACACTGATTGATTTGCACCTAAGTTCACTTCTTTTTTTATTGCTGAAGTGAAATAGCTCATTACACATTGAAACCAATTTATTAATCATGAAGTGATTCTCAGACTTTCCTGATTCCTAGTCCTCTTTCAAAGGTGAAAGCCATGCATCAGGTTCAGAAAGAATGTCACATATGCAAAAGCTTTTGTATGCAATTTCCATATAGTGTCTCCTCTGGTTTTCTGACCCTAAATTAATCTGGCATAGAAAGATCACCCACAGGTAAATATTTCATAATTTTAAGTGGCCAAGAAAGTAGTCATACACATATGCAGCTGCTTTCCCTGTCTATGCTGTAGTCCTACCATATTGATTTCTGGATGATAAGTAGGGTGACAGTAGATCAGGGGCAGTTAGTCCTCTGTAGCCACTGAGTAGTCTGTCTGTATCACATACCCAGTGGCATCCATAGCTAATATCTTTAATGTTTTCAAGTTGGAATTTTATAATATAATGGATAAATAAATACACATGATATATAAAACTATAACTCTAATTCACTCAGCACTTAAAGGAAAATATGTAAGTCAGTTACAAATACCTTGTATTACAACACTTACATTTTTTCATCCATTGATTCAGCAATACTACTCAGACCACTATGTGCATCAAGCAGAGTTCAGATATCACAGGAAGTGAATCTGGCTAGATGGATAGAAGCAGATCATTAAGGGTCTTGTATACCTTGCTTTTCAATTGTATCCTAGGAGACCATGGCAAGGCATTGAAGTGATTGTAATGGAAGCAAAGGGTTCAGAAGGATCAGAGAAGTGGTTCTTCAAGTGGAGTCCATGGAGCTCTGGGACTTCAGAGTCCTTCAGAGTATCTGTGAGGTCAAAACTATTTTCATAACATCAACTGGAAACTGCTCAGCTTTTTCACTTTCATTCTTTTAAGCACATATATTGAAGTTTCCAGAGGCTACAATATGAGTGATGACATAATTGATCTGATAGCTCTTAGAATATGTGCTTGCGCGATTTTGCATGTTAGATTTTAATGTTTTAATTTCTAACAAGGGAAACATCTATATCTATATCTAACCTACATAAACAAAGCTCTTTAGACCCTCAAAAATTTTAAGAATGCAAAGGTTGCCTGAGGCCAAAATGTTTGAGAACTATAGAATTAAAGGTTTCATTCTAACTGCACTGAATGGAACAGGGAAGGAAGGAGAGGGCAATGCTCTAACTGTTAGGAGGGTCATCCCATCTCAGGCAAGTAAAGCTGGGTACCTGGAGTAAGGCTAAAAAGTAGAAATAGAGAAAAGAGGTAAGCCTAAGATATGTTGACGGGGTAGAATCAGCAGAATTTGGTAATTAATTTGATAGGGGTGATGAGGAAGAGATCAAGAAGGATGCTCAGATTCTAGCTTTGAAAGTTAGGTTGAGGTCTTTCAGATAGAAGCAATCCAGGAGGAGCCATCAGAAGCAGTATGAGGTTAGATGTGGATGCATCTATTTGATAGTGTCCAATGGTGAGTTGGCAATCTGAGTGGTGATAATTGAGGTCTTTAAAGGAGATGAGATCATCTCTCGAAGATGTGGAGAAAGAAAAAAAAAGCAGGACTTGGAAGAGAATACAAGTAGGCAGAAGAGGATTTTTCAAAGGATAAGAGACAGAAGCATCCCATAAATGTATTATGAGGAAGTCAAGGTTACAGCATCAGAGGAAGAAAGCATAAGTCAACAGTGTTAAACATTGATGAGAGGGAGTCTTCCAGGTCTTGGAAAGATGGTGAACCAACACTGGCTCTTGGCTTCCTTCCCCAAATCAACCCTGAAGAAACTACCGAAGCTCGAGTCTGCACACATAGAAAGTACCAAGTAACATAAAAACTGAGAAACTCCTGGGGAGATCAAAGGTTACCATAAGTTGGCATGGTAAAGTGCTTCTGGTTTAATGCAGAGACAGCAGTGGGAAAATAGGCAAAAGGAGAGTCTTTAAATTCTACTCTATTCTTCATTACATTGCTTTGAAAGATCACAGAAACCAGCAGCAGTAGTCCTTTCCCATGGTACAATAATAGGCAGGCAGCCTGAAAGCCCAGTGAGGCAGGAGGCTGGAGTGTACTAATAAGACTGATTAGCTCCTTGAACATCCCTCCACCTCCTCTCCCCTTCAAACCTCCAGAAACAGCAGATCACAAACTAAGGAAATCAATATTACAGTAAAATTTAAGGCAAAGAGAAAACCCTAAAGCCATCTAGAAAGAAAAAGTTTATGATCCTCAATCATAAGGGAAAAAAAACTCAATGAAACTGTATCTCTCAATAGAAAAACTAGATGCCAAGAAATAAGAAAGTGGTATTTTAAAATACCAATGGGAAACGTTTTGAACCTATTCTCTGATAGTCAACAATGAGGTGGTGAAATAAAAACACCATCAGGCTTATAAAGTCTAGGAAGTTGGCCATACAAACCACTTTGGAAACATTTTTAGAGGAAGAACCTAAAAAAGATGAGAAATAAATTCAGGAGAATCCTGCAAAAGATACATGAAATAGTAATGATCAAATAAACGAAAAAAATGTAATGTCCTCTGAAAAGGAACACCAAAGAAAAGAAACAAAAATTAAGACCCAAAACCAATCCAATTCCAAATACCAGAAGGTATCAACCTGGTGTTGGTGTTCAGGGACTAAGCGGATGAAGGAGTCTTATTGGGGAAACATGCAGACAGCTAAAGCAAGATTTTGATAATAATGAATAAAATAAGAATGGTACAAATATGGCAGAGAGACCAAGAGAAAGCCCAAGAAGTGTCCCCTGGAGGATGTTGCTGTTGAGTTTTGTAAAGATCAATTTAAGAAAGGCAGTGGAGGCTAATGAAGAGATCAGGGCATTGGGGAATGAATGAGACATAAGGAAACATGTAGCAAATACAGAAAATTCTTATAAAAATTGTGGCTCATGGAAAAAAGAAAGAAAATAATAGATGAAGAATTAGGGTCATGGAATATCTTTTCAAATAGGGAATAATTGAGTACTTTTTATAGATAAAAAATAGATTTGGGGTGGTTTTAAAATGCATACAGACCAGATGAGCATATTAAGATAAAGGGGCAATGACGGGCTGGAGATATAGCTCAGTCAGTAGAGTTCTTGCCTTGCAAGCACAAGGCCCTGGGTTTAACACCCAGAACAAAAAAAAAAAAAAGGGGGGGGGGCAGGGAATGACCATTAGAAAGTAAAAGCCATTGATATACAAAATGCATATCTAATACACTTACACGGCTAATGAGTAGAGAACAATGTTGGGTTTCCTAGCAGTCAGTTCAGACAGAATTCCACACAAGAGGAATCTCACATAAATGCGAATTTCAAATAAAACACCAATCTAAGTTCAGCTGCAACGGACTCTAGAAGAAGTGACTAATCTTTGCCTTGATCCATATATTTTTACTTTAATATCCTCATTATCTTCCACAGAGAATAGATGTCTGCTAAAGAATCAACTACTCCAACATGAAAGTAGAGAAGATAAAGACTAGGATGTTTTCTGCACATGAGAGTTTCAAAAGAATGTCTTAAACTTAGATCGTTTTCTATCTTGTTTCTGTTGTCTTTTTTTTTTTTTCTTAATGATTGTTGCCCTCACATTCGATTGACGTTGAAGCCCTGCCAGGAGTAACAGCCAGAGCAATCCAAGGATCCATTGAACCATTTCTCCTTGATTCTGTCCTTCCACACCCCAAGTAGAAGAGGTTTGTCTTTCAAGAACAGTTCAAACATCAACAGTTAGGCACGCTGCTTTTCATAAATCACACATTCACTGCAGTCACTCTTCTTTCTTGGATTGAACTTAAAAGTCTATCTGCATTATTCTTGGTTGGTTTGTCCCAAGCACATCTCAATTTATATGTATATATAATTTCATTTAAGCCTCAAAACAATTTATGATGTATTATTATGCTACCTTCATAGACAAAGAAAAATAAAATCAAAGAAGTTGCTTGAGTTTCACTGCTATAACTTAAGGACTGGTGCTAACAGTCTAACCATTCCACAAGAAATAATTAAGGAAAGACATATAGACCCCTAAATATGCATCTCTGGATCTTTATCAGGAGTTTAAATGGTTATTGCTCTCTTCTGGTATTTTCTATGCTGTTTTGTTTTTGTTGCTTATTTGCTTGTGTGTTTTTGTCTTGAGTAACATCAGGGATAGCTAACATATAGGCTCCTACATGGGGAAGCAAACCTATTTCAGTATCTAGCTTGTTTTTTGCTTCAGAAAGCTAAGGGAACACTCTGGGAACACATTAATAGAGACCGACAATTGTTTCTGTAGAAAAAAGTAAAACTTTCTTGTAGAAAATTGAAAATGAAATATTTGAATACATGGTCCTTCTGTATTAAAAAAAAATCAACCTGATTTTGAAAAATGCGACTGTTGTGATCACAGTTAGGTTTTTGGTTCATTTTAAAATGCTTGAATACCAACACTTTTATCAACAACAACAAAAAATCTCTGAATAAAATGAAAAATACCTATGACCAAAAACAATAGAAGATGCCACTGTAGTTGCTGCTTTCATGATGTTTCCTCAGCATCTAAGAGAAATGCTAGGTTTTGTTTGTTTGTTTTGGGTTTTATATTTGTTTTTTGTTTTTGTTTGGTACAAACATTTGGAATCCAGAGTGGTTTTGTAGGTTTTTGTGCTTTTGGGTCAAATTCTGATCCTAACCCTAACACTAGTGTTTAATTCCCCAAGGCTAGTATGTGCATGCAAGGAAAGCTTCCATTTGGGTTATTTCAAATAATAAACTATTAGCCTGCCAGAGAAAACCATACTGACACCATATTAAGTCCAGGCATTTGGATGGGGAATCACATTATGTTATTCATTTCTAAACAAGGAAAATTGACAGTATGAAAATAATCACAAATTAAAAGAGTTTTTAGAGTTTCAAAGTTATTTTATAACTTCCAAGCAGCTAATTCTAATAATTCCACAAAAATAGGATATAACTGACAAGCCAGAAGCCATGACTTGGGCTTGAGGTAGACATATTAGTACAAAAAGAAGCTCTGTGCATATTTGATTAAGCAAAAATTCTAGATTTAACATTATGCAGAAAATTTACCAAGGCTGGCAACAGCTAATGTGCCAACTCCACGTAGTTATTATGTATTGGAGGGAGATGTGCTAAATTGTCAAACTTGAAAAGAAAATGCCTCTCCTAAGTCATCAGGAAGATTTAATTGTTCTTATCTCTGGAAAATAAGGATACTAACTGCACAAAAATGTACCTGGAAAATAACATGCATTCTTGGCTATGGTGAAACAGTTTAGTTAATGAGTGTTTTATGATCATGTTTCCATACATGAATTATTCTGTGGTCTCTTCCTAAGAGGAGGAGAATTTAGCATTATGGATTCATACAGCCATGTTTTATATGTGGCTTTTAACACAATGTCTTATAGATAGACATTGCAAAATGTCTGTATTTAGGTGGTTGTTAGGCAAAGATGCCTAATATGACTGTGTTTCTAAGGGACTGAATTACATGTAAAAATTAAGTTAGCAAAGTGAAATGTTACATTGCCTACCTGATGCATTGTGACGCAGGTATTATCTGATTTATAGGGATACCATTTTCCATCCATTTTAATTATGCAAGTTATATCTTAATCTTTGCTATGTAATCTCAACTTTCATATTTTGAAGAAGTGGGGACTATATATGATAAATCTAATTTATGATACTTATCCCTAGCAAAGACTGATGCATGAGGTGTTCTGAATTGAACAGAACATGAGGTTGCTTGAACTGAACTCTTCAAGTTCTTTTGTCCATTCTTACAAGAATATTGAGTACTTGAAGAACTAGATGATTTGAATTTGAAATGGGGTCCATAACACTGACTCCATATCAACCACCAGTAGGCTTACAATAAGAGAGAAGGTGGGTGCAGATATGGAGAGAGAAGAAGGGGCAGAAGACAAAGAGAAAGAATAAACTATTTCAACAAACATCAAAGAAAAGCCCTAATGTGGACCAAATTTGCCAGGGAATAAGCCAGGTTCTGGCAGTACACACAGCCTAATAGTAGAATGTTCTTCAAGATATTTGCACTTTCAAATTCACATAGCAATTCAAATTACAGGTTGACACAATATTTTTGGGCATATACTCTGCCAAGACTACTTAATAAATGATCTAACACTAGCACCATCCATTTCACATAAACAATTAATAATTTAAAGGAATAATGTGCATCTTTTAAGAAGTAAAAGGGAAGTTCTATGATTGCATTCCCTGTTAATTTCTTAGGAGACCTTTTTTTTTTTCTTTTACTGAGTTGAGTATAGCCTAGATTATCATGAAATTAAATTTAGGAAGAATAAAATTTTACTAATCCATACAGCCAGCTTTACAAGTTCAGATAGGTTTCATTTGAGTAGTCTCCTTGAAGCTATTAAAGGACATGTGTGCTTTTCTCCATTCCCCCCTTCCTTCTGCCAGTTGCTTTCCATGCTCCTTAAACATGACTGAGTGTTGACAATGAGCCCATCTCTCCTGAATGTGATGACCTTCTGGAGTAGACAGAGGATGAACACCTTAGGGCACCACATCTTTGAACTCCTAGAACTTAGTGTGATACTTAGAGCACAATAGTAGCTACTCTAGCAAGGTTTACTAGTTGTTCACTAATTTCATAATAGTCATTAAACATTTTCAGAGTGTTTACTCAGTGCCACATGCTTTGCTATGTGGGGATGGCAGTGAGAGTATGAACACAGTTCCTCCTCTTTCAAGGAACTCCAGCTAGTAAAAGAGAAATACCACAGTCAACAATTAAGGAGCAATGGATATTCAATGCCAAGACAGATGTCAACAAGCATTTTATAACCCACATTAGAAATGATGTTAGTTGGTTCAAAGAATAAGTATTCTCTGATGGAAAGAGAATTCTTTACAAAATGTATATAAGGTAGAGAACTGTCAGGGCAAAGTTTCCCCAGACACATGCCTGTTTTCAAATCCTCTTATCTGCTCTTAACTTGGTCCCTTTTATAACACTGAATTTATTTTTCCTTAAAAGCTTCATCATGTTTTGGAACACAGTGCCTAACACTAGAACCTAAATTCTCCTGTGAGCCAACCTATAAAAGATCAAACCTTAACAAGAAAGAAAAGTTAAAATTAAAATTCCACTATACACCAGAATCAAATGCTTTAATAAAAACGCTTAAATGACAGTGTAGAAAATGTCGTGCCAACAAACTAGCAGATACCCTACTGTCACAGCATCTGTGGGGGAATGGTAATGTTTTACTCTATGCAATTTTTGCCAAGCTACAATTTTGTCATTGTGAACAGATAATAAGTAGTGTCACTGGACAACAGTTCAAATGACACAGAAACTTCCATGAAATTTATCTTCCATGTATAGTTTATTTTAAGGGTATTCAGGCCAATATAAATGAGAACAGGAAAAAGATAAAGAACATATCTAATTTGTAAGTGAAAGGTTAGAAATGAGAAGATGGAAGAAATACATCATTAAGTCTTCTTATTAAAAAGCTTTAGAAAAACCTTCTAGGAAGAATTGCATCAAATCATCTCCTCCTAGAGTTAAGAGAATCCCTCAGACATCCCCAACTATGAAAATAAAAACACAATTGCATTATCAAAAACAGAAATTAATATAATCAATTATACACATGATAATAGAGCCAAAAGGAAAGCTGAATCTTCAAGAAAAGCATTTTAGCTTTCTCCCTTTCTCTTTCATTTCCTGTCCTTTCTTTTCCCCTTAGGTGACAATGTAGCAAATTACATCAACTGTCCATCTACTCAACATCCTAATGATGGTGATAACATCTAACATTTGTGGAGCAAGCACTAAGTAATATGTACCAAGCAGCACCACAATGAGATCTTAAACTATCTCTTTCAATCTTTCTAACAAGCAAATGAGGAAAATATTCCATTTTTCAGAGAAAGAAAACAGGCTTGGAAAGGTTAACTAAAGTTACAGAGTTACTAGATATTGGAATAAACACTCAAGTACATATCCCTGAGTACATGACATACAACCATCCTTTGTCAATATCAATAACTGAAACAACCCCACGCCCTCCAAAATTCCAATTCCAAGCATCCTTACTCTCCAGACCTAAAGCTGCTTTCTTTCTCTTCTCTATTCTCCAGATTCTAAAACTCCTTTCCCCTTACTGGGCCCTGTGATCTAGTGATCATACATTTTTCACTGCCCCTCACCTACCTCACTTTCTTGTTCCCCCTTTCTCAGCTACAATCCCACACACTGCCACAGGGTTTTGCAACCTCAGCTTAATGGTCAAGTCTTTGTGGTGGGGGCTGTCCTGTGCATTGCAGGCTGCTCAGCAGCATCCCTGCCCACTGCCCCACAGGATAGTGTCTACCCACCAGGTGTTGGTAGCCCCTCCTCCAACCAGCTGCGACAAACTAAAATGACTGGAGGCCTGATTGACTGACCTTTTCAGATAAAGCAATATTTGGATTTATTGTGTGGGAGCTACAATGTATTTATTCAGTGAGTCTACACTTCTCTTTCTGTGGTCTTACATAATCTTCTCTATAATGGAAAGCTTCAAGCATTTTGAAATGAATTGAAAGGCTGTCTAGTTGTGGAGCAGATCCCATAAGAGCTCCTCTGTGTCTTGGTGGAAGCCTTTCTTCTTTCTGTACCTTCGGACAGCAGCACTTCTGTGAATTACAACAGACAGCCCTCTGATTCCCCAGCAAAAGCACCTCGAGCCAAGTGGGGCCCTGCCACCTCTTGCACAGCAAGTGCCTATCAAGAGACAGCTCAATCAGAAAACCAATTTCTTTATAATAATACTGGCACAGTACACCCTTGGCCAAGTAGCCATAGTTTTAAGAAATTTGATATGAAAAACACCGTCAACCACAGTTTCTTATTTTTAAGGGACAGAAGCATTCATAAGATAATTTCTTGTCTAAGACACAAGTTGAGTGGGTTTTTAATTTTTTTTTTGCATTTAAAGAAAAAAATCTAGGATTTGTTTTAGTAGCATACATTAGGGTACATTTTAACCCCTCTTTTATAAAACAAGACTAAAGTCTACTCTGGCCATCCTTGCCATGGGCCAGTCCTCTGTTAGCCTTTGTGACTGCAGTTGACCCTTTCTAATCCCAATATCACTTAGTCTGGGAAGCCATTCCTGAAAGATCCTCTCACCTTCCATGGTAAGGCCAAGTTGGGTGACCCACCTCTACTTCCAAAGCAGCCCATCTGATGAATTCACCGAAAATGTCCATCACAGCCAGTTGGGCATACCTTAACCACTCTATTCAACTTGCATCCCCACCACCTCTCCCACCCTGGCCTCCATTACCACTAGCTTGTTCCCCTTTCCTCTCATAATAATATAACCTCCTGAAAGACTATACTCATTTATTTTATTTTGTCTCTGCCCTCACTTGAATACAGGCTCCATAAGGACAGAGAATCTTGGCATGTTTCTTTCACCAATGTGTTCCCAGCACACAGACCCTGTATGGCGCTCAGTAACTATTTGTTCAATGAATCAATTCATTTTATCTTAAGTGTTGATTTTTCTGAAGTATTAATATCTTTCCTAATAGCATCTGAGCTCCTTGAAGACAGGTATTCTATCTTATTTATTTCTGAACTTCTAATATGTTATACATCACCATCAACAACATCATTGTCAAGGTAATAGAGAATATCTTACAAGTATGTACCAGTTGCCAACCTGAAACCCTTTTTTGGTGTAATATATTTAATCTTCACCATTTATGAGGTAGGTATTGTATTATTTTCTTCTTTTACAGAAGAGGCACCTGAAGCTTAGACAGAGTAAGAGTAACTTGGTGTTTGTCACAGGTAGTGCATAGTCGACTTGGGATTTAGGCCCAGGTAGTCTAACTCCAGAACTCATGCTTAATCATCTTACAATAAAAGTTAAGTGAAGTAAGTCAGACTTCATAAGCCACATACCCTGACCTAATTTGTTTAGGGGAGGGGGGAGACTACAGTAAGAGTAAGTCGAGTATGGCAATTGTCTTATTCCAGGCTGCTATAAAAAAAAAAAAAAAAGGTACTGTAGACTGGGAGGTTTACCAAATAACAGAAATTTATTTGTCCCTGTTTTAGGGGCTCAAAGTCTGAGATCCAAGAGACAGCATGGTAAGCTTCTGGTGATGGCGCTGTTCAAGGTCGCAGTCTGCCATTGTCTTCTCCTATCTTTGCATGACAGAACTACAGCAAGAGAGGTTTCTGGAGTCTCTTTTATAAGGGCACTAATCCCCTTTGAGAGGACTCCACCTCGTGAGCTATTTGCCTCCCAAAGACCTCACTTCCTAATAATTCCACATTGAAGGTTTGGCTTTCAACATGTGAATCTGGAGTTCAGGTGGGCACACAAACATTCAGACCATAAGAGCAATATTCTCTTTCTGGGTGTGAACAATTTCCAAATCCACTTTTTCTTCCTCTGGTCTTGGAAAATTATTTTCTTCTTAGTCTTCTTATTTCTTCTGCAGAGCTTTTTTCCCCCAGGGCTTTGTTAATCTCCAGTGTTAACAGCCTCACTATCTCTCCAACTTCCTGGGTACTGGCTTTCCAGAGGACTTTATTTCCTCTCATTCAAGATTGCTGCACAAAAAATCATCTTCAGGGCCTTTTCCTAAGGAGACTTGTCAGTGACTTTCTCCAGTAACATCTGATGCTCTTCCATGACAGCTCACATTCTCAACCCATTTCATTCCAGTGAGCTCATTTGGGTCTTTTCTTTCTGATCCCTAATTTTAAGACAGCATCCCCCCAAATCAGCTGCTTACATGTAGCTATTTGCAACAGGTCAAGTTTTCTCCTGCCATAAGCCTGTTGTTTGTTCAGAATTCATCTCCACCTTTGCTCTTCTTTACCTTTACCTGTTTTTGCCTACACCTTGTCTTTCCCCCTTAAACCTATAGGAGCAGAACTATTCCTGGCTCACTAGTCTTTATAGACTGTAATAATATTTAAAATGTTTTGAGCATTTTTCTTTTTGGAAAAATTTTAGCAATGGATCTTTTCAAATTCAACCCTTTCAGGTCCATCAGGCTCTTTTTCATTAAGTTAATTGTGTCACCTCGTCTGTGTCCTTCCCTCTGCCAGTCTCTACCTTTCAGTCAATAAACAGCAACAACTACAATTTTCTTAGCCTGGCTGTGCTCCTGAGTTGTTGGACCATCTCTCTGATTTCTTTCAACTCAAATTATCACAATGTTTGATCCATAGTGATCCCTCTCCCTGCTTTCCCATTCACTTCATCTTCAATCCTCTCAATTCGGTTTAAATCTACACCCTTTCACTTTCCTGTCTTTATGTCGAATTTAACACCTGCAGCCACCTTTCTTTCTCTGAGTTCCTCTTTTCTAACAGGGCTCTTCGTTACCCACTGTCCACCAACCCTGCTTCTTCGTTAACTACAAGGCAGTGGACGGTCATAGCTGTTCTCTCTCGGTTTTCCCACTGTACCTACAAGGAGAAGTAAGGCTACTGTGGACATTTTGTCAAACATCATCCTGGTGGGTAGGGCCTCAATCCTAATGTGGTTTCTGTTTCTCTCCCTTCTGTGCACCCAACACACTAAGAAGGCCAGAGTATCACACCTAAAAAAGGCTCAGAAAATGCTTTCCATCCTGCATTAGTTTTGGGCCCTTGAGGCTTACCCTGCCCAGGTATGTGGGATGCTCTACATGGCCAAGTACCACCCCCTGGGATTCTCCATGGACCTGGAGCTGAAGCTGTTCAATAGCAAAGTGCTCCCCTGCCCATGTTGCCTCTTCTGTATATTATTTCACACTTGGAGTCTGAGGATGGGCATCAACTTGCCAAGGATAGAATTGGGTATCTGGATGCCTCCGTCCACTCCAACACATTGGCAACACTCTGGGGACACAGAGAACATGGCAGCTTCTTTGGGTTCCTCCTTCTCCCTATCCTCCCTCCCTCCCCTTCAGAGTGACATTCCTGAGCATCCCTCCATCTCATCCTTTTCTTTCCCCTCAGACAGAGCCTGAGGTCAAGACTTCAACTGTTATCACTACTGGAGGAATCTCAAATCTACAATTTCAGCTTTACCTTCTCCCAAGTTCTAGTTCTGAATTCTTGAGCTGTCTGATTTGCACCTCAAAATCAACATGTCTAAAGTCAAAGTTATGCTCTTCCTCCTTAAATCCACTCTCTTATAACATTTCTGTGGTTTTAATGATATCATAACCCTCTAGTCAACCAGATCTGAAACATGGATTCACCTTTGATGTTTCATTTTTATTTCCTCCTGCCCATATTCCATGGCCATGAAGTCCTGTTCACTTGTCTTCAGAGTGTTTTTCAAACTCACAACTGCTCTCTTTCAATCTCTTGACTGTATTTCAGGCTCTCACTACCTTAGCATTGGTAATTAGGGAGATTCCAGTACCTCTCTTCCCAGTACTCTTATATACCACCACCAGATCATCCTTCCACAGCAACATCTATCACTGTGTTTCTCAGAACACTAAGGCACTCCTGTTGCTACTAAATTAAGTTCAAACTTTCTCACTTCATAAATACCTTCCACAATTTTTCATCAATATACCTTCTTTTTCTAGTTTAATATCCAACTTGCATTCTAAATGTAACCAAATTGGATCTGCTAATTTCAAGATGTAAGAATTTCCCCACATCTGATTAAGAACAAGATTCAAGCTATAAGCTCTACCACTTATAGCTGTGTGACTTATAGCTGTATAACCTTCTCTGAGCTAGTTTTCTCACCAATGACACAGCAACAATAATGGTTCTTGTCTCATAAGATTACTCTCAGCATTTAATTAGATAATGCAAGTGCACTGCAGGGTTAGCATGGTGTTTGACAGCAGAAGGATTCACTATCTTTTAACTAGAATACTAATAATGGTTACTTCTCATTCTTGGAACATGATTTATACTTTCCAATCAATATCTTTCTCAAGCCATCTCTGCTTCCTGGAATGCTTCCACTCCATCTCTGCTCATTGAAATCACCCTTAAAGGTTAAGGTGAAATCCATTCCTTCTGTGGAGTTTTCTGGATTCATTAAATGCTGAAGTAACTTCTCCCTTCTCCTAAGTCTTAAACAACAACAACAACAACAAAACCTTCATATCACTTTGAGGAACATTATCACATTACATCACAGTTTTCTGTAAGTGTTCTCATTTTTTCCACTTGTTGAAACTATGAATGAAGTTTTGATATCACTTTCCTTACAGAATACAGCAGAATATACCAATAACACAAAATAACAGTGGACTTAACATTTATTGACCTTTATGAGCATATCAGTCCACATACCATAGACCAGGTATTGCTAAGCATTTTACTACAGTTTAGGTAGGCCAAGAATAAAGCTTCTTTATATATTTTGTTAACTAACCTAACTCGGAAAAATATTTAAAAACTGCCTCCCACCAGGATTGTTTTCTTGCTGTATTACATACTATTTATTGATCCTTGGTAAAAATAATGGCAGTGACTTAATGCATCTGAAGACTAATAATCTAAAAGGTACTTATTTAAATATATTTGTAAAACAGCAAAGTCCCTCACCAAACCAACAAGAACAGACCAGAAGAAATGGGAAAGTTAAACTACATGTGAAAAAAAAATGCATTCTTCCTAAAGATCAAATCAATATAAATGAAATCAACCTTAAGGCATTTTTAAAGAATTATTTAACCAATTAAATTACAAAGAAACTTCCATGAAAAAATCAATATGGGGATTATGATGAATCAGGTGCAACCTGCATGCTAACTATAAAGTTATGAACTAAGAAAATGCTTTGAAAAGTAATCTGTGACTATGTAGTTGGAAACATGAAATCTGTAATACTCTGCTTGAGTTATGAGATATAGATCAATGAAGCAAAAATTTATAGACACACATATGTCATCATGTAAAATAATAGCAATCTGGAAATTACATGTCCCATAAAAATAAAAAACATCTTTTAGTCATGGCACCAACATAATGGAATATTATGCCTCCCTTAAGATTTACAGTTATGAAGTCTATTTCACTGGACATGTGTCACTCCTTTTTGAATCTCTCCTATGCCCTGAGAGTTCCATAGCTTGCTGAAAGGTTTCAGAAACTGATCATATTAGATCCCCCTTCCCCAGCCTTCCTGGTAGCTAGGACATTGACATGTGCCCTGTGATTCACTGTTCAGATGTTCTAGCCATGCTTTAAAGGGCTCCTGATGACTCCAAAAGAGAGAAGAGGGAAGGTTTCTCTCTGGTGATGGTGTGGTGGCAATGAGTAGGTGACAGGGTAGTGGGAGTGTATTAGTTTCCTAGGGCTGCTGTAACAAAGTACCACAAAATAGGTGGCTTAAAACAACAGAAATTTGTTGTTTCAAAGTTCTGGAGCTTATAAATCCAAAATCAAGATGTGGCAGGGTCATGCTCCCTCTGAAACCTACATGGAAGAATAATTTCTTGTCTCTTCTAGCTTCTGACATTGACCAACAATCTTTGGAATTATTTGACTTGCCACTGCCTCTTTCAGCTCTCTGACTCTGATGTCACATGGTCATCTTTTCCCTGTGTGTCCCTCTCTACTTCTTAAAATGATATGAGTCATATTGGATCAAGAGCCCACCCTACTCCAGTACAAACGTAATGAGTTTCATCTGCTGTTATTCCTCAGCGAGGTCACATTCTGAAGTGCTTCATGTTAGCACTTCAACACATCCTTTTTTGGGGGCGGGGCACAAGGCAGCCCTCAATAGGAGGTATCTACTGACTTGCGCAGTGTGTTTCCAGTGCATGCTGCAGTGCCTACTGCTTGGTCGTGGTGGCAAGGGTGGGATGTCCTTACTCTCCATGCTCTGGGACCTGAGGGGACTTTTTCTGGTTTCCATAGACATCCACAGTTCTCCTGAAAATACTAGAAATTATTCTGATGTTGTTAAACACATTTTTCAACTTAAATTGGATATATCTCCTTTGTTTTCAACCAATAATTCTATACGATCATTTAGAAAAATTAAAATATTTACATTGAATGGGTAAGCAGACTAGAAATTGGAATGTGTTTTATGTTTGCAAGCATGTAAAAGTATGTACTTAGGTAACCAAGAACTGAAAAGTAACATCAGAAAAACAATATGTTGGGGTTGGGAGGAGGGAATAACTATGGTTTATTAATTTTTCACAATTGTTTTTCATATTTTTATGTATTCTTCATTTTTTTAAAAAAAAATCCACTTATCAGGGAAAACATTTGGCCTTTGTTTTTTGGGGATTGGCTTATTTTACTTAGCATGATAATCTCCAGTTCCATCCATTTATCTGCAAATGCCATAACATTATTATTCTTTATGGCTCAGTAGTATTCCATTGTGTATATATACCACAGCTTTTTTATCCATTTGTTGAAGGACATCTAGGTTGGTTCCACAGTCTAGCTATTGTGAATTGAGCTGCTATAAACATTAATGTGGCTGTGTTACTGTAGTATGCTAATTTTTAATCCTTTGGGTATAAACCAAGGAGTGGGATAACTGGGTCAAAAGGTGGGTCCATTCCAAGTTTCCTGAGGAATCTCCACACTACTTTCCAGAGTGACTGTACCAATTTGCAACTCCACCAGCAATGTAAAAGTGTGCCTTTTCCCCCACATCCACACCAACATCTTTTATAGTTTTGGGGGGGTGAGGGGTGAGAGAAGAATGGAGGAACTTTAGATTATGAAGAGGGAAATGAGAGGGGGAGGTGGGGTATGAAAAATGGTGGCATCACAAACAGAATGTACTTCACAAATACTTGATGAACAGTTAAATAATTAACAGTTGTTTCAGTAAGAAGTTATCCTTGATATAGGCTTAAGAGTTCATCTCCCCATTTTTCTGTATCTATTTCCAATTTCTTGGCTCTGCTCAGATGGACATCAGTTGATTTAAAAAAAAGTAATGCTCTTAAATCAATTTCTGTACTCATTGTTCTTCAGCATGATTTCAATTAGATGCTAATTGGAGTTAACATTTACTGGTAGTGTAACTATATAGGGTAATTTGTTTTCTTCTCTGGCTGACCCATGAATGCTAACTACCATTAAACCCAAACATATCCTAAGTAATGCCATTATTAGATATTGGAACCACACTCATTTGGAATGGTGCCTCAAATTTTTAGATGGCAACCTAATCTGTATTTATTCTTTTTAAGTATTCTGTATTTAGTTCTTCTTAAGTTGGTAAGAGAATTCAACCCTCAAAACTGAAATGTTAAGACTGCTGATTGGCAGCATGAAATGGAATGCAATGAGCCTGTTTTGGATCACTGCAGAGCTGCTAAGGTCAATAAGACCTTGTTTGTGCCATCTACAGTTTATGCATAAATCTAACCGCATAAACAGATACTCTAGCCAATTTACATTCTCAACCTCAACTCTGCATTTACAAATTGTTTTTGTCCTCTGAAATGGAAAAAAAAAGAGAACAATCTAATTGATTGCACATAGTGTCTCCCTAACAATTTTCTTAAAAATATCAGGACAACTGTGTTTCATTTCAGAGTTCCCTGTCCTCAGATCTGAGCACAATCATATGTTGCTCAGAATATAGAGAATCCTGAGAAACTCTAGGAAGAGCCTACAATAGTCTCCTTTTGTAGGATGCTTTCTAAAATCTACACAGAAATTGCTCTCCTAGGAATCGTGAAAAACTCATCAGCTGCAATTTTCTCTTCTTATTCCCAAAACTCTGGGTGTTTGTTAAAAATCAAAAGGGAAATTCTAATTAAGAGCATATTTCTTACATGGATAAAATGTGAAAGTCACTGTGACTGATGGTTAATAATTTTCAGCATAAATTTGATTCTCCATCTACTATTCATACTAAATGCCAATGAATAGGCTAAAAAAGGGAAAAAAATTTTTGTGTGATATAGTTCTTTCACTGAAATAACAGGAAATACAGAGCCATACTTAGAAGAGATGAAGGGACTAAAATTAAATATTCTGTCTCTACTATAATATAATACTTATTTAAAAGCCTATCTTTTCTAATGAATGAGAGATTATTACATTTTAAATCACCTTTCCTGCAGAAAATAATCTGGCCAGTGGGTCAAATGGAAAGTAGAAACAGGTTCCACGGCAAAGAAATAACAAAAAAGTCCAGGTGATCCCAGTCATAGGAAGCTTTGCCTGGTGTTTTACCCTCATAAGCATAGAGAGGGGCTATAAATAATGACATTGGAATACTAAAAACAATGTGAGAAAGTATTTCTATGAGTAAACACTAAAGCTTATAATGCAAAACATAGGCTGCTCACCTCATGGCTGGGGGTAGGGGTAGGAGGGAGAGGAGAAGGGGCTGGGGTCCCACAATCTCCTTCAAGGGCCATCTCCAATGACCTCAAGACCTTCCACTAGACCCCACCTCCTAAAGGTCCTGTCATTTCCCAATAGTGCCACCAAGCCTTTCACACACAGAACGTTGAGGAACATTGAAGATCCAAACTGTAGCAGGATTGTTCTGAGGATTAAATGAGCTAATATAAAAAGACCTTTAAAGAGCTGGGCATGGTGGCCCATGCCTGTAATCCTAGCAACTCAGGAGCCTGAGGCAGGAGGATCATGACTTCAAAGTTAGCCTCAGCAACTTAGCAAGGCCCTAAGAAACTTAGGAAGACCCTGTCTCAAAATAAAACATAAAAAGGACTGGAGATATGGCTCAATGGTTAAGCCATAGTGACTCACATTTTATCCACATAAGAAGCCCCTGGGTTGAATCCCTGGTACCCAAAATAAAGAAAAGAGAGAGAGAGACTCTAACAAATGAGTTCTTTATAAGTGTGTCAGTTGGTTTTTTGACACTATGTCACTGTGACCAACCTGATGAGAACAACTTAGAGTTGGACTCAAGTTTATTTAGTTTATTCTGGGCTCATGATCTTAGAGAAGAGGTCTCAGTCAATGATTAAATGACTCCATTACTCTGGGCTAGAGGTGAGGCAGAACATCCTGGCAGAGGAAGGATGCTCAGCTTATGCAGCCAGGAAGCAAAGAGAGTACACAAGGAGCCAGGGTGAAATATATAAGGCCATTTCTTCCAGCCCTGCCCTACCTGCCTATAGTTACCACCAGCAATTCATTCAGATTTTTAATCCATCAAATGGATTAATCCACTGATCAAGTTACAGCTTTTATAATCTAATCATTTTTACCTCTGAACATTCCTGTATTGTATAACATGAGCTTTTTGGTTCAGTCATATTACATCCAAACCATAATGATAAGCCTTAGCCAATAAAATTGTGAATGATGAGGTTTCAGAGAAGCAGAGTTAGAGGGTGAGGACCCCTGGAGGTTAAAGATCATCCTGGGCAAAGACAAGTAAAGTGGGATCTGATATCTTCATCATGGCTCTGATGTCAATGATTGTTTAACATAATTCATTTCAGGAAAGAAGCAAGACAGGACTTTCTGGGATCTCACTCTGCTAGCTGATGCTGGCCACCAACCTGACAGGGATTCTTGCCTATTTTGGTCTTACAGGGAAGGAACCTACAGGTGGTAATAAGGCAGAGCCTGTCTCTTCCCTCCTGTTTGTCTGACCTATTTCCAAGCCAGTACTTGACTTTGAAAAGAGACAGCAGTTATTCCTGCCTCAAAGTTTGCATGGACAATATAGATAAAAAGCATGTTTGCAACCCATTCTCTTAATTGAATGTGCAGAAGGAGATAGATGAAGAACTTCAAAGAAGAAAACAAGCAAGTGACCTGTTTATATCCATATGTAAATATGTCAATGATCTCTGGCAAACAAACTAATGGAAGAGTCCCTACATATAGTATGTTTTTATTAGGATGCATCTGGTCTGTGGAGGATAGCTTGTGATGAATAAAGCTGGAATCTGTAGATTCATAAGACACAAAATAATAGAAAATGTCACACAAATTATAGAAATTATAACAAAAGGTTTTTCCCTTTTGAAACCTGTTCGATGGTAAATAGTGGATAATCAAATTTATGCTGAAAATGATTAACCCTCAGTCACAGTGACTCACATTTTATCCACATAATATGCTCTTAATTAGAATTTCCATTTTGATTTTTAACAAACATACAGAATTTCAGAAATAAGAAGAGAAAAATGCAGCTGATGAGTTTTTCAGGATCCCTAAGAAAGCAATGTCTGTGTAGATTTTTAAAGCATCCTACAAGTATCTCTAGTATTAAATGGAGATTCCCCTTCTGTGTAAGTAATGTGAATTACACACATCACTTCCACACTTTCTGCGTTAGTCTTGGTCCAGAATAGAGCCTGATTCAACAAGAAAAGCCCCGGTGTGCTGCACCTAAGGTCCTAGACCACGCCTTACTTTGCTTGGGCCCTTCAATTACTTATGTCATTATTAGTAAAGTCTGATACTGGATAGATCTCTATAATGTGAGCATGATTTCATTAACTGGCACCTTGTGTTATCTAGGCTTATTTTTAATAATTAATGGATAATTTTAGTTTTCACTTACTCCCTTTCTGTGACAATCTTCACAAGATAAGCTGATCCTACAGGGAGGCAATGGAGTGGAGGAATTTGGTAAAGAATGGGGACTTGGTTGTCTCCCACCTCTTACTGACTTTGGGTAAGTTCTTAATCTGTCATTACCTTAGCCTCCTGGCCTGAAAATGCAGATGGCCACCTCCCTCAAGGGACTGTTATGAAGACTAAATAAACAGTACACATAAAGGGCATTGAACGATGCTTGAAATTATGGTAAACACTTTCTAAATCATAATTCGTGTTACTATTTTGGGGGATCCTACAGTTGCTAGCATGTTAAGGAAGGGAGAGAGAGTAAAATGAGAAAGCTCTTGTTCTTTTCACCTAAATTTTATGCCAATTTTCTCTTTGTTCTGTTCTCTTTAAACTTGGCTACACTATCAGAAAGATTTGTACAGAGTACTTGAGTCACACCTTCCGAAACTGATTTAGAAAAACACTGTATTTTTCCTTGCTTTGCATGTGTTTTCTAGAGTTAGCAAATTCATTTCTACAGATTGCCACCAATTTAAATAAATGTTTTTATTTTTTTAAAACTGAATTACAGCATAACTTCAAAAAGCAATACATTTCTTTGGCTTATTTTCAATATTACCCTCATTTGAGCTTCTTCTTATTTGTGCTGTGTGTCCTGCTGATATGCTGATAGACTTCAAAATGGAATTAGAACAAACCCACAACCATTAAAGTTGTTGAAAAGAGCAATTTTGTTTTCTGAGGACAACTTCTGGCAGACTTCTCCATTGTTCTGAAACTGCTACTTTTCAACTTCAATTAGATCTATGATGGCTGATTTCAGGAGGAAAGTAGGTAGGTCATTGAAGGAAATGTTACCTATATGTTTCACAGAGTTTAGGACTAGGGAATTTTCAAACTATACAAAAGATGCATAAACTATCTTTCCCCTTCTACTATCTTTTGTTAAACAATTATGTCAATAATAAACAGTTATACACTCCAGGTTGCTCTGCTGTGTAGAATATATCCAGCCAAAATAACCTGCCATTCTGAGAAAGGACTTGGAGATGCTGTAGTCATCGGTACTGAAAATATTATCTTCTTAATCCTTTCACATATAATGATAAGTAATCAACATTATCATCAGTTAAAAAACTACTAGAACCTAGAATGAACTTATAAGTCATAAATCAGGATGTTAACACATTAAAAAACAATTGATCCCAGCAAGCGCAGAAACAGTTATAACATATTCCACACAATTAAGCCCAAATACCTCACTGAACCTAATCCAGTAGTGTCTGCTTTCATGAGGGCATTGTCAATATGCTTTCTCTGTGATGTTTAAATCATAGGAGGGCCTGTTTCTCATTAAAATAATTTCTGATTGGGATCAATAATCCAGTTGTCCTAAGTAATTCAGGAAATGAATTGCATTCCTGAAAATCATTCCCCCAAAACATCAAACCACTTGCAATATGTCAGTACTAGACATTTTACTTTGCCAATCCAGCCTTCAAGTGTTTTAATTTACATGTTTACTAGTATCCATCTTAACTACTTCCATGTTGAGCTATTAAGACTGGTTAGTGATTATCTTTGCACGATCCCATATTAATCCACACGATGTTAAGTGAATTACTGTGCATGTTTTCCTCATTATTGCAAACAATACACTGTCCTTGGCAAGATCTTGTTTGAATCTTTAATGAGATGTACTATAACTCACTAATGGTTTGGTGGGGCAGTTTAATGGTGAAACATTTTTATAGGTGGGTTATTACTCCTTTTTATCATTAACAGACATATATTTATATTAGTTTCTAATTTGTTTTCACCATCATGATTTTGTGTTATCCCGCCAATTCAGAAGATAAAACTTAATAAACTCACTAGAGAAAATATACACCAGGTTCTGCTTGACAAAGCATGTGACTAGTAATCTCTGACTCAACCTCTTCCAATATTCCTCTGAAACAGACAGACAAACATACAAACATACAAGTGACTAAGAGTTTAAAAAAAAAAAAACCTTCAAGGAACTACCATGGAATCTGAAAGACACTCTAGGGCCAGTAGAACTAAACTAAACTAGAGTCTGCCCCATGGATTGCATCAAAATAGCACCAACAACTTTAAGAAGACACAGAGATGTTCTTACCATTTAACCCCACCCATTCAACCTCCAACCTCAGACTATCAACTATCTCTGGACCTTGGCATCAAAAATCCAGTACAAGAACCAATTCAAAACTTTTGCACCATATTTCTGCAGTGCATTTGCTGTGTATTGCCACTGAATATTCGTTCCACCTTCCCTCTTTAGATATCTCCCTCTACATTAATTTTGAAACTCACATCCAGGAAAGCTCAGGAACACACCCAAGAAGTACTGAGTGTGATGGTGAGAGAAGAGTGCCAACAATGCATCGCTGAGAAGTGTAAGTCCCAACAAAGTTGGCAGATCAGCAAATTGATACAACTTCCTTAAAAATAAATCAATTCATCTATAACTAGTGTCTGTTCATTTTAAGTGCCCCAATAATTCCATTTCTAGGAGTCTAGAGAACTGTCAGAATATAAGCAAAGATATTTGTCAGAATATTTGTAATTGAAAATAGCTTGGACATCTGAAAGAAGAGAATAATTAAACTGACTTTAACCATTTAAGTACAATAAAATGGTATACATTCATTTCACTTTCAAGGCTACCAAACAATGGGAAAATGTCTACAGTTCACCACAGGATAATATCTGCTAGTGTGTACCCTGGGTATTGTGGATGTGGATGATTTTAAATTTTTCTTAACTTTTAAGTATTTTCTAAGATTGTTTTAAAAGTCTATTCTGAGCCCAGTGGCTTGGGAGGCTGAGGTAGGAGGATCATGAGTTCAAAGCCAGCCTCAGCAACTTAGTGAGGCCCTAAGAAACTCAGCAAGACCCTATATCTAAAAAAAAAGATAATAAAAGGGTTGGGGATTGTGGCTCAGTGATTAAGCACCTCTTGGTTCAATTTCTGGTACCAAAAAAAAAGTCTATTCTGTAATAGAAATGAGTCCTCTGTCCTGTGAGAATCAGAGCAATACTCAGGGCTTACTCAATATACTTTCATAGTTGTAATATTAAAAAACTTTCATATACATATAGACAAACAGACACATATACACACAGGCAAGTTTTAAACTTTCCAATTGATCTTATCACACTGAGATGTAGGAAGGCAACTTTTCTGGTTTTGAACAAGGGGCAGTAAATGAGCACTTTTCTCCTCCCTCTTGCTTTTGCTCTCTTCATCCAATCCAGAACAAAAGGCAGACACTGCCTCTTTCCAATGTACTCTTTCCAACGATTAAGAATCTGTTTCAGACTTCTGCCAGTATCCAGACAGCCACCACCCATTTATTCAGGACTGGCATATAGAGTATAGCCTATTTATGTTTGTGAGATAAGACTTTACATACTAGTAATATCACGAATTTGTGGTGATAAATGAAATTGGTCATATAGCTTTCTTTTTGGTTGAAGGGCTTGGGTCCTAGAAAGATGATCTGCTCAATTCCACATAAAGCCACAGCAGAGCACCAGAGTTGTACATATCATCCAATATTGATCAATATTTGGGGGATGCAGAAGACTATCAAATTTATTTCAGTTAGCTAAAGAGCTGGTGAACAAATTACTAGCTGGTGTGTATAAACACTACAAACCCACATGTGAAAGTTAGGTCTAATCTTGGAAAAAAAGGTTTCCATGATTGTTCCCAGGTAGTTCAAGAGTTAACCCTTGCTATTGGTTGAAATTGAATAACAATGGGAATCTGAAATAACAGAAATGAGAAAAAAACATGTGTCAAACGACAGTTTCTCTATAGATTAGAAATACTGTTAAAGTCTGAAAAGAAGCTTTAAAGATTAAATTATTGCCATAATCACTGCAAACTGTGCTGGATAATGATATCGAAGTAAGAGTATATTCACTTATGTGACTCTGGGTTATCTGGGTCAAGCAGATAGTCCAATTATATGAAGCAGGGAATTTCTGTTTTTCCTAGTCCATCCTTTCAGGATGAGGATTCAGAAGAAGGAGCCAGAGGCAGTCAGATTATAGTTCTAAGACCAAAAGGGTAAAATTAGATGAGAGCCAGTATGTTAAAGTTGCAATCATTGGATGTAAACTTATAACACATGGGTTCAAATCTCAACCATGCCACTTACTATTCAGCTTTTAACATTTCTATACAGTTGCCTTGAAAGACAGTCTGATAATTTAAATAATATTATTTCAAATCAAATAGGAAATGAGGCATGAAGGATTTATTCTCTACTGATAATCTTCCTACTACTTCCCAGGTTGAGATGTTAACCAGTCCTCAAGCCCCAGTTCACATCCCAATAGCACCAACGAGATTTCCCCATTCTGAAGCTCTTTTGCGTCACAGAACTCATATAGCATTTCTTTGTATCTTTCTTAAAGAACCATTTTTTGTTGTTCTAAACTACCTCCTCCAAATTTAAAAATACTTAAGAAATATGTTTTATAATCATCCACCAACCACAGAACCTGAGTGACTTTTAAAGTTAGCGTCTAGGTGAGAACAACCTAGAAAATGGAGGAGGACTTCCTGTATCAAAAAGCAGGCCCTAAGCAACTCAGTGAGACCTTGTCTCTAATTAAAATACAAAAAAGGACTGGGGATGTGGTTCAGTGGTTGAGTCCCCTGGGTTCATTTCCCAGTACCAAAAAAAAAAAAAAAAAAAAAAAAAGTGGGCCAACTGTAGTTACATGTGATGTCCAAGAATCCTCATTTCAACCCTATGAGGTAGGTATTAGAATCCCCATTTTATAGACAGAGCAACCATGGCTCTGATGTGCCTTGAATGTGCCCAAGACCAAAAAGCTGGTAAGTGGTCAAGCAGGAATCCAACTCATATCTTGGATTCCAAAGTCCAAGGATATCTTTTCCTTTTTTACAATACCAAAATGTTTTATTTTTAATTAAATGGTGTTATTAACACATGCGTAGAACTATGGAGTCAGGTGTCCTTCCACAGATTAATGTATAAAGAAATTGTGTTATATATATACACAATGGAGTATTACTCACCATAAAGAATGACCTTATGATATTTGATGACAAATGGATAGATCTGGAGACTATCATACCAAATAAATAAGTCAACCTCCAAAAAACAAAGATCAAATGTTTTCTCTGATATGCAGAAGCTAATCCACAATGGGGGCTAGGGAATAGAAGTTCAGTGGATTAGACAAAGGGGAATGAAGGGAAGGGAGGCAAATAGAAAAAAGTCCAAGATATTTGTCCCTCGTGATTAAAGAGGTATAAGTTAGTAAACACAAGCTTTCAAAAAGATGGACTGTACAAGTACCCTGCATAAATTATATCAGAGCTTGGTGTGTTTCTTGTATTTTTTTGATCCCATTGGTTTGGGGCTACTATGTTTGGTCACAAGAAGAGATCAGTAAGTGCATATTATCTGATTTCCCAGTCAATCACCAGGGGCATCTGGCAAGGGTTGGTTGTTGTATTCTCTTCCTGCACATCTACCTGTGTCTTCCCTCAAAAAGAAAGAATTTTGTTCAATGGAAAGATCACATGGACTTTGGAGTCAGAATAGCTGGGTTTGAATTTTGACTCTATAACTATAGACATATTATTTATCTTCCCTGCCATTAATTCATATGTCAACAGAATGGGGGAAGTTATAATATTTTAAAGTGATCTTTAAGGAATAAATGATAGAAAATGTATGAATTTCCTAACACATAGTAGACAGACAAGACCTAATAGTTTTCTTGAACATTTTCTTCGACAATAACTACTAGAGTGGTCTCCAAAACCGTTCTCTTAATATTTCCAGCTCAGCCTGCATTTCACAGGTGAAATGCTTGCTCTACCTCCTGCCTACAAAGATGCTTTGCTGGTTCAAGTCTGTAATTTTTAGACTCTTAGTCTTTTTCAGAAAAATAGAACTATGCCTGTAGCACAATTATATCTCCATTAATCCCAGCTCACTAGGAATCAGGTGGAGAGTGAGTAGTTATTAATGGAAAGCCTTAAGTTAGGACAAGTGACTATGACTTGGCAGTACACTTGTGAAAAGTTATGAGACACTGTCCAGAGGATAAAAGCAGAAGGAGACTCTTAGCCAGATACATTCAGAAGTGAGTGATGCGGCATTTGAATTCTAGCTGTTACTTATCACCCGTTTAACTCAGGGAAATTTGCTAATCTCTTTAAGCTTCCATTTCCTATTTTATAAAACAGGAATAATGGATCCTATATTCAACACTTTTGTGAGGATAAAAGGGAATTACAGAAACTAAATGCTGCTGGCCTAGGGTCTAACCTACAAAAACCCATCAATTAATTCATGTTAAATCCAAATCTTCAATATATCCATGCTTTAACTGCTCTGCTTTGCCCAAAGATCTTAAAACAAAATTTATAATTTAATGGTTTCCAGAAGATAATGACTGGGAGGCAGTATGGTGTAATGAATAGAATCATGGACTGTGATGTGAACTCGTCTGAATTTGAATCCTGAATCTACCATTACTATGTGATGTACAACTCACCCTTTCTCTCTTTGCCACAGTTATAAAATAAGGATAATCATAGCACCTATTTCATAAGACTGCTGATAGGATTAAAAGAGAAAAATTTATGTAAAACATTTACCAAAATGCCAAACACATAACAATTCCCTAGTAAATGTTAGCTATCATGTCTCAGGAATATCTGGACTTTATTTATACTTCGCCAGTCATCTGATAAATTAAGCATTAGATGTACCACTAAAGTCAGCAATGAAAAAGTTTATTGCTAGTCAGTTCTACATTATTAATAAATAAAAGTACATGGAAGAGAAATAATAGTTCCATACTATAAAATATTAATTAGAGAATATCTCAAATGTCATGTTTTACTTCATCATAGAATTCTCTAGACTTCATTTTTTTTGTTAGGTTAAAAAAATCTAATCATTAGAATAACAGACTGGCAAATACCATCATGATCTTTACCTAAAGTAAAGCATAATATCTGAGAAATAAAATTAATGCTATCCTGAAAAACTACCTATCTCAATTTATTAGGAACAAACAAATCACACAGATATGCACACTAAGACATGTACTCCTAAAAATCCAAGCAACGAAATAGATAATAATAACTTGTTCAATAGATTTTACAGACTCGATCAGTCAATTGCCAAATATCAGCAATAGAGAAGGGTGAAAACACAAATTTGAAAACAACCTAATTTTCACCTGCTGTATATGGGAAATTCTACAAAAACTTGTTCATTTTTTCTTGAACTACATGGATAGTAAGGTTTGAAATCAGGACATGTACAATCCCTATAAGGTAGCACAGGTAGGAAACATAAAAGGTTCAAAACTACTGAACTAGGTTCTTAGGTGGCTGGTTACTAAGAAGAAAGGTAACACCTACTCACCTGAGATGTTCAGGTCAGAAGCAAGGAGCTCAGCTGCTTTGCCTCCTGAGAAGGATCCTTCCGGACACAGAGACAGGAGACCAAGAAGACAGAGCTACTACTTTGAATGGGTGTAGTTTGTCTTCGACTTTAATGGCTCATTCTGATTTCTTGTATGAGTGAAGAGGTGGCCACTATGATTCAATGCTACTTTTGACTAGAGTTAAAAGTCAGTAACTTTGGTTCTCAAGCCAGACTTAGTCTCTTAAAGTATCCTCTCTAAAATATATCATGCATTTCTCAAACAATTTTACTTCAGTAAAAATGGACTTATAATCAAATTATTATTGGTCACTAATGAATTACATAAGCACTGAAAAACACCTCTGCTTTAAATACATTTAATTAAATGTAATTATATTTTCAACATGAAAAAATGTTCAGTTTCAATTGTTTAAACATGGCTATTTTATAATACATATTATAAAACATAAGAAAATTAGAAAAATATTAACTAAGTGATCTCAGAGAGGTAACTGCTTTAAGATTTAACTTATTGACCAAGATAAAAGATACCACTCTTGTCTACAGTGAAGGAGAACTCTATTATCTCTCTAGGGCAGGGGTCATCAAATTTTTTCTGTGGAAAATAAGGGTAAACAGTGAATATTTAAGACTTGCAGTCCATACTATCTCTTTCTTAACTACTCAAACTATGCTGTGGTAGCACATGGATCTTATATAAATAAGTGTGCATGGCTGTGTTCCAGTAAAATTTTATTTGTGGGCACTAAAATTAGAATCTTATGTCATTTTCACATGACACAAAATATTAATTTTGCTTTGATTTTTGAACCATTTAGAAATATAAAAATCATTCTTAGAAAACAAACCAGAGGCAAGCCTGATTTGCCTCAATATCTGGAGTTTGCTGACCCCCTGTGTAGTCATAACACAGAAATGACACCTCTACCACAAGCTTTACTGTTTCATAATGAGGGAGAAAGAAAGACTATGTTTACCAGTGACATGATTTGATTCTCCACATCACCAAAACCACAACCCATCTGAGCCAGATCCTGGAAGTTTACTTTGTAAACTTTCTCCCAAAGATATCTTTAATCACATTCTAAGTGGTAAAAGATCTACGATTACCCAAACCCAAAGTAATGCATTCAAAAGGAGTTGAATAACTCCATCGTTATGTGTAATTTCTTCCCCTTCTTTCATTCATCTATTCATTCATGTTGCAAGATTTTGCTGGATGCCTACTGTATGCAGCGCCTTGAGAAGCGCTGGGAGGTGCACATGAGTGAGGCACAGTCTTTGCCCAAAGGAGCTTGGGTCTAGCAGGGGAAGCACAAGGAAGGATTCCGGTGCACTGTGTCACCTGCTAGGGGACAGCAATCTTCAGGCAGCCTCAGGAGGACAGATAAAATGCCCAACCTTTGCCTTTGTGGGAAAGGCTTCTTAGTACAGTATCTGAACTGAATAGGCATTTGTCAGACAACAGAGGGAATTAAAACAGCAAATAAAATCTATTGGCAAAAGCCACTGGCTAATAAATCAGATACAACTTCCTGATTTAAACTTTCTTATAAATTTATGTTAACTACATTGTGGGATTTCTCTCACCTCCCTGGAATGTAGATCTCAGGATTTTGGGGGACTAAAGAGATGACTAGTGAGTAACGACAAAGGGGACATTTTGTGTTTTGTTTGCCTGAAAACCCCCGTGTTCAAAATCTGCTGGTTAATAGTCATCTAAAGTATCCACTGGCTGGAAGGTTTTGGTTTGGGTTTTTTTTTTTTTTTTTTTTTTGACAACTTTTTGAATTTATTTTGTTATTTCTGATTATGCTCATGTGGCATCATACTAAATAATTCCTTTCTCTTCTCAATGTTTTACACCTTTTAAATGTTTGTAGACCATTATTATGACTTCCCTGAGTTACTTCTAAGCAAAGCTAGTCCTTCTTTTCTACTTTAATCTTTCCTCATAAATTAATTCCATTGTTCCCTTAATGATTTGTGTTATTTGTTTTCTCTCCACCGGATTCTTCCTTTAATATTATGAATCTTTCTCTTAAACACTCCACAGCTGAACCACCCACTCAAATACCAATAGCAAAATCAGAGATTGAATAAGTTTACTCCCTTGCTGTTTTTAGAATAAATCTTGCTTGACTTAATATTTTCTTTTTCTTTTTTTTTTTTTCAAGTTCTTTTGACTTAATATTTTCTAAATAGTCTCCCAAATTGAATTTCTGAAAAATATGTGGCACTGGATATTTCCCCCCTTAAGTAGAATTTATTTGAGTTTAGGATTTCTGCTTTTGTTTTTCAGATTTTCAGTCATCCAAAAAGGTTATGCTCATTTTTGTTTCCTTCTCTATTGGTCTCTGTCCTTTTCTATTTGGTAAATACAAATTATGTTCTGGTCTTCTGAACACTGCTAAAATTGATTTCACTGTTTTTATTTAATTAAAACATTGGCTTAAATATGATGCTAAATAAATGTTTAAAATTTTCATCCACAGGATATGGGATTAATGCTAGATGGTTGGCTACAGCTTTTGAAAAGTGTAGAAAATAACATTTTCTCTCAGGCTTTACTTTCTTCCAAGAATATCATAATCTTTACAAACTAATTTTGGATAAATATTATGAATCTAGAATAACCCTGTTCTACTGTGTTGAGAGCCTGTAGCTCAGAATCTTCATTTTCTCCATACATTCATAAATGAATATTATCATGAATAACATTCTGTTCTTTCTATTACTATACTGGGAATGAGAGCCATAGCCACAACCAAGGGAACTGTGAAGTGACATGACAGACATCTCCAGGGCCAGGGCTCATTCCTCAGGCTAGAATTTATCTTAGGGCTTCCTCTCTTCATGATAAATTTTATATATAAACACACACACACATACCCACACACATACCCACACACAAAATTCTAAAGAAGGCATAGGTGTCAATACATAACTTTAAATTATTTCCAACCATGTAAGAGGCATACACTGAGAGTTCACGAAACCTAGACCGATGATGGCTGTCTTTACCAAGAGGGAATATTTATACAAATAATTCCAAAGAGTGAGTAATGGAAAAACCATAACCATTTCTTATGAAATGTTTGAAAAAGGGGAAGGTTGAAAATTTTGAGGGAAAGAACATATTGATAAATTTTTTAAATGCTTGTGGTTTTCACACAAACTGCACAGAGTAGACCAATTCAGATGGTGTTAAGGGGTATTTGAGCTTACTAATTTACCTGAACAGAAAGGGTATTATCTTCAGGGCCAAACTTCTAGATTTTTTTCATTTACCATTTATGCAAATTATGGTAAAAATCACATTATGGGTAATAGAAAAGTGGGAATACTAGGCAGGAATTACTAATAACCTAAAGAACCTCAGGAAATTTGATTCTTTTTTCCCAGTAAAATGGCAATCAAGTGGTTCATCATCATAGATTACCTGAAGAATATGTCTCTATATAGCTGCAAGAACTGATCTTCCAGATAGGGTTATTATTTGGTAGACTTTGTCTACCAAATACAGATTTAGCTGCAGTATAACTTATACCAAAGTGTTTTCTAACAACAGGCAATTAGTAGGTTTGAAATTCTTACATCCATGATTATAGAAGAAAATGCTTGTCTTCTCTGAGATCCTGGGTGATTGCTAAAAGACACAAATCTGTAAAAATCCATAACAGGTCAAGTTCTGACTCTTTCATAGAGTCTTTGGAGTTGACCCTCTCAACACGAACCTATGGAGCCACCCACGGTAACATAGTTACCATAAGAACAAAAGAATACAGTGTTTCCAGGTAATTTACCCCGATTTTATCCAGTTTCATCAGAGCAATAGTAAATTATAAATCAATATCTTAAATTGCCCAATAAATTAAAATTGCACAAAGTGCCAAAATTCTCTGTAATTATAAACAAGGTATATCTAAATGCTTATTCTGACATCCTCAAGCTTCTCCAGGGTCTTGCCCACCTGGGAACCAAGGATGTCAAGGGAAGTAAGAGGGCATCAGGGTAGCAGCTTGTAGGCCAGCTCATGGAGACCCTTCCATCCTCCAGAAACCCCCACAGGAAGCAACATCTTCCTCCGCTATACCACCACCTTTCAGCAGCACACAGAAGCTTCTGGAAACCAAAGTTTATACTCCAACCATAAAGGTTGTCATTAGGGAACCATTTTTAAGCATGTATCAGAGACCCTATGACAGGCTCTGTGGATATGAAAACAAATAAGACCTCATTTCTGCCCTCAAAAAGCAAGGGAGAAAAACAGACGAGGTACCATGAAACAGTGTGATAGGAGATCTGATATAGGGACACAAAGAGTACCCAGGGGCAGGTGACTGTCAGGGAGTGTTTCCTGAGGGAGGTAGCAAGAGAAGCTAGCCAGTGAAGAGAAGAGTAAATATGAGGAGTGGGTGATGGCAGCTGCCTAGGTAGCTCAGAACTGCTGGACTATGACAGTGAAAAGGCAAGAAATGTGGACTGAGCTGGGAGATACTAGCAAGATGCCTTCTCTCGTGTGTCTCACTTTTCTTTCCTGCAAAATGGAATAATAAACACAAGATGGGTGTGAGAACTAAAAGAGACAATACAGGTACAAATGCTTTGTACACTGTAAAGCATTAAAAAAAATTAGTTACTGCTTTTCTGTCTGTCCGCTACTTTGTCCTAGCTTTACCATAAAGTGACAAAAAAGATTCCACAAATAATACAAAGACAATGATCCAGAGAGACAGCAACAGTTACTAACTCTGACTGGATTAACATTGCATGTACCATAGCTGTGTTTTCTCACTCTGGAAATGATATTTGAAAACAAGGACTCATCTTTGAAGTCTTACCTTTTCTTGTACTCTTCACATGGAAGATAATAGGGGGTTCTTCCTGTGGGAAGGAACCCAACACTTAACAAGTGGAAAGAGTACTGTGAACTTTTTACAAGGTGACAATGACTCATTTACTTGAACAATTCACCCTAGACCCCAGAGCTGGTAAAATCCAGGAGGATTTTGTATAGTTGTAATTTTTGTGTCAAAGTTTCTTTACCAGAAAAAACAGTTGATTGCATTTCTTATCCTAAAGAGACATAAAATAAGGACTCACTCTATCTATGTTGAGAAATTGCATGTTGAAGCAGTTCTGTTTTTTCTAGCTCCACAAAACTCAAGGAGCCTTTGCTTGTGCTGTTTAACATGGAAGGTCCTGTCTCTGCTCATAATGAGATTCCCACTCTTCCTTCAAGGCCTGACTCTCTTGTCACCTCCTTGTAAACCGAATGCCCCTAGCTCACTCCCATTGCACTCTGATTCTTTCCTGGTTGTCACACCTTTTCCTTCACCTTTCATGCAATAGATGTTCCCTAAGTGTTGGCTGAAGACTTGGGCCATTGGAGGGTAAGAGTGAGTCTTCTTCTGATACATGATGTGAGCAGTGTGAAGAGAATTTTTTCCCAGAGAAGGGGCCAAGGAAAGAGCTGTCACTTGGGAAAAACTATGGGGTGGTGTGTATGAAGTGACTGAACACTTCTCCACTAAAGTTACTCTTTTCTTCCTCTGGTGACTTTGCAAGTATGGGTCAGGAATTCTAAGGGATTTTTCAAGGATGTCAGGTTTTCTTAAGTAGTGTGGTAAAATAGGTCATAAATGAAGTACAACTTAATTCTATTTCATATAGATGCTAAAAATGATTAAATAAATGTGGAAGTTGGGAGGAATATTGTGAAGTAATGAAACTCAACAAACAGCAAGTAACAAGATTCTGTTCTTCAGTGGTAATAGCTAGATATTGTTTCTTAATGCTGAAAGAGCTAAGAACTGAAAAGTGACCATCGTATTAGGTAACTTTGAGGTGACTGGTGACTGGCTTTAGTAGTTTTCCTAGTGATGGAAATGGAAACCAGATTGAACTAGATAGAAGAGTCGAAGTCAATACAGGAGAATAAAACTTATATAGGGAGGAGAAAAGAGACTGTTTCTTAAGATAAAAATATTATATGATATAATATTACAGCCTATACTTTTCACTTTAATTTGTAAAATTTTGTTAGAAAATTCTTTTTTCACTAATTATTTTAAATGAATTCTGTCTCAAGTTCTTTAAGAATGCTTTAATGTACTAACATATTTTTCCATTTAATTTTATTTCCACTCTTCTCTGATTTCCAGATATTCACTGGAACTTCTCAAGTATATTAATTTAATGTTTTTTAGTCCAATCAAGTAAAACACTATAACTAAAAACAAAATAAAATCTCTGTGTGCCTTGCAGTCTTCTTTTTCTTTTCTAAGCTCTTCATGGACTTTTCATACTGTATTTCATGGCAAAAAATGCAAGAGTGAAAGGTATGGGTTGGAGACAAGAGGACATTCTAATATCCTTATATTAAGCTTTGATGGATCTTCAATATTATAATCCTGTCACTGCTCCCTTTGGGGAACCTGTTATAACACTTCAACCCTAATCTCATGAGATTCCCCCTTACATTGAGTCAGTTGATCTCTTGTCAACTTTCTCTAGTATCTTACCATAACTACTACTCTGGAGACCTTCATTTTTAGACTTTTGTTTCTCTTGTATCAGTGTTGTACCATGTTGTGCCATCTCCTTTTGACCTCCTTCCTGCCCCCACATGGCAGAGGGTCTTTGCCAGCCATTTTGTACAATGTGATCCTAACATAAGGTGGGCAACTGATCAGAACTGGGCCAACTCCCTTTCCTGGAGATCTAGAATAGGTCCAAGAGAGAGTTGGCCCCTCTTTGTGTGGCTAATTCTGTAACACAAACACCCAGAAACAATCGAACAGTCATGTTTTCCACCATGTAGATTCCACCATGTGGATTCCATCATGTGGATCCAAGGGAAAGCTCTATACAGATAAAGGAGAATTAAAAAGAGGAGTCTTAGTGGGTTTCCAATATATCTTCCCTTCATTTCTACTTGCCATCTTGCTATGGGGACCAGTGAGAAAACCTTGACTGTCCCCTTTTGCGCTTAGGTTACTTGCCTATTGCTATCATTTATTATCAAGAGTATTTACTAATAAATGTACATTCCTGCATAGGAAAGTTTTTTTAGAGTATGTTGTAAAATCTAAAACTAATTGAATATCACAGACATTAGGAAATTAAGAATAAATGTCAGGCTGGGGCTGTAGCTCAGTGGCAAAGCGTTTGTCTAGCATGTGTGAAGCACTGGGTTTGATCCTCAGCACCACATAAAAATAAACAAAATAAAGGCATGCTGTCCATCTACAACTACAAATTGAAAAAAAAAGAATAAATATCATGACAATCCATTATATGAAATCACCTGGAATCCTGGAAAAATCCATTCTGAGAAATTTTATCTGTATAAGGTAGTGAATGTTTGGGACAGAGCAGAAATTGAGACAGAAAAATGCAGAAGAAAGTATCTCAGTGGTAGGAAATTCATTTCTTCCACCTGTTGCACAGACTCCCACCTTTCCTACCTACTGCTTCTCCTGTCAATCATCAGTTCCTTCTGAAAACTAAGAAAATACAAACTTTGGAGAGTATCTTTGGGGTAGGAGTGGAGGAGGAAGTCTGAGAGGAGGTGGCAAGGAAACTGGCTACTAGTTTCAGAAAAAAATTACAGCTTATAATGATACAAGTGACACTAGTGGCAGACTGATGGGAGTAAACAGCTAAGTCCCAGAATATACTAAGAAGGTAGAAAACATGTGAGCAGACAGGATGACCTGGCTACTGAAAGGACAACCAAAGAATTCTGGGCTGGTAAACCACAGGTTAGCTTTTTCAACAAGCTAAGGATATAAGAATTTAGGGAAAAGTTACATTTATAAAACTTTTCCTTGTTTGTTAATCATATTAAAATGATTCTTGTTATTGGGTAAGCTATTCGATAGCTAATAAAATAATTAAAAGGTTTTTGTAAATGAGATCTTTAGAATCCTCCCTCTTCTGTGTCATTCATCAAAGGGGAGCATATCGATGTTGAGTAATTGTGGTATTAAAATGGACTCATTGGGCAAGAACAACTTACAGGAGATGGCAGCACTAGTCCCCAAAAAATGATGACTAGTAATTATAACTAGTTAATCCTCAATAGCCTCATAAGGCTGAGAATGTTTCAAAAGGAAGTATGAAATCCATAATGATGTTAATATATTTAGATTTTCATCCATTATTTCGTTACAAAAACTATTTCTAATGAAAATGTAGGTATTTCAGTCAGATTTTTCACTGCTGCAAATAAAGGACCTGACCAGAACAACTATAAAGATAGAAAGGTTTATTTAGGGGCTTATGGTTTCAGAGGTCTTAGTCTGTAGATGGCCAGCTCATTCCTTGGGGCTCAAGGTGAGGCAGAACATCAAAGTGAGGCCAAAGAATGTGGCAGAGGGAAACAGCTCACATGATGATCAGGAAGCAGAGAGAGACTCCACTCTCCAGATACAAAATATATACCCCTTAGCCACACCTGCAATGAACCACTTTCTCTAGCCACACCCCACCTGCCTCTAGATACCGCTCAGTTAATCTCATCAGGGATTAATTCACTGATTAGGTCAAAGCTATAACCCAATCATTTCTCCTACAAACCTTTTTGCATTTTCTCACACATGAGCTTTTGGAGAACACCACATCTAAACCAGTAGGCTAGAAAACTAACACTAGTCTAAAATAATATAACATGCATATGGAGGACATCTTTTCCCTTTATGGAAACAGTTATTTACTTCTTTTATTAGGAAAAGTTTCAAAAAATCAGAAAACTTAAAAGGATATAAAAAAAGAAAATTAAACTGGGCATGGTAGCATACACTTGTAATTCCAACTACTTGTGGAGGGCTGAGGCAGCAGGATCACAAGTTTGAGGCCAGCCTTGGCAATTTATGAAGAACCTGTTTCAAAATAAAATTTAAAAAGGGTTAGGGATATAGTTCAGTGGTAGAGTGCTTCACATGAACAAGGCCCTGGGTGTGATCCCCAGTACTGGGGGAAAAAAAAGAACAAAAACCGAAATTACCTAAATTATATCACCAAGCTCATTAGTTGATAATATTTCTGAGATTGTTTTTCCAGATTTTTTTCAGTTCAAACAGTTTGAGAAGCATAGACATTATTATCTGGGACCTTGTTAGGAAAGTTGAATCAGGCATTACCCCAGAACTACTAAGTAGAAATATGCATTTTAATAAGAATCTTCCAAGTCACTTCATGTACACTGAAATTGAGGACCACTATACTAGGTATCTTTTAATTTGTCTGATCAACATGCTGAACCCAAATTTTTAGAACAATGTTATTGAGGTAAAATTCAAATGTGATACAATTCATGTTTTTAAAGTGTGCAAATCAGTAGTTTTAGTATACCCATTAGTTGTACAGCCATTGCTACTGTAGTCTACATTTGCAATATTCCTCTTAGAACATTGTTATGAGCTGGGTGTGGTGGCTCACACCTGTAATCCCAGAGACTTGGGAGGCTAAGGAACTTGAATCACAAATTCGAGACCAGCTTCAGCCACTTAGCAAGGCCCTGAGCAACTTGGTGAGATCCTGTCTCAAAATAATAATAAAAAAAAAAAGGTCTGGGAATGTGGCTCAGTGGTAAAGTCAAACTCCAGTACAAAACAAACAAACAAACAAACAAACAAACAAAAAAACATTGGCATCAACCTCCCTGCAAAAGCCAAAATCATTAGCAATTATGCCTGGCTCATCCTATCCCCATTCCCCTGTCAACCATTCATCTATTTTCTGTCTCTAAGTATTTGCCTATTTTGGAAATTTTATATAAATAGAATCATATGATGTGTAGTCTTTGTGACTGGCTTCCTTCACTCTGCTTGTTTTCAACATTCATTCATGTTGTAGCATGAATGAATATACCAATACTTCATTCTTTTTTTGTTGCTGGATAATATGAGACATTTTCTTATTCTTGTCAATTGATCAACATTATTTTTTTTACTTTTTGGTTATCATGAATCTTCATGTATAATTTTTTGTATGGACATAAGTTTTCATCTATCTTTGGTATGTACCTTGGAGTGAAATTGTTAGGTCATATAGTAATTCTACATTTAATTGTTTAAGGAACTATCATATTATTTTCCAAACTGACTGCACCATCTTCCATCAGTGTGTGAGGACTCTGATTTCTCCACATCTTTGGCATCACTCATTATTATCTGCTTTTTTCTATTACAGCCATCCTAGTGATATTTTATACATGAAAATGATTTCATCTGCAAATAGTTTTACTTATTCCTTGATTCATATCTTGTTCCTGATCCTAAAAGTAAAGAATTCAGTCTTTTCTGTTTTTTTCCATCAAATTTTGGCTACCATTTCTTCAAATATTCTTCCTGTTCCTATCTTTCCCTCTTCCCCAATTCCTTTCATTCTGGCATTACCATTATGCATATATTGATATGCTCAATGATATTTATAGATCTCTGATTGATAATTTTTATTCATTTTTTTCATTCAGTTCTTCAGATTAGATAATCTCATTTAAGTTTCCCTAAGTGTATTTCTGTACTTCTTTAAATATATCTGTCACAGTTAGTTTAAAGTGTTAGTCTAATAAATCTAACGTCTTGGTTTTCTCAGGGATAGTTTCCATTTTTTCTGTGTCTGACCCATACTTACACATTTCTTTGTGTGTCTTATAATCTTTCTATCAAAAAGTAGAAAATTTAGGTGATAAAATGTGGAAACTGGAAATCATACCCTCCCACTCCCAGACAAATTTTTGTTGTTGTTGTTATTTCTCTTTTTGTTTATTTTTATTGTTGTTAATTGCTTGTTTAATGACATTCTGAAATAAATCTGTAAAATCTGTATTCTAGATTATGTTCAGCCATGAAAATCTCTGTTCATTTAGCTTGTCAGCTAAGACAGCAATTGTCTTAACTGTCTTGAATCCACAGTCTCCCCTTCTTTGCCAAGGGACTCTGTATGTATACTGTGGCACATTGGCCATGCTTCAGCAGTTTTCAACTCTGCCTTAGTGCCTTTACTTCTTGCTTCTACAAAGAGTCAAGGTCAGTTAGAGGTGAGAAATCGGGTTATTTTCTAGTGTTTCCTGGGCACAAACATAGCCTTGCACATGCATCTGACTTCCTCGATCCCCAGGAATCTTTTCAAATAGCTTTTCAAAAACTCCTATGGACATCTTATTCTTCATACATTCCTAGAAATTTTTAGCCAGGTTCCTGTTTGCCCCTGCTGTTACTGCATTCTCAGACAACTGTGATATTAAACAATTGCCAATGATTATTTTCAACAAACTCCCTGGGTATAGTGTTTTTTCCTATAGAGTGAGCACCAAGTCTGGTCAAATTATGACAATGCCCCGAAAATGGACTTTTTCCAGGGAGCTGTGAGACATGTAAAAAAATGGCAATGCTCTGAAGATGGGGCTTTTTGAAGAGTTCCAACCCTGTTATGTTCACTCCAGTGGCTGATATGCTGCTGTTCAATTCCAAGGTTGTGAGTCTACTAGTATTCAAAGGCTACCAAGGAACTAGGGAAGGAGAAATGGGAGAACAATAAAAATGCTACGAAGCTCACTGTCTCACTGATCTTCAGCTCTTTTACTTGAGTAAATGCTTTTAAGGTTTCTTTAAGCCTTTGGTTATTTCCAGAACTCTGAAAAAGCTCATTTTGGTCATTTTTTTCTGGTATTTTCATAGATCTTACAGAGGAGCACTTTTTGGAGGTTCTTAATTCACCATTATGAAAATGTTTCCCTCCTTTCAGACTAAAAAATAAGTATTTAAAAGCTTACTTCTATACAAATCAAACAAAATGTGGCATTTGACTCATTTATCTTCTATATAGAACAACTTATAGTCATGCAATATTATAATCTAAATGATTTGGAACTAACAATCATCTATAGATTATTTTATCCAACAATAGCCAAACTTACTTTCTTCTCAGCAGCTCATAGTGTCTCTTCCAAAGTAGACCATATCTTAAGTCACAAAGTAAGTCTTAGCAAATGCAAAAAAAAAAATCAGTATTATTCCATGTATCTTATCAGATTATAATGGAATAAAATTAGAAATCGACAGCAAGAAAAATTATAGAAACCATACAAACACCTGGAAATTGAACAATACGCTAAAAAAACAAGGAATGAATCATAGAAGAAATGAGAGGAGAAATTTAAAAACTTTTAGAATCAATTTTTTAAAAAATGATACAACATACCAAAATCTCAGGGACACTATGAAGGAGGTTCTAAGAGGAAAGTTTATAGCATTGAGTGCCTATATTTTTTTAAAAAGATCCCAAATAAATAATCTAATGCTATATCTTGAGGCCCTAGTATAGCAGGAACAAACTGATTCCAAAACTGGTAGAAGATAGAAATAATTAAGATCAGAGATGAATTAATAAAATAGAGGATAAAAACATAATACAAAGGTCAATGCAACAAAGAGTTGGTTCTTTGAAAAGATAAATAAAATTGAAAACACCTTAGTCAAATTAACCAAAAGAAATGAGAAAGAAGACCCAAACAACAGAATTACCTAGAGAAAGAAGATATCAGCACAGACATTTCTGAAATCTGGAGGATCATTAGGGACTATTTTGAAAACTTAAATTCTAACATATTGGAAAATCTAAAAAAAAAAAAAAATGACAAATTTCTTTACACATATGACCTACCCAAATTGAACCAAGAGGATACAGAAAACTTATCAGACCAATATCAAGCAACAAAACTGAAGCAGTAATAAAATGCCTTCTAACAAAGAAAAGTACAGGACCAGATAGATTCTCAGCTGAGTCCTACCAGACCTTTAGAAAAGAACTAATGCCAATCCTCCTCAAATTATTCCATGAAATAGAAGGAAGGGAACACTCCCAAATTCATTCTATGAAGCCAGTATCACCCTGATACCAAAATCAGACAAAGACACAACAAGGAAAGAAAACCATAGATCAATATCCATGATGAACATAGATGTAAAAATCCTGAATAAAATATTAACAATTGCCTTCAAAAACACATTAAGAAGACTGTATAACATGATCAAGTTGGCTTCATCCCAGGGATGCAAGGTTGGTTCAATATACATAAACTGATCAATGTAGTTTATCACATCAGAGAATCAAGGACAAAAATCACATGATGATCTTAGTAGATGCAGGAAAAGTCTTTGACAAAATGAAGCACCCATTCATGTTAAATTATTTGCTCTTTTGAAGTAATAGGTTAATATTTTAGTAATAGATATCATTAAATTACATATTATATTTTGTTGGAATGTTCTTTTAATGCACTGCTTAATTCAATTTGCCAGTACTTTAGATTTCACTATTTACACATGTATTCAAACTCCAGGAAGTGTTGTTATCAGATTATATTAGCAACTTAGAAGGATTTTTTTGGTTTTGCATTTTCCTGTGCTAACCATCTCATTAATGATCACTTCCTTGAAGCAATGAAAGAATTCCCTGGAGGTTTAAAAAAAAAACACTGAAGAAACTAGGTATAAAAGGAACTTACCTTGACATCATAAGGACTATATAAAGACCAACCCAAAGCCAACATACTGAATGAAAAAAAACTGAAAGCATTTCCTCTAAAATCAGCAATAAGACAAGGATGTCCACTCTCACCACTCCTCTTCAATATAGTTCTTAAAACTCTAGCCAGAACAATCATACAAGAGAAGGAAATTAAAGGGATACAAATAGAAAAATAAAAAGTCAAACTATCTCTGTTTGCTGATGATATGATTTTATATTTAGAAGAAAAAAAAACTCTACCAGAAGACTTCTAGAACTGATAAAAAAATTTTAGCAAAGTTTCAGGATTCAAGATCAACACATGAAAATCAATGCCTTTCCTATTCTCCAATAATGTATTGGCTGAGAAAGAAATCAAGAAAACCATTCCATTCACAAAAGCCTCAAAAAATTGGGAATGAATCTAACCAAGAGGTAAAACACCTCCACAAGGGAAACCATATAATGCTGATGAATGAAATCAAAGAAGACCTGAGAAGATAAAAAGAACTTCATGTTCGTGGATAGGCAACATTAAAATTGTCAGAATGGCCATATTGCCAAAAGCAATCTACATATTCAATGCAATCCCCGTCAAAATACCAATGACATTCTTCACAGAACTAGAGAAAAGTCCTAAAATTCATATTGAAGAATAAAGGCCCAGAATAGCCAAAGCAATCCTGAGCTACTAGTAAGAGTAATGCTGGAGGCATCACAATACCTGATCTCAAATTATCCAACAGATCTCAGTAACAAAAAGAGCATGGTATTGGTATAAAAGCAGACATGAAGACAAATAAAGAAGAAGACACAGAAACAAATACATATAAATACAGTCATCTGATCCTTGACAAAGATGTCAAAACCATATTTTAGAGAAAAGACAGCCTTTTTAATAAGTGGTGCCAGGAAAACTAGATATTCATATGTAGAAGAATGAACTAGGTCCCTATGTCTCACTCTGCACAAAAATCAATTCAAAGTGGATCAAAGTCCTAGAAATTAGATCAGAAACACTCAAATTGCTATAAGAAAACATAGAAGCAATACTCTAACTTATTGATGCAGGCACTGACTTCCTTAATAAGACTCTTGAGCTCAAGAAATAAAATCAAGAATCAATAAAGTGGGACAGTATCAAATTTAAAAGCTTTTGCACAGCAAAGGAAAGTATCAAGAATGTTAAGAGAGACCCTACAGAATGGGAGAAAAACTTCACCAGCTGTTCTTCCCATAGGGGGTTAATATCCAGACTATTAAAGAACTAAAAAAAAAAAAAAACTCAACACCAGAAAAACTAATAACCCAATCAGTAAATTAGTAAAAGATCTAACTAGATATTTTTCAAAAGAAGATATACAAATGGCCAACAAATACATGAAAAAATATTTAACATCTTTAGCAGCCAGGAAAATGCAGATCAAAACTACATTGAAATTTAATTTCACTTCAGTTAGAATAGTAATCATCTAGAACACAAATAACAATAATTGCTGGAGAGGATGTGGAGAAAAAGGTACACTTACACATCATTAGTGGAACTGTAAATTAGTACAATAATATACAAAGCAGTAGGAAGATTCCTCAAAAGACCAGGAATTGAACCACCATATGACTCAGTGTGTTAGTCGGCTTTTCATTGCCATGATCAAAATACCTGACAAGAACAACTTAGGGGAGAACAAGTTTATTTTGGCTCACATTTTCAGAGATTTCATCCATGGTAGGTCTACTCCATTGCTCTGGGCCAAGGTGAGACAGAATATCATGGAGAAAGGTGAAGAAGAGAACCAGCTCAGGACATGGTGGCCAAGAAGAAGAGAGAAGGGAATAGGGAAACTGACTGCCAGGAAGATGAACCCTTCAGTGCATGCCTCTAATGACCCACCTTCTCTAGCCTCACCCTACCTCACTACAGTTACCACCCAGTTCATTCAAACTGGGATGGACTGATCAGGTTTCAGCTCTTACAATTCAATCACTTTATCTCCAAACCTTCTTGCATTAACACAGGAGCTTTGGGAGGACACTTCATATCCAAATCATAAATCCCATCTATCCTACTTCTTGGTCTTTACCCAAAAAATCTAAAATCAGCTTACTATAGAGATATATGCATACATGCATACCAATGTTTATAGCAGAATGATTCACAATAACCAATTTAAGGGACAAGCCTAAGTATTGGCCAACAGATAAATGGATAAAGAAAATGTGATACACACACACTCACACACACACACACACACACACCACATACATACATACACACACACACTGGAGTATTACTTAGCCATAAAGAGAATTAAATTATGTCATTTGCAAGTAAATGAATGAAATCAGAGGATATCATGCTAAGTTAACTAAGCCAAACCAAAGTCAAGGGGACAAATGTTTTCTCTCATGTGTGGAAGTTAGGGAGAGAAAGATGGAAAAAAGGAATACAAAAAAAAGGGATGTTGTGAGAATACAAAGAAGACCAATAGAATAGAGGAAGGGAATGGAGAAGGAGAGAGAAAGGGAAGGCATAGGGAAGTACTGAGGAATAAAATCTACCAAATTATGCTATGGCTATGTCCATGCACAAATATACCATAACCAATAATATGAAAAATACATATATACATAAAACCCTCTTTTCATATATATATATATGAAACCATATATACATATACACATGCATACACATATATGATTACTATATAGCACTTATATATTTAATATTATTTTTTAAAATAACAATAATAGGAAGATCAACAGATGAGGGAGGGAGGAGGGGAAAAAAAGAGAAGGTACTAGAGAATAAGATTGATCAAATCATATGCATGTATGAATATGGCACAATGAATCCCACTATTATGTATAATTAGAATGCATCAATAAAAATAAAAATACATTATAATATATGTAAGAAACTGCAGTTACCTTCATGCATCCTAGCACTAAAGTAAAATTCACTCTATTTCTTGAATGAAAGAGTAAATTGTCAGATGAGTAAATGAGTGAGTAAGCAAATGCATGTATTAATGGGGAAAATCCATGCTCTCAGGGAGCTCAGGTGTCACCAAAAGAGGCAGGCTGGCGTCTACCAGGATTCCTTCCAGAGAGGCAATCATTATTTTGGTGATTTTACTCTGATGCCAAGTCTGGCCTTCAGCTTTGCAGACTCAGCTTAAAAATCAGTCTGTCAGCACATAAGTGGGGCCATATCTCTGGGATGGCTTCTCATTATCCAGCATATAGAGATCAGAATGCCAACTTATTAATTTACAATAAGAACTATAAATGCCATAAGGAGCACGATCATTGTATCAGCAGGTCGAGTGCATTTTTTCCCTGTAGTTAATCTTTTGTGACAAATCCGAAACAGAACAAGAACTGTTTTAAAATTCAAATGTTCAGTGGCATTTGGCTACTAAGGCCTGATAGTCTATTAGGATCTTAACTTCTATCATATTCCATTGATTTAGGAGACTGGAAACAATAAAAAGGTAATCTTACCCTGTAAGAGCTAAGGTTCTTCTTACCTGGAAGAGGAAGGGACGGTGGAAGAGAGGGAGAGAAAGAATACCTTCTTTGTGCTTTTTTGTGCCACCTTTGGCCTTTCTTTGGAAGGTTAAGCCTTGCTAGAAGCTAAGCTGACATGGTTGTACTTTGAAGGGGAGGGAGGCTGATGCTTAAGCAAGAAGACAAAGCAGCCTGATCTGCAAAGACATAGTTCTCCTGAGGCTGAGAAGAAGGGGAAGAGGACAGGGTTTTGGAGATGGTTTCACAGAAGGCATTGGCCTACAGTCTCCCTCGCAGAAAGCAGGACATTTAGTACCTGTCTGCTCATAGGTGCCAGCTTTTCCCATGGACCACTCCAGCTATGAGAGTGAAGATGAAAGCAGTCTAAAAACCAGACACTCAATTTCTCTGAATTAGGGAATTCCTAGGATTCTTCACTGCAAAACAAATCGAAGATTTAATTTCCCAACTGCCCTCTACCCTCTGGTGCCAAAGACTTCCCCTCCTTGGGCAAGATTTGGATAGTCCTTGCCAAAGCTCTCCTTGCTGATGTTCTTGTTTATATGTGCCTTTTCTGGACAACCCTCTTTTGATACATCCATTGTTTAGTTTTTTACTTTATCCAAACCCCTCAAATCAACTTTACAGATAGTTACTCTGACTCAAGTTGGTGCAGGCATCTCAGTATTGCTACCACCTCTCCCTCTATCACCTTCTTTTGTACTTATTCTACCTGGGTTGAATGGGTTATGTGACATTTGTGTCCACATAACTGTCTAAAAAGATACCTGATCCTTCTCTGTTTTTCCTTTCCCTTTAAATAGTCTACTATCTCCTTTTCACTCTTAAATCTTTGATTCCATCTCCCTCAATTTATGGAATTAATAACATTTTCTGATTTCCTTATTCACTAGCTCTTCTACTCCCACTTGCAACACTCCATAGTAGTTGATGTCATTTAATTCCTTAAGTCAACATTATTTAATTAATTCTTTTTAACTAATTCTTTTTCCTCTTCACTCTGCTTCAATTATTCAAAATTTCTCTCATTTCCATTTCCTCCACCTATATAAGTTTCAGATAAAAATATAAAGTCAAGAAACTAATACTCAGGTACACCTAGCTTCCAGGATTACAAAATATTCACATGAAAGCTGAAAGAAGAACATTGCTAGAGGTCAGACAACCAGACAATGGATAATGTACTTTAGAATAATTCCACAAGGCATATAAGAAGCAAGCTCCACTGACATTCAAGATTCAAAAATAACCTTTAATGAGGGTTCATAAGACCTTCTCCACTCCCTCTGACAATAGACAAAGAAAGAAAAACACACCACTACTTACTGATTTGTAGCCTTTCTCCCTTCTTTTTAAGAAAGGACAATCAATTCCTGCAATCTTAACCTTTGGATTTTAAATACTGTTAAAAACAGCCACAAACTTGCAGCAAGGTCCTTACTAAAAGCAATCTTTTTCTATCTAGACATTAAATGAATTAAAAATGATGCTTCCCAGGAGAAAAGACCAGCTCCTCTATAACAACACCTTGCAAGAGAAGTCAGGTGTTAGGTATTCAATCAGTAAATGCTAATGAAATGCTAATATCTCAGGGCAAAAATTATTAGGCTGAAGATCTTGAAATGCTAGTTCATCCAAATATCTGGTTATAGGAAATATGTTCAGAGGGGCCAATTAACATAGACCTTATTTGAAACTCAGTTTAATAATGATCAAAAAGGCCAGTGTACGGTTAAGCAAAGTAGAAAGCTGTTAATTTGCGATGGGCACTGACATTACTGTAGCCCAAGACCCTACTTGGAGTTTGTACATACAGTCACAAAAATCTCCATATCAGAGTAAGGGTGTTACACAGGAGCCTTCTTATGAACTGACACTAAAACAAGCATAATTCACAGGAGGAAAAATGCAGTTATTAAACTACTAGTAGGAATTTTCACATGATTCAAAAATCTCATACATTCTTATCATTTAGTATCAATATGATAAGGCATTATGATGGGGGTCAGGAACTTTGGCTACAGGATACACAACCTATACCTGAAGCCTGGCTCCATCACGTACTAGCATCTCACTATGCCTTAATTTCTCCACCTGTGAAAGGTGAGAAATTTTTTTCTAAAGCTAATTCAAATAATGGATGGGAGTTTGCATTTCTGTGCTATTATTTGACAGTTTTAAATCAAATAAGTGTTACTTGTCATTCCTATGCATTTGTTCCACTAAAAGCCGCGGTATTTCACCCCAAATTAAGTTTTCAATGAAAAAAAAAAGTTTCCTTAAAAGTCAAAATTGACTTACCATTATTAATTTACAAAAATGTTTTATGTAAAATGCAAATGTGTGATCAGAAATTAATCAGGTAAATAATGAAAACAGGAGTCACGACCTTAATTTGCTGCTCGATTTTATGTTCCGTGAAAGCAGGGATCATATCTGTTTTACTTTCAACTTTATATTCAGACAAGAGCAGGGCCTGATACACAGTGAACATTCAGAACTGCCTTTGGGGGAGAGAAAAGAAGGGAGGCTGAGTATTGAGACCAGGTCTCCTGCCCCCCTCCCTGTTTAACTTCACTTGACCCTTTCCTTTCACTATAGTCAGGTAAAGTATGTTTTGTTTCATTACTGTGAGTTTGGTGATTAGCAAGAGGGCCTCAGGGAAGCTGCCCCCTCTACTCTGTCCATTGTGTAATAGTTCAGGAACTGCACTGAGAGCAAACTAATCAGTGATTTTTTAAAAAAAAACAACAACAAAGAAGAAAACAGCCAAAGGAAATAATGGCCTTTGTTGTTGAGCAGAACTGAAGCATGTGGTGACTAGGTGATTAGGATAAGATGTTGTTGTCACTTGGCTACAAAACTCTACCCATGAGAAGGTGCCCACCAGACTGCAATTGCCCCATCTCCTATAAAAACCAGTCTTAAATCAGCCTCTGGGAAATGCGTCCCTTTAGGATGAGATTCTGCCACCTTCAGTCAGCCAGCTCAGGGTAAGAGAGTTCCTTCTTTGCCTCTGGGCTAACTGGCTTCCTCTGTGTGGTGGATCTCAAGCCTGTGCATAGCAACAGAAGGAATCAGAGCAGAATACAGGGGGTAAACAAAAAGTGTGGCAAAAAAGACTATTTGTATTATAAAGGGTTTAGTTCACAATAAAGAGGTAATAGTTATGGACTGTTATGTTTTGAATAGTATGACATGGAAACATGTAAAAGAAAATTTTAAGAATATAAGGTGAAAATGCCAGTCGCTCAATAATAGGAGACCTTTTGAGTCACCCTACTTAATTCCTGCTCAAAGATACATCATCCTGCTGAACTGTCCTGAATCTACTTGGTTCATAAATTGTGATTAGTACATAGAGGAATAGCACCCACTTTAATTCCTAATTCCAAGTAAAGTCATAAGTGAAAAAGTCACAAGTGAACATCAGGTTTTAATCTTGTCATTGGTTTTATGCTTTCTATTTTGTTAAGAACATTGATATTTCCTTTGCAGTCTATCTTTTGCAGTGTGAGTTATATTTTATCTTTCTATACTTCAAGAAAACACTTTTATTAGGGTACAACTTATATTCCTTAAAAGTTGCCCATTACACATGCTCATCTACCATCTCCATTCATTTTGGAAGGTATAGTTCTACTTCAAATTCTACTTATAAGTACTTCTCTGCTAAAACACAACAACAACAATAAAAAATAAACATTGAGCCTATGACACTAATTATCAGCCAGAGAGTGGAATAGTACTTATTAACTCCCTCTTGTGAGGTTAAAAAATTAACGTATTCACTATTTTGCTCCCTGCCCCTCTTCCACTTGGTATTTTTAAAAATAATTCAGGATTTTCTACCAAGTTTATAAATACTGAACTAGTATTATCTTCTCTCTTAAGAATTACTTATTATGATTACAGTCTACTTTGGTAAACAAATTTCCAAGTTAAGAATTAAATCTACACCACTGATTTCAACATTCACAATAATTCCTTTAATACCATAAATTTCATTTTACTGCTTTGTTTTGCTTTATTCATTTCAGTCTTGGCTAGAGAATATCTGTAACTAAAGTTTTCAGTACTGGGTATAAATGACCTATTTCCTAAGTCCTTCCAAACCTGAGAAGGTCTCATTCCTTCAGGCATTTATGATCTGGGATTTTTTCAGTATCAATTATTTCACCTAAAATTCTGTTGATTCCTGATCTTCATCTTGTGGAGATGTCTAAGGCTAAGTTGACTCATTCTTTATAGAAACTTTCCCCCCCCCATATTGAATGTTTACCAGAATTTTTCTTAACCCTTGAAATTCAAAAATATCACATAGGATATGTTTAGATTATAGCTATTTTTATTGATGTTTACTAAAACATGGTATATTCTTGCAATCTGCAGATTCAGGTCTTTAGTGAGCCCTGGAAATTTTTTTCTATTTATATTTATGAATACTGTTTTTCTACTGTTCATTCTTGAATCTTCTACAAAAACACCAGTTACCAATGCTGGATTACCAATAAGTACACACACACACACACATGTACATATATTTCCATATATATACATATATGCGTATATATACGCATATATGTGTGTATATGTATATATGTGTGTATATGTGTATATATACATATATGTGTATGTGTATATATATACACATATATGCATATATGTGTGTGTGTATATATATATATATGTGTGTGTGTGTGTGTGTAAAATGAATCTTTACAGGATGAGTATAGGTTGTGCTAATATCCCCATTTTGCAACTGGGAAACTTGAAGCTCATAAAAGATACGATTACATGTTCAAGGTTGCACAGCTATAATATTAAGTATATGATATGTATCATACTGAAACAGATGAGACTTCATAATATAAACAAACAGGTCAAATCAGGTCTACACATTTCCATGAAACTTTAATGACTTCCTCTCAGATAGTTTGGGAGTTTTAGGCTTTGTTAGACCTAGCCTTAGAAGAATTAAATTATATACCTACAAAACGTCCATCAGTCAATGTCTATTACACCACCATGCTCCTGATATATCCTTGTTCTTTAGTGTCACATTGGAACAATAAATAACTTGAGGGTGATGTAAGAAAAGAAGTACTTTATTATTTTCAAGATGTTGCTTTTCTCAGGTGCACCATTATCCTTAAGAAATAGCTTCTCTTGATAGAGGAAAAAATCCATTTTTGTGTTCAAGAATTCACCAGGAACAAAGAGACAGACTTGGAAACAGAGAAGTTCCCCATATCAGTGGTTATTTAGTCTAGTTCAAGCTCACCTGCACTGAGCAAGGTCCAGGAAGTATGGGCTCTTTCCCCAAATTACCTCTTATTCCTTGGGAGACTAATTTGTGGATTTGACTCTGTCCAGGGATCTGTCAATCTAGATTTCCAAACTTGCCCTAGAAGTGGGTCTTGTTGGACTGACATTGGCAGAAAACAGCCAGGTTTGTATATTCAGGCCATCTGGCACTATTTCTTTCAAAACTTCTATGTCATTTATAAAATAAAAGCACTCTTATTTTATGTTTGGTTCCTGGTTTCAAAATTTAGAAGCAATAAATTGTATAATATGTTAGGAGTCTTAAGAATAGAGTGTACTCAAGGAATAAAAGAAAAAAATGATAAAAGGAAAGCAAATCACAGATTGGGAGGAAATTCCAGATTTACATATATATCAAAAGACAGATATCAAAGACACATGAAAAACTCTTACAACAAACTCTTATAAAATATTTGAAAGGACAATTCACTGAAGAAGACATATTAGTGTCAATAAGCATATGAAAAGATGCTCAACATCATCACTAGTCATTAACAAAATGCAAATTAAAACAATGAGATACTAGTGTAAACCTACTGAATGGGTAACATCAAAGACAGACAGTACCAAGCATGTTAAAAAAAATGCAGAGAAAGTGGAACTCTCATACATTGCTTATAGGAATGTAAAAGGCTACATCTACTTTAGAAAACAGCCTGGCAGTTTCTTCAGAGCTAAACATGTACTTACCATATGGCCAGAAAATTCTACTTCTACATATTTGCCCAAGAAAAGTGAAAACATGTGTCAACTTGTACAATGAATGTTCACAGCGGCTTTATTCATAATAACCTAAATCTGGAAACAACAAAATTGTCTATCACAAGTTGACTAAATATGGTACATCCATACAATGAAATACTATTCAGCAAAGAAGATAAACTACTAATAAATACAATAATAAATCTGAAAAACATGATCTATAAAAAAAGCTTGAGACTATATACTGCATATTCCATGTCTATGAAATTCTAGAAAAGACAAACTAATCTATGACAAGAAGTAGATTGGTAACTAACTGCCTGGCATCAATGGTGAGGGATGACTGCAAAGGGACAGGAGGGAAGTTTTGGGGGTGCTACAAATATTCTATATTTTGATTGTGATAATGTTTATGCAGGCCCTACAGGTCTGTCAAAATTCTATGAACTATACACTTGAAATGAGTGCGTCTTCTTGAATACAAATTATATACCTCAATAGCACTTTTTTTTAAAAATAGACTGAAAGGAAATATCAATTGGGATAGCTTCAAATTCTAATGTAGTACTACTTCTACTTCATTTTCACAAAGTGGAATTTTTACAAGAATTGAAGAAACCACAGGCAAGTGAACACTAGGTTTCTAGTTTCAAGGCAAATAAAAACTTAGGTATTATTGAAAAGACAAAGGCATCTAGGTTGGTTCCACAATCTAGCTATTGTGAATTGAGCAGCTATGAACATTGATGTGGCTGCATCACTG